>OX439128.1:27188551-27684772 GCA_949318235.1 Ecdyonurus torrentis | reverse complement strand
CTGTGACTTTTATATCCTGAAATAATGATGCATTTTTGTTGTAATTTGGATAGATGTTAGTTCAATGATATCCCTTTAACTTTTACCTCTGACGCTGTAACTTAATATGAAATTTTATAATATATCGATCATGATTACAAATTACTTATTTAATAGAAAAAATTATTGGTAATAGTAAATAGTAATGGCTTACCTAAAAACAGTCGTGATAAATTATACAATATCTCGATCGTCGCGCTGGTGGGAGGGAGGAAGGTATTTTGTACGATATAAATACTGGGGGAGTGAGTCAGACATAAATAGCCTAAATCTCGTTCTTCAAAATGTATTTTGTTTTGAATAAAGAAGATGTTTTAAAATAATGAAAAAGAATAAAAATTCGAACTTCAATCCAAAGTTTTATGCCAGCAGTATATAAATGTAGATAATTTCACTTAATCCATACTCGATTTACAATTACATCTACATTTAGTATTTTATGTTGATAATACTATGTAAGCATTGTGGCAACGATTTTAACGTTTTGATTTGGTGTTTCAGGTTCCAGACCAGTATTGCATCTCACAAAGTGAGGAGTTTGAATTTCATCGTGGATTCCCCTGCTTTGAATCATGCCTTCGTCAACATCTCGTCAACTTCTCGTGTGGTCGTTGCCAACAGTAGCTTTTGTGTTGACCATTCTGTGGTACCGTCGTCGCCACCACGGCACCAAGCGACAAACTGACCCCGGAGGAACCCTTGACAGCAAGTCGTGCTCTCAAAGTGATTTGCTGAAAGTAGAGGATATTAACTCTCACTTAGACATTTCATCCCCACAAGTTGCAAATTTAAGTGTTGAAAATCTACACGAAGTGATTTTAAATCATCACATCAGTGAGATTCAGTTAGAAATATCGTCTGTTGATGATAAGAGTGTTGATAATAAAAGTATCACCTGGTTTGATTCAGCTATTGAATCAGAGTTGAATATCAGCTCAGAGGTAACTCAGACATCCTCCATTGTACAAGAAGAAGTAGTGGAAGAAGCAGCAGCAGTGAAAGAAGATAAAGAAGAAGTCAGTGAGAGTGTGATTGAACCTAGTGTGGCCAAGTGTGAAATCGAGTCAGTGGTGACAAAGATTAGTGAGGCACCTGCCAATACTCCACAGGTAAAAGAAACTCCAGAAATGACAGAAGTGGAAGAGATAGTGACCACCAAGGCTGCAGGGGACTCTGCAGAATCTCCTGCCATGTTAGATAACATCAGTGTTGATGTGTCCAAGACTTCTAATGCAGAGAACATTGTCAAGACTCATCAACCTCGTGACTCTGCCAATCACAGTCCAGCAGAGGCCATGTTAGCCAGTCCTTCCATCAGCAACGACTCTGACACTCACAGTGTGGTGAGTCAATTTGTATAACTTTTGTCCATTTTTATTAACTCATTGTAAATTACGTTTAAAGATTCTGATGTACTATATAACGACTATCACAGATAGTAAACGGCCGCCAGCATTTTTGTTATGTTCGTAATATCACCCACAGATCACAGTACAAATTTGAAAAAAAATTAAGACCAACACCCTGGTAATGTGCACATATCGGACAATAAGTGTATCAAGTTTTAAAATTTCAATATTTAATTGTAAAGTTAAAAATCCTTGCAGCCATTTACTATCCGTGATAATTGAACTAGTATTATGACTTTACCGATTGTTAAAGGGGCTTTTATATTATCACATGATTTTACACTGTTATATACTTAAAACGACTAAACATTTTCATTGCTTGCCCTCCTGTTTTAAAATATTTAACTGCCGTTTTAATTGGGGGGGGGGGGGGGGGGGGGGGCAGGTCTTATTTTTTAACAACCCAATTGTTATATTTATCTATTTATTTATAATTAATATTTTGTCAAACAATAAATTGCATGATTATTTTACCTAAGGAAAAATAAGTTGCTGCAAGTGATTTATGTATTTTAATTTTTGGTTTGAGTAGAAGGCATAGAGAAACAAGTAAATACCTTATCGTAGGGAATCAATATTTAATAGCAGTGTAATTTTTTTTTTTTTTTTTTTTTTTTTTTTTTTTTTTTTTTTTTTTTTTTTTTTTTTTTTTTTGCTAGTAGCATTTTTGACCTGCTGTAGGACCTTGCTTTACTATGGTAAAACTGTTTCTGATTTCCCATACTTTCTGCTTTACATAATTCAAATTTCACTATCAAATTAACTTAATATATATATTTTTTTTTTTGAAACCTTAATTCAAATTAAAGAAACATGTTTAGTAATTAAATCATGCTCCTCTCAAATAAGTCCTAGGCCACAAAATAGACCTAACCATTCTTTTTCCGTTTTCTATTTTGCAGCCTAAAGCTTGAAGTTAATCCCACATCTTATTATTTTTACTATTGCTATAATATATTTTTGCGCAATATAGTTTTCCTATTAAAATGCTTCAATAAAATAAATGAACTTTGACTTATTAAATTTATTTCAGTGCATTTATATTATTATAAATAAATAGTGATGAATAGTAATTTAAAAAAAAGAGGCTTATGATGACAAACTTGCTTGCTTGCTAACAGGGCTCCAATGACAGTGGCAAAGGAGGCAGTGATGTGACAGCCCCAGTGTTGGAGGAGAACGGTGTGAGCAAGAACAACAGCAGAACCAGCAGACGCACATCATCATGCTCCTCAGCTTGCTCTGACGCTGCCATCGCAACCATCCCCACACCACAGCCAGTACTGCCATGTGTGTACGAGTTTGTCATCCCCCAGCAGTTGGTGGGCAGACTAATTGGCAAGCACGGCTGCTTTGTTCAGCAAATTAAGACAGAAACTAACTCAAGTATCTTTGTCAAGAGACACCCAGAGTCACCAAAATTCAAAGTCTGCGCCATAGAAGGTAAGGAAGATACTGTAGTGGTTAATGAGCAATCGGTTTAATGATTTCAAGCCATAAAGTTTTTTTTTTTTTTTTTTTTTTTTTTATCGCTATCAGCTGTAAATGTCAATCAGTGACTTTTATCTCATTTTCTTTTGTACCCTTGCAGTGACTCTTTGTCTTTTCAATTACATCATCACAAGCTTATCTACTTTGCTAATTTTAATATTATTTGTACTTACAATACATAAGAATTACTATTTTACCTTTTATGGTATTGTATTTATATTATTTTAAATGTGCCTTGGTCTATCTTAATATAATTTTAATAATTACATACATGTATGATTATAAACAAAATCTGTCTCTGCTACTCAGTCTTATTTTGTAATTTTCCTTGTGTAGGAACTCAGAGGGATATTGATGAGGCACTGAAACTGATCCGCAAGAAGTTCCCTGTTAAGAAGTACCCTCTAGTTACATTGGAGCGTGTAATGTTCCTGCCTCCTAATGGGGGTTTCCCTCTCATACCAGAGTCTCTACAGGTATGTTTACCTCAGTTATTTATTTACACATTTGTAATATTTGTTCAGTATAGATTAATGTTTTAAAGATATGTTCCCAGATGTATCTGGTGGAAGGTGTGAACAATGACGTTATCTTATCAAGCCTCGTATCTGCCGGACACATGTTCCTCCAGCAGCCCACACATCCAACGTTCCCTGTTCTGTCACGTCTCATAATGAGTATGACCCAGTGTTACACTGAGGAGGAGTCACCCACACTGCCAAACCCAGCACGTAAGTCCGTCTCAGAAATTGAAGATATTATGTGAATATTAAATATGTGGTTTTATACTAAGGAATTGAGGAAGCGGGGGGGGGGGGGGGGGGGGGGGGGTATATTCAATACTGATGAACAGCTGACTTTTTTGTCTACCAATACTGTTTCTTAAGGCTGATGGTGCCCAACTTGGTGCCGCCATTAGTCAAGTCAAATGAGACACCTTAATTTTAATTTCACAACAATTCCTTACAGGCAATTTATACAGTAAAATTTTATACATTTCCTAGCTTCAAATAACATTTAGATGTTTTAGTAAATATTTGAACCTTAAAAAAATAGTTTCTAATTTGATGTAAAAGTAGAAGTTAAAATTTGAAGTTTTACATTCACATGTTATCTCAAAAGTGGAGTAACTTAAATATTTAATCGGATTTGCATGTGTTTGACGTAACTAAACTTTCAAATAACATTTCATCTTTATGTTGATTTAACATTTCTTGAACATTCAGTTTGCAAGATATCAGCTGGTCACACTTGATTACTTATCAAGCATAACCTGATTTATTTCACTTCTAATTGTTAATAACTTCACAATTACTGCAGCTGGCATTGTGTGTGCTGCCCCGTCCATGGGAGGCTGGTATCGTGCTGAGGTGATTGACGTGAGGACTGAGAGAGAGGGAGAGGCTGAGGCTGAGACAGTTTGTGACATCAAGTTCGTAGACTATGGTGGCTTCATGACATTGCCTGTCAGTGGGCTGCGGCAAATACGTACTGACTTCATGATGCTCCCCTTCCAAGCCACAGAATGCTACCTAGCAGACATCACCTGGCTGGATGGTAAGTCTTCTACGTCAGATAATACACATTTGTATTATAAGTAAAAATATTTAATTGTAAAAGGGGGGGGGGGTCTAAAAAATGGGAGGTGAGCATTAGCTGATGGGGGTGCCTTTTGAGAGATAGAAAGTAATTTCTTACTCAGGCCAAAAGTAAATGCATAAAAAATATATACAAAAAAGGTATAATATACTGTAATTTACTAGCAACTCAAATTACATTTGCTCTAAACAATTTTGAGGGTAGTTGGGTTGCATTCAATTCAGACAGTTTGAATACAGCACATGACCAGTCACATTTAGCTCCTCATCTCTAGTCATTGACAGCTGTTTTGTACTTGTGGAACTCCATGGTGAGGAGAGAGAATTTACCTCCATCCTAGAGGGCTGGAGAAGAACTAGACAAAACTGGCGTTCAGGCTACGGGCTCTTATAGGCTAACATTCTTATAAGAAGGCTAACATTCAAACTGCTATAGCAAAATTGAAGCCAAAGATATAAAGATATAATGAAAAGAGTTAGAAAAAGTATTTAGGAAAAGGAAAGGTACCATCGCGGTAAGGACAAACATGTGACGTTAAAATTTGATAGGGAGAAACCAAATGAGAGTTGGCGCCAGGCAGCAGCGTCAACTGAAAATCTCAAATGGCGATAGTGGATTAAAAAATATATATTTGAAAAATATATATATCATGCCATATATTGTCTCAAGCCGTTATGCACGGCCCTATGCACGCTAGGCGTGCAAGGCTATGAGCACTTTTATGCATGTATAATTAATTAGGAGTTAGGAATTTTAGTAGGAGGCGGGGGGTTGCAAGCACAGCAATATATTACATAACAATAAATATAACTCAATAGTTACAAACGTTTCGCCTTCCCAAAGGCTCATCAGTGTAACGGGAAGAGTAACACAGTCACGCTAGAGTCATCTCTATGTACTAGGTACCACTTACTTTATTGTCCATCTCGGACCCTATCATTAAGTCAATATGCAAAAATGTAGACCTATATATGTATAAGTACACCTTGGTGTTTAATAAATAAATATATATTATTTATATTTTGGAATTAAAATGTGTTTAGGTGAGGATGATTGGAGTGAGGCTGCTACACAGTGTGTTGAGGAACTGACAAAGGACCAAGTGCTTCAAGCACAGGTTGTAGGCTATGCTGAGAACTGTGCACCATTCATTCGTCTCTTCTCATCCATACATGGGCCAATGGTAAGTACCTCTTGTATTTTACTTTGTGTTATAATCAATGTGTTTACCAAACAATTTAGTTTCAATAATAATAATTTTATAAATGTATTTAATGGGTGTATTTTTCCCCCTCTATCCCAAGAAACACTTATGAGAGGTTCACAATGCTGTCAGTAAATCTTTGTTGGACGTAGATTGCCGAGTTACAGGCTGGTTTACGCAAACGTACGTCGACGTATTTTTAAATTTCACATTTTCACGTTTCACGTCAAAATTAGGTCTGGTTCACGCATCCTTGTTAAACGCATGTTTGAGGCCTATTTCGTGCTTTCTCGAGTCATATCGGCCCGTTTTGTAATCAACAGCTGTTTCCCATGAGGCAAGGAAAAATTCCAACAATAATAATTAATAATTAAATTTTAATAGACCAATTATAATATTTAAAATAAAAAAAAATAATTATATTTTAATTTTAATTCTCCTCATTATTAGAAATGTGATCCAGTTCATTTTTGGTGCCTCTACACCGGAGCAAGTACGCATGCGTATAAGTGCGTGGGAGGAGCAAACGCAAGAAATTCACGTTTGCTTGACGCAAGAGTTGAGAGTTGGTCAACTCTTGCGTTGCACGTTTGTACGTTTCACGTCAAAGCGTGAACCACCATTTGATAACATGCATCCCAACGTATGCGTCAAACATGAACTTTTCGCGTTTAGCCAAACGTACATTTGCATAAACCAGCCTTACAACACTGCATTTTGAAAGAGTGTGTTTACAGTTTACAGTGCTTATTATAAGCACTAACTTAAAATGCACTTGCAACTCAGCAATCAATGTTCATCTACTATATCAAGTCACAGCGCTGTGAACCTAGCATAAGGAAGTGGGTTCCACAATACCAAGTAACTTATTAGGAGTGAGCTGGCAATGCCAGTAGCATCCATAAGCTCAACTTTTATCCCTCTTTACAAGCTAACATATTTGTTCCCCTTTATGTTGCTATTACAGAACTGCAAACGAAAGTTGGATATTTAATTTTCAGAGGCTAATACATGATTTCTCTGTTTGTTACAACAGGCTGTGATGGTGAATGAGATGCTGGTCCATCGTGGTGTAGCTAAATATATTGAACCAGTGATGGCATAACAAACCTTATAGATATCTCAAGCGACAGGATCGCTTCATTCGTATAACATTAGCAAGCAAAAACAGATTTAGTAAAAAAAAAAATTAAAAAAAATAGTAATTACTCGTCTCTTTTTCTTTCTATTTTTGCTTGTGTCGTTCACGTTTCCTATGCAGAATCAGTCACAAATTCATCTTCCTTCTTTGCCAAAACTTTTTACATAAAATGAAAATTTCAACGGTACAAACAAGTGCTCAATAATACAATTAAACTGGACACGCAGGAGATTTCAGTTTTCAAAATAATATTAACAACAACAAATTACAAATTTTAACCTGTGACCTTTCTCTGGTATTCTAAAAGAAGAAGTAAAAATTAAGATATTTTAGTTTTTAAAGTAATCACCTGAAGTGGTTAAGTAGCAAGTACCCATAATATATTTAATTTTAGAGAATGCGACTTTTAGTAAAATTTTAGTGAAACGTGTTTTGGCTTTTACAATAAAAAATGTTTGCTTTAAAATAATAATAGAAATAAGAAAAACTTTGGGTACTTGTTGATTGTAATACCTCTTCTTAAGTAGTAGTTTATGTCTTGGATGTTAATAAAAATTTAGAAAATGAAATCTAAATGCTAAACATGTTCTAAAATATGTATTTTTATTGTTTGGACTTCATTTTTTTTTTTCTTTTTTTTTCTTTCTTTCTTTTAATAAGTTTAAAACCTAGTCTTGGCTGTTATTGGAAATGTGATTAAATATATAAATTATACTAAAATTGGTATAGAAGAACTCAAAATATGTCTTTGTGTAACAGCTATGATAACAAAGTCTTAGAAAGTTGAAAGCTATCTACCCTTGAAGATTTTTTTATTGCTTCAAATATATTAAAGCCTATTAATTATTAAGAAGCATCAAAAATTTAATCTACAGCCTAAAAGTAATAAAATTTAATTCACCATTTTTTTTTCTTTCATGTTCAATTTTTTTCTTCTCTAATTTAGTTTTGTAAATATTGTAAATGAAAAAAAAATATATATAAAATAAATAAAAAAGAAAGTTAAAGATTGTGTTAAGCTAAACTGCCCTTAAGTAATATGGATTGTAAAAAATAATTACGTACTTTTTTCCCCTAGCATAATATGTAGCTCAATTGTTTTTATTTTATTTTATTGTTATTATTTTTTTTAATGTAATGAAAAATGGGAATTATATACAGACAGCTAGGTTTAAAAATAAAAGTAATTTAGAGTTAGATATGTTTTTCTAAATGTATACATTTGATGTCTTTCCTTATTTTGTGCAAAACAAAGGCGATTATTATAAAGATTGAAAATTATATTGTATAAATGAAACATGCTTTTTATATATTATAGGTATTATTTGTTTTTTATCATTATTTTTTTGGATGCTCGCAGTGGTTTTTGTAGTTTTAATTAAATTGTAGTATTTGAATTATTATATAGTTGTACTTTAAAAGCCACCAGATGAGTAAAGTTTTTTTTTTTTTTTTTTTTTTTTTTTATTCTGCTCTCTTCGTTTTTAATTGTTATTGATTGAAAAATTTTTTTGTAATGAATGACATTTGGGGGAACATAGTGTCAATAACCCTCCCTCGTATTGCATTTTTTATACTAGCGGCTTAATGTCACTATTTACTCTTATATTCAACATGTTTGTATGTATTTGAAAAGCACTTAAACTGCTGCATATTTTCTCATTAAACTTCTTCTCTCTCTCTTTAATATATATTGTTCATCGATTACTTTCTAACTATTAAGCATGGTCATTATTTAGTTCTGTATTAAATTTCCAAAACTACCACACTTGAATTTAAATTCTGTTGTCACCCTTGCAGTAATAAAATAAGTTAATTTTCAGCAATTTAAGATTGTTTTAGGATTAATTATTATTATATATCATTGTTAAAAAGTTTTGCATAAAATGAAATTTTTTAACACTGCTTTTAAAGCAATTTGCAAATTGCATTTCTTTTTGTACTGCATCTTTGCAAGCTAATTATTTTAAATTTGATTACAATTTTTGTCATAAACTAATATTTGTTATTATAAAAATAATAACAACAATTATCATTATTTGAATATTAAATATCAAAATTTTGTACACCTTTTTTAAGCTTTTTTCTAAGTTGGTTTTAGTATTTGTTGCACATGACAAAGTATTGATCTTTTGAAGGTTAAGTGAGAAAATAATGCAATTGGTTGTGATTGGTGTATATTTTCATAGTAAAAAGCATAAAAAAATTGTAATTATGCTAACAGTAACTGATAGTTAAATTATTATACATAAGCATTAAGCAGGTATCTTTGTTGAGAAAAAAAAAAAGGTTCACTAATTTATCATTAGTTATTACAGAAGTTACAAAGTTGATCGTTGTTGTTTTTAGGCATTCATTTTCTTAAAAGTTACTTTAACTATAAAAAGTTTTTCTTTGCGTTTCCTTTTCATCTAAATGTAATGTATTTTTAATGGATTGACAAACAGTTTTTATATCCAAAAGTGATATTGGTAATTTTTTTTATTATTATTATTTCTTTTTGTATGCATGTTGATAGCTAAAAATTCATAGCTCATGTGTATTTCTGAATTTATTGGTGGTTAATTTTTCTACAGTATAAATGTAATTGAACATTAATATTTAGGCTATTTGTCTAGATATTTAATTTGGGTTGTGTCAAAGTAGTTCTTGTATTTATTACTGTAATAAATTATGATCAAATGTTTCTTTTTAGAGAATATCTATTAAATTAAAAGAATTTATAAATGTTGATTACATTAAAATAAAAACTATAATGTAGAATAAATATATAGAAAAGCTATTTTTATTTCATCTTTTGAAAATTTATTAAATTGAAAAAGAACATGCATGGTTAAAAATTATATTATTATTTTTTGGGAAGGAGACTGTAATGTCATAAAAAATAGAATTCTATGTATTTGTTATTTTGTAAATATCCCATTAAAGTGATTTCCAAATATATATACAGATACTTTATTTTTGCTTTCAATAATTTTGCTGTCCTATCCTATGTCATTGTATCATGAATAAATAGCTCAATTTAGCTATGAAAAGTTTCAAACAACAACATGCATCCATTAAATAATTCAAAAAATAAAAAATTAAATGCTATAAAAAATGGAACATTTTAAAATAAATTTTTTAGTGAAACAAATGTTCTACGTACATTGCAAAGTAAAGTTTTTATTGCAATGCAATGCACAAATACATTTTTTATAGATGACATTTAATAAGAACTATGAGCAAATATTACATTGATCTATAATTGCTAAAAGTTAACTTCTTAGAAGAAAGTCTAAAATCAAATTTGCTATTTCCATAGCTTTTGAAATTTATTTTTTATTATTTTAAGCCGCCAAAATTCAAAATGCAGTGTACTTTATTCACAGTAGATGATACAGTAGTCCATCTCCTATACTGAGAATGTCAGATCAATGCGCGCTATAATTCCGACTGGGTGAAGCGGGCTGAACTACACGCGTAACGTTACTTCAGTTACTTTTAGTTCAGCCCGCTTCACCCAGTCGGAATTATGGCGCGTTTTTTGATCTGACATTCCCAATATAGGAGATGGACTACTGTATCATCTACTGTGTACTTTATTTTGTTGCAATGTCTCTCACATGTCTTCCAACTCCGTATGCTAGCGCGTAGTCCAATATGAAACAACGCTGCGCCAATAGTAGTGACATCTGGAACTAAAAGCTTCGTAAGCTTAACATTTTAGTTCAGGTGTCGCGTGCGGTGTTGCTAGTGTTGCTAGACTACAAAAAGTGCCTGGAGTTGGAAGACATGTGAGAGACATTGATTTTGTTGTTATTATTTGGTGCCTAAATATTTCAAAAAGTAAGTTGTGCATATTTCTGATCGAAAGGAAAGAAAAAAAATGCTAGTTAGCTTTTTCTTGCAAAATTTCATGGCGATATAACCAATATTTTCGGAACAATTTACATGTATTGTAATGCATGTATGTACAACTCTGGCCAAAAGTTCCCGAACGGGGCAGTGGCGGCTGCTGCGTTTTCTCATAATGATAAATTGATAACATAGTGTGGTTGCGGTTTGCCTATGCAAATCGTTCGAGAACTTTTGGTCAGAGCTGTACTTCTGTACAGGACAGATTCACTTTACTTTTATGGTCAGCTTTCTCGAAATATTAGCGTGGAAAATTTTAGAGAAAGATAACACATTAGTATTAAAACATATAAAGCAAACCTTTAGCAAATTTAATTTAATTTTTGCACGTTCTCTTTAATAATAAATACATCAATAAAATATATGATGAGAGTGTTATTTTGCTTTGTTTTTTAGAGAATAAATCAATTGGAACAATATAGAAACTACAAAAAGACATGAAAAGAATAAGAAAAAAAAGCACCATTATTAATATTTGGTCACATAGGTCATCCCGTCATTTACATACATAATTAGGTTATTAGTTATATAAATATATATAAATATATTTTTATTTCAATGCTTCATAATCAGAATTTGAACAACAAATAAAATGCGTACATTAATAAGAAAAAAAATACATATACGTATAAAAACACTCGTATGCATTGCTCATTTTCATTGCGTATTTTATTTGATGTCACATCAAGTTATGCCGAAAACAAATAATAACCTTTTAATAAATTTTAATGTTTGTATTCTGCATTTGCCCTATTATTTAACATTACTTACAGCTGTATGCAGCAATAGATTTGTGTTGCATGAATACTCAATAAAAAATCCCTGATAAAGTAATAATTATAAATAATAGTAAAATATTAAAGATAACAATTACCCGGAACCCTGTCAAAATCTGAATGCGAAGTTCGCGCCTGCAAATACTGTTTTCCTCCATCCGCGCAACTCAAATGCTCAACAAGTTGCATAAGCTGAAGGGTGATGTGCTGTACGTACGAGCCGTTTCTTAGCTTCTTCGTACTTTATTTTTTTATTGTATTTAATTGATCTTATTTTTATTATTATTGTACTGACTGGGTTATTTAAAAAAATATTTAATAAAAAAAGTGTTATATATCAGGATATAAATTTTAATAATTCAATAAAAAAACAATTCATATCAACATCTCATAAAATAATAATAATAATACAGTAAATAATAATATAAAATCCTGAGTTCAAAGTTTTGCCTATGGAAAAAAAAAAAAAAAAAAAAGATGCTTCAATATTTTTGCATTAAAGCAAATGAATCAAAATATTTTTAAATAATGATATACTATACTGTATTATTGTGTTTATTTTTTTAACTCAATTGGCCAAGAGCTTTGCAATGTGTTGAAAGCTCACATATAAAATTGTAATGGTTAGAACACTGTGCGTCATTCCAGCCAATGTTACTTGAGGTTATCTCAAACAACGTGATACAGTGTTCATCATCATTAGAATTGTTTGGTTCACCTGGCACCCACTTGGCATAAGTCAACCGTTCTCCACCAGACATCCATGTGAATTCACCAACATCACTAGCTAAGTTGCTGCCCGACAACCAAAATGAAGCTCTTGTTTCACTTCCTGCAATAAATATAATTTCAATTATTTATCATTTTAGTGTAAAAATGAATTATTTCAATTGAAATGGAAAAATGTAGTATATAACGTTAAATATGTTATTAATGATAAAAATGATAGTATGTTATTTTTCTCTCTCTCATATATATATATATATATATATATATATATATATATATATATATATATATATATGTGTGTGTGTGTGTGTGTGTGTATGTGTGTGTGTGTGTATGTGTGTGTGTGTGTGTGTGTGTGTGTGTGTGTGTGTGTGTGTGTGTGTGTGTGTGTGTGTGTGTGTGTATTGAAAATGTATTTTTTGAAGATACCTTATTTTGATTTTTCTTCAAGATATGTAATTCTATTTAATGCAATGAAGAAATACTCTGACTATATATTATATTGAATATTTTTTTAAATAAAAAGTCAGAGGACCATGTAAGTGGGTTTATACCTTTTTTGGCCTCTAATAAAAACCATTTATTATTATTATTATAAATATTATGTTTTGCAGTTTGACGAAACTGTAACTGTGTCATATACTTTTAAAAATTTACTGATCTAGAAGTAAATGATCCAATGTCGCAATCAATAATATTTAAGATATAATGTTGTTAACAATTAAAGTAACATAATGAAATGTTTCCCACCTTTTTGAGCTATATGTTGTGTTAATGCTAAATTTTCTTCTTCGCTTTCAATGCTTGCTAACCTCATGCCATGTGATGAACAAAATTGCAATGCTCCATGCCAGTTCAACTAAAGGAAAAACAAAAATACGTACTACAAAGGTTAAAAAAGATACTGCTACAAATTATTACACTCATTCAGATGACATTTCTTCACATGCGTATGCACATTTTAAGCAAAAATGATATCAGCAAACATTGAATGATTTTTTATTTTATTATTATTTATTAAAAATTAAAGCAAATAATAATAACTTACAGCTTCCAAACTAAAATAGTACATTCCAGAATCCAGCTGAGTTAGCGTCAGATTCTGAGCTATAAAAGACAGCAAAATTTTAAAATTGACAAGGCAAAATTGAAATTTATTTTAAAATATATAATGATCACTTACATTCATTGGACCCGCAGCTCTGTCGTAACTGTTCTAGCTGTAAAATATGGCGTTGATTAAAAACTCTGCCAATTAAATAATAGAAAAATCTTACCGATCGTTTCAAGAAAGCATTCTCTTTTGCCATCTCATCTGAAAAGTGGCTGTATTCTGATAAATTTTGTCTGCAGCTCTGTAAATACAAAAATAGTATATTATACAATAAGGAATTATATTTTGAACCCTCTATAATTGAAAACACATAGGGTATAAAATATCTGTATATACCATGCAATTTGATATAATTATATGTGGATGGGTTAAACGCATTTGAATAATTTTTATTTTATAAAATCTATAGATATCTAAGAAGCATATTATAATTTTTCTATTATTGCTACTGTCTGGAAGAATATAATATATTATATTGTTTTATCATTATTGAGAATCAATTAAGTTGCAATATTTCAATGTTATGCAAGAAGCTATATGCATATCATGTTTTACTTTTACTTTACTCATTACAATCAACTAGAATATGTACACAGTAAATAAAAAAAGTGGTATATGACAGTTATATGTTATTTATATGCCATATATCATAAATTAATAATCATCATATTTATTCAAAAAATGTAGAGAATTTAAAAAAAAATTAAAATACACTATATAATTAATCACCTCAAGTTCGGTTTCCAAAAATGTTATTTGCGTCAAAGAATTGTTCCTGTAAAAAAAAAAGTTATAAAAGCAAAAGTCAATAATTAATTTAAAAATTAATTTGTAGTTATACATGCGATCAAATGGATGTTCCAATACATGGATTTTATCATGTAATATTTTATAGGTGACATAATCATATTATTATGAAATATAAATTTTAATTCACCTTTGTGCGCAGTTTTCTTGCATGTAGTTTAATTCTTTATCCAATATTATTAGTTTATCTTTACAACACTCATATTTGGCACCAAGGTCTGAAGTATTGTGTTGTAACTCAATAATTCTGGAATACAGAGATTAAACGATGCAAGCTAAAATATTAGAAAAAATAGCATAGATGACAAACTTTTTAAAGCAATAATTACCTGTTATATAAATGTTTGATAACTGTAACATTGCAGTTTTCCTGTACATATTTGATATAAATTTAGAACAAAATGTATTTATGAACTTAATTTATATATTACTATATGTGCTTCTATTTTGAATAAATCATCTTAAACTGCATTCAAATATTATTAAAATTATTTTTATTTATATATGCATTTATTTGTTTATTTATTATTATTTTGTAACTGCACAGCAAAATAATTATTACCATACAAAACAAAGTTATACTTAACAATTTGCTGTGTCAATTAAGTTACAAAAAAAAAAAATAACTATGTGAATGCACCATAAAGGCCTATAAATATAGTTCATTTTTTAAATCTTGAATATATATATATATACCCTATATATATATATATATATATATATATATATATATATATATATATATATATATATATATATATATATATATATATATATATATATATATATATATAAATTCTGTATTAGCCTATATAATGGATTACTAAGTTTGCAGCAATGAAAAAAAAATCTTATGCATTTTGTAATAACAAAAAAAAAAAAAAAAAATCAACAATAATATAATATCGGAGCACATGGTGAACTTTGTGTGTTCCCACACACTACATATACCTCGATATTCTCTCCGCCGCACTTCTTTCCATTGCAATTATTCTCTCCGCTTTCCTCTGATTTATTTTCTCCACTTTCCTTACTGTCATTCTCTCCGCTGCACTTCTTTCCTTTGCAATTGTTTTCTCCACTTTCCTTGGAGTTATTTTCTCCACTTTCCTTGGAGTTATTTTCTCCACTTTCCTTAGTGTTATTTTCTCCGCTGCATTTCTTTCCACTGCAATTATTCTCACCGCTTTCCTCTGATTTATTTTCTCCACTTTCCTTATTGTCATTCTCTTCACTGCACTTCTTTCCATTGCAATTGTTTTCTCCACTTTCCTTACCGTTAGAGTTATTTTCTCCACTTTCTTTAATGTTATTTTCTCCGCTGCACTCCTTTCCATTGCAATTGTTTTCTCCACTTTTCTTAGATTTATTTTCTTCACTTTCTTTAGTGCCATTCTCTTCACTGCACTTCTTTCCTTTGCAATTGTTTTCTTCGCTTTCTTCTGAATTATTCTCTCCGCTACACTCCTTTCCACTACAATTTGTTTCTTCGCTTTCCTCAATTCCTATTTCACAATTTTTTCCTTCGCAATTTTCGGTGCTATTTGTCAAAACATTACATTGTTCCTTGTCATTTAGTGTGCTTGGTTTGCTGAGGACTGTAAACCCACACAAAATTAGCACAAAAAACATAAAAACAAATCGGAAATGCATGGTTCTGGTATATATATTACAAATTAAATATAATATAATGCTGCAACTATAAGTATAGATCCTTATATACCATTGAAATACCTTGCTTAAGACAAAACTGATAAGAAGAACAAAAAACTTTATAACAATCTTTGGGTTGTTAAATGTTTATTACATAGGCTTATATCATCTTATATGAATTACTATAAATTATTTCATTTTATACTGCTATTTTAGTGACAAACTTTTATTACTGCATCATATATTTGTTAATATAAATTTATATTATGTTATAGGTTTAAAGGAATAATATACTTCAAAAAAAAAAAAGATAAAAAAAGGTTATAATTGCACAACCACCAAGCATGAAAAATAATAATAATTTTAATGTTTCATCATCAATTTACAAACTATATAATGTTCATTATGTATGAATGACTAAAATGTGCCTCCAACTACGGAACTCCTTTTCCTGATCAAATTGTATAGGTATGGTATAAAAATTTGTAGAGAATAAAGATTATTATTATTTTTTTTTTTCAATTTTAATATTACCATTAAGAATAGTACACTAAAAGAACATCAAATTACAAATTACTTTTGTGTCAGCACATAAATTTTTGCTACAATTTTTTTTATCAAAATTGATTTAGTTAAAATTTATCTCTTAGAAACATTGTAATTACTTTCAATGCAGTAATACAGTATAGTGTTTATATAGGCATATTTTTTTAACAATGTGTAGCAATTACAGGAAATTGAAGCAAGAAAATGGTATTTGCGTCACAGTAATTACAGAGAACTTAATTGATAAAACAATGTTGTAAATGAAAAAAGAAAAATTTCTTTTTATTCAATAATGAAAGTGATGAAAAATTGTGGGATATGAAATAGTGAGCACAAAGTTGACATAAGCGCCTTACATAATAATCTTAATAGATCCCTATATTGAGCAAAAAAATTACAAGCATGAGAAGTCAAAGCCACAAACATAGAAAGAGTTGCTTGCTCAAGATAATAATACATACATACATATCATGACACTATAATCCCTTTTGGGGTAAGCCAACAACACAGATAAGAAAAAAAGGCAAAGCCCTTCGTGTTAATTATCCATTAAATGGGCGAGAATTTTTTGCCGATTATTTTTAATTGTTTCATTTATAAGTAGAATTTGTTTACTCTGTCCATCAAGTATGAAATTTTTATCACTTTCAGCTACATACATAACTCACCTGTAAAGTTCCATGATTAAAAAAATTAAGTGCCAAATTAGTGTTTTATATGATTAATCACTCATTAGCGAGGCTACCTTGAGCAGGGAATTTTTGAAACTTTACCCATTTACTGTCCGTTATGTGTAAATTACAAGAGTATTGTTCTTTTTTTTCTTTCTTTCTTCTCTCTCTCTCTCTCTCTCTCTCTCTCTCTCTCTCTCTCTCTCTCTCTCTTTGTTGTTGTTGTTGTTGTTGTTGTTGTTGTTGTTGTTGTTGTTGTTGTTGTTGTTGTTGCTGTTTTGTGGTGATATTACAATGTAAAAAAAAAAAATTGTAAAAATCTTGACAGCCATTTACTATCCCAGATAATCAATATACTCTAATTAAGAAAAAAAAAAAAAAAAAAAACAACATTGCGTGGTTATTTATTTGATTTTAAATTAAAAGAAAGTGATAGTAAAAAAAAAAAAATAACAAAAAAAAAAAAAAAAAAAAATTACATAGCTACAATAAGGAGACCATAGGCGATACAATATCTTTCATTATTCTATTGCCTATGTTCAAATTAAGATTAAGTGTATTTCTCTGCATTGTAGCTGTGTAATGTAATGTAATTACATGCACATTATGTCGTTACATTTATATACAGTATATCCATGGTCATTACATTAAATTTGTAATAATGGGCTCTTTACTATTATTTTCTTTTAATTTATTACAATACAGGTACACTATTACAATAGGCCTTTATTATTAATTATATATTTTTGTGTCAAAAGCAAATAAAATAATAATGAGCATTAAAGAAACTGAATCTTGAGTGTGACGAGAGAGTATAATCATGCGTATTGTTTTGTCACTAATTTAATCTTAATATTATCTACTTATTCACTTTCACTTGGATAGTAAAAATGACTGCAACGACAGAAGATTATTTATAACTGCCTTGTGGATCAGGGGTCTCTAAAGGATCATTAGAAAGACGGTCTTGGTCTCCTTGGAATTGACTGCAGAGTTCCCTCGCAATAATCTCTTTGTCATGATCAGATATTTTTGAGGACTGTGCTACTTTGGGAGTTAAAACAGTGATTCTTTTCTCAGTCGTCCTTGGCTCATTTGATTTACTAGTTGTTATATTTTGTGACAAAGCTGGGCTTGGCAAGGCTTGCTGACCTTGAGATCTATTTGCCTGCTTTTGTTTAGATGATTTCCACATTAATAATCCAGCAACAGCCTGTTGCACAGTTTTTGCTAAGCCAGGCTTTTGACTGGGAGACTCTTGAGATATACTTGATGTTTCAGCAGGCCTGGCACCGGCTTGACCAGTTGGCACTGGATTTTGTACAGGGGATAAGTCTGAACTTTCAGAGGTTTCTTGATTTGATAAAGGGATTGTATTAACTGTGGCTTTAGTAGAAATGTCTGAAGAAGCACTTGCTGATTCTGAAATGGACTGTATTCCACTAATTTGAATTTTATCTTTTAATTCTTCAACGTTGTTAACATCATGAGTGTTTTTTGTCTCATCCAAAACAGCTTTTATTTGTGTGGTTTCTACACTGCATATTTTTCCACTTTCTCCTTGCAACTCAGCATCCATATTTTCATCTCCTTCACTATGTACTGAACTAGCTGGACTTGGAGCAGCACAAGTAGAAGCTGAGGAGCTACATCCACTTCCATCAGGTGAATCCAATGCAGCCATACTCACTACACAACTAGCATCACTTCCCATGTCCTTGTGTTGAGTGTCCTCAGGTTGCGTAGAATTTGTCACAAAGTTCGAAAATTCTGCTTGGACTGAAGGGGATATATCTTTTCCTTGCTCATGCTGTTCATCAGAATCATCTTTCCTTATAGGAGTTTGTGGAGAATTAGGAGTATTGTTATCCTTACTGACATTTTCTACTTCTTCCATTAACTCGACAGAATCCTTAACAGCTGAGACAACAGGGGAGGAAACCACTGATGTTGTTTCAAGTTGAGCTTCAGTATATAAATTACTGCTAGATGTACTAGCAACTTCAGAGCAATCTGCTGCTGTCATCACAGAAATTTTGTCCTGCAAATATGGTAAAAATATCATCAGCAAGTGGTATCAATTAAAGTTCAATTGTTCAATTATGTTCAACTCAATGAAATATAGGGAATGGTTATAAATATGTAAAAAATTGGTGGTTCAAGCAAGTATAACAGCGTAAAAATATCTGTACTTTGGGGACATTTTGTTTGCGTAATTGTTTTATATTTTGCATCATTAAGCTATTTCGTAGATACCGTATGAAATTTTAATAGATAAAAATAAAATTACTTAGTAGCTTAGAACAGTGTCATTTTAGTTGCTTACACAATTTTTCCTCTTTTTTCTCTAGCCCATTGGCTTCACTTTTCTTATTTATTATATTAAAGTATTAAAATAAATTGTAAAATTTTAACAAATTATCAATATTTTATTTTTGCACTTTTTTTCCCCCACGTGAATACTGAGGCAAACTTTCAAAGTTGTGGCCTCATTTTAATGCCAAAAAAGGTATAATTAGAAATGTGCAAATAGCTTTGCTAATTTTAAGTTGCAAAAAATAATTACAATCCTTGTATATGCTGTAAAATTTTGTATTTTTTATAACAAACCCATTACAATCCAATCTTAACTAAACTTTTGACATTGATTTGTAAAAAAAAAAAAAAAAAAAAAATGACAGTACAATAAATTGCTCTGGCTGCACCCAAAGGGCATACTTAGTGGTGGCTCACTTCCCATAGAGGGCATTACACGTTGGTGAATCAAAAAAAGTTAGTTAGGTGGAACCACCACTCAAAGAGCAGCACCATCGAATGTTTGGCTTGTACCCCCAGCTGACGTCACATAGAGTTGATGTGACGTCATGGCTGACGTCAACATACTATTTGACGGTGCTGCCAATGAAGTGGTGGTGCAACCGAACTAACTTTTTTTTTATTCATCAACTTGTAACACCCTCTATGGGAAGTGAGCCACCACTGGGCATACTTGCATTTTAAGGTCATCTTACAAAAGGTATACTTGCATTTTTGTCCAGTACAACAAAGGGCGTACTTGCACTCGGTTTTACATGTTAAGCTTATAGCAGATGGACTCACAGCATCAAAAGTAGCCAAATGCAAGTACGTCCTATGAGCGCAGCCAGAGCGAAATAGATAGGCCTAATTTTAGTTATGCGTATTAGGAAAAAACCATCGCGGTTAGTATTAATAAGTTTAAAAAAATATTTAGAAAATAGTTGGTAGAGATTAGAGCACGTTGAATTGAAAATTAATAAAACGCGAAAATTCTCTAATTTAAATAGTAAATTGGGACAAGGGATCAAATATTCTAGCTTTAGCTAGTTAAAAAGTAGACGTTAAAGGGATGGAGGTATAGTGTCAAAATAAAATACGATGTGCCTAGCATCTCACGTTCTCACACTACGTCAAAGACACAACATTATAAAACAGCATCAGAGTTGCTCTTTGCCTTAGACCGGTTTCGTCCTTTACCTAGGACTCATCAGTAAGGCTCGGCAGAGAGCTCTGTACAGCTAGAGATGGCTCACAGATGGCTGTGAGCCATCTCTAGCTGTACAGAGCTCTCTGCCGAGCCTTACTGATGAGTCCTAGGTAAAGGACGAAACCGGTCTAAGGCAAAGAGTAAGTCTGATGCTGTTTTATAATGTTGTGTCTTTGACGTAGTGTGAGAACGTGAGATGCTAGGCACATCGTATTTTATTTTGACACTATACCTCCATCCCTTTAACGTCTACTTTTTAACTAGCTAAAGCTAGAATATTTGATCCCTTGTCCCAATTTACTATTTAAATTAGAGAATTTTTGCGTTTTATTAATTTTCAATTCAACGTGCTCTAATCTCTACCAACTATTTTCTAATTTTAGTTATACATATTATATAAAATTGAATTACAATA
The DNA here is from genome assembly GCA_949318235.1 of Ecdyonurus torrentis. Taxonomy (NCBI): domain Eukaryota; kingdom Metazoa; phylum Arthropoda; class Insecta; order Ephemeroptera; family Heptageniidae; genus Ecdyonurus; species Ecdyonurus torrentis. The sequence continues at coordinate 27,663,776 of OX439128.1, read as the reverse complement.
AAAAGAAATAATAATAGCAATTGAAAGTTGTAAATTGCACAAATTATTATTTTATTTTTTATGTATAAAATTTGAAGCTGTATGTAGCACAATATTCAAACAGAAATAATAATTATAAACACTATTATTGTCAATAATAGTATGTTATTTTATTTTTTTTCTGTTATATCTGGGTTTTGTGTTATGCAAAGGATGCAGTAATGGGTAAAATAAAAACTCATCTCCTGTCACAGTACTAAATGTGTTTTTCTGTCATAGCATACTATTGTCAAATATTAGATTGTCAAATAGTCCCGCCACTGCCGCAGCAATATGTTGTTGATATGCCACAAGTTGTTGTAGTAGTAGTAATGAATTTTCATCATATTGAATTGTCCAATGCAGTAAAATGTCTGTCCAAAATTGTCTTTGTAACTGATTGTCCTACATTTGTTCTATATTATTTGTGTCCTAGCAATAATTTTCACTGATCAATAGGACTTAGAACTATGCTAGTGTCCACTTTCCTTTTTTCAAATATTATTTCATATAATATAACATATAAAAAAAATAATGTACTTAATAAATTATATACCTGTGCTGACTCCTGATGAGTTACTATGGGTGAAGAGCACACCTCCATCTCTTCAACATCAGAAGCATCTGCAAAGAGAAGTAAAGACAAATGTTGCATTACACTATGCATACCTAAAACAGGCAAAGAATTTTATAAATCAAGGGCTATGTGGCATTTCGATACTACTGCAATCTCCACGGGTGCAATTTTGGTACATCGGCATTCTTCATGCTTCCCTCTTTTGAAACATCTTTATACGCTACACTTAGCCTGCACAGATGTGCTATTAGTAGGCATCGCGGAGATTGCACATGTACCAAAGTTGCACCCACGGAGATTGCAGAAGTACCGAAATGCTGCGTAGCTCTCGAAATAATACTTACTATTATAAATAAAAATAAACAAAATAACATAGGTATATAACATATATAATATATATATATATATATATAGGCCTATACTGCATACTGAATTTTAAATACATCACAATTTATTAATTACTGTTCGTAAACAAATACATTGTGTATAAAGCATAAATAAAAATCTTTTAACAGTTTAAACTAATGAGCCATATGTTTATAAGTGTATTTAAATCCAAAATTACCTTGGACTGAGCTGTCCTCCACAGTGATAATATTGTTTGATGTAATGACTGTCAAGTCTAATGGGTCTTTTGTAGGTTGAACAAAGCTCCTGGGTAACTGTCAACAACAAGATTATTTATAGAACTTAAAATTAGCTGCAGTAGTACATCTCATTATAATTTTGCAACAATTTAATTTACGGTTAATTAAGTGACCAAAAATATTTTGGCAAAGAAAATATATTTTATATATATATATATATATATATATATATATATATATATATATATATATATATATATATATATATATATATATATATAATGCATATTACTTCGACCTCTCCATAGAACTTCTCCTGTGGTGTGGTTCTTGCTAATAATTCTACCCTTTTCTTTATTATTGAGAGTATTATAATAATAAACTAATACAGTACACACAGTATAGTAATAACATATACAGTACTGTATATCTGCATGTGTGTGTGTGTTGTGTTATATAATTATTAATTTTACATCGTGATACATTTATTTACTAAAAATGCCATTAAGTACAAGCAATAGAGTTGTGGAGATGTTTGAACTGTTTAAACAACAATTTAAGTCTCAAATTTTAAATGACCAATACCGTACATAACTATAAGTGTTTCAATCTTGAATAAAAATTACCATTTTGTTGCCTTCTTCAAACTTATCAACAATAACAACAGTCTGAGTATGACTTGTTTTCTTCTTTGCCAGCTTCTCATTCCTTCCTCCAGGTGCTTGACGTTTACGTTGACTCCTTACTTCAGTAGGTAAGTTTTTTCCAAAATTAACTTGTTCCACGTCAATGGACTTATCAATTCCCAACAAACATCCAGCTTCTAAAAGGTCATGTACTTCACTCTCCGAGGCTCGTATAAATCCAGTGTAGACGAAGTGAACGAGAACCCTCATTGTCTCATACTTAATGTCAGGAAATATAACAACAGAGGTTTCACTAGTATCTTTTGCAAAAATAGATGCCAAAAATGGACTAACTGCTCCGAGTCTAGATCTGTGTGCAGAGATCCTATTCTCTCCGCACACCAATTGGACATCAGAGAAAGTCTCACTTAAAAGAAACCTCCCAAAGTCTGGTACATCCGTGTTATAGAAGGAAACACTGTTATCAGTTGCGTTAGTTTTCATATTGAGACGATTTCGACGTTTTGCAAGTGAACTTCCGAAGTGATGTTGCTGGTGAAGACCAGCAATCCCAGCATTGCTTAGAACTACTGTAGCAGCCATTCTGTATCACTGAATGACCTGGGGAAAAAAGTTTATGATTATAGTATCCCTCTGCAAAACAAAAGCTATGTATGTACTACACAAATAAAATGATGCAAATAAATATCACAGTAGACTACCATCTACTGTGAATAAATATTTGATTATTCACCTCTGGTCTGGTTAGAAACCTTTAGAAACACTCGAAAATAAAATATTGAGTATGTCTTTAAAAATTACATAGAGTAGCATGCAATTGCATGCAGTCACAGGTCACAGGTCACAGGGCCGCCAAATCTCTGTTAGCTGCTGTAAAAAAGTCTAGTGTAAACAATGAACGCTTATCGACAGTCAGTTTCAAAATTGACTACAATTTTGTAGCCCAATGACTGATTTATGCATACAGTAATTAGTAATTACGTACAGTGTACAAATTAACAAATAAATTAACTTACAATTATCCTTAAATTGCTTATAAGTTTCATTAGACCATGAAAATCAGATTTTTATGAATGTTTCTGTGGCCTGAGGAGGAGGAGGAGGAGGGAGGAAGAGGGAAGGGAGGAAAGTTGTAGAGGTCAAGGAGATAAGGAGGGGAAGGCTCCATATAGCTCTCCTTGGTAGAGGTCAACGCCCCTTGCCAGCTGAAAGCCAGCTGACGAATCAAAACATTAAAACATCTAGCCCTGCAAGCGCAAGGAAGCATCTCAGCTAGCAATCAAATTGCAGGACCCTCTGGATGTGTCATTTTTGTCACATGAATCTAATTTTCCTATCAAAAGGAATCGCCCTGTCGCCATTTAATTATAATCACTGTGTTAAGGGGCGTTTACGCAATGCCATCAAGAACACAGAATGATGAAGGAGAATATCTGGTACCAACGGAACTGAGACGAACCTCCATTAATCCTGGTAAGAACATAATTTTATTCAGCATTCAGATCTCTTTTTCTTTCATCTGGAACGAGAATTTAATAACAATTAGGTGTATGTATACAATTGGTTTCAGATCATGTGGTAGATACTACACAATGTATAAAAACAAGGCATGTATTAGCATTCATGGGATTCCTTGGCTTTGCAAATGTATATGCCATGCGTGTAAACCTCTCTGTTGCTATTGTGGCTATGGTCAATAGTTCTGCAATTCCTCATGCTAATCAGAGCAGTGATGTTTGCCCTGGTCCTCTGATAAACTCGACAACGCCTCAGGTATAGTTATGCATACATGATGCTACGTGTACACATATGCAACATCATTTTTACTAGTAAACTACATACACACATGTACAATGTTCTTATGCATGCATGCATAAGAACATTGTACATGTACTCGCTATACATTATATATATCATATATGATACATTAAAAATACGCATCAGCAAAATTTAGCATAACTAAAAACAATAGCAATGAAAAGTTGAAGACTTCAGATACCATATAATAAAAATCAGAACACGTAATAATTAATACAGTACATATACTGCATGTATTACTGTACGCAGGTACAGTATATGCTATTGCAAAGACAGCTAAAATCAACTTGTAAAAGGTAGGTCACAGTGGGACTTCAACCCCCCACGTCTCCTCGCTTACATGGCTGCAGGTGCCTTACTTGTAGCACACTAATGACGAGCATACTTTAGGGTCAGAGTAATGCTAGCTTTCAGATAGTACCATGGAGCGTCAATGTCATGGATTGTCAGTTTCATTCTCAGAGTCAAATGGCAGGGCACCAGACATATGTAAGCAAAGGGGGTGAGGGTTCAGGTCCTGTCTTGACCTTCTTGTTACAGGATGCCATTAGAGCTGTCATTGCTTCAGTATACACAAGAGTGAAATTTATTTGCATCTGTTGAACTGTATAAAACTCAATTGAGAAATCTAAATATAGTAGAACAATAATGTACAGTAACTACCTGTACATGATATACTGTATGTACGTAATTGGAATATGAGCATATATATATATATTTATATTTATGTAGGCCTATATATATATACTTTTTTTTTTACAGAGTGATGGTGAATTTGCTTGGGATGAAAGTACACAGGGCATGATACTAGGTGCCTTTTTTTATGGTTATGTACTTACTCAGGTTGGTATAAAGAATCAGTCAAATATGTTAAAAACTTTATTAATAAAATTTCTGGAGTATGTGATTGCTGCCCCCAATAAATTGTTGTGTGTGTCCAGATACCTGGAGGAAGATTTGCAGAGTTATGTGGAGGCAAGTTGGTATTTGGATTGGGTGTGCTGGTCACTGCCCTCTTTACACTTGCAAGTCCATTTGCTGCTCGAGCTGGCAAGGGAGTTTTTGTAGCAGTTAGAATTCTTGAAGGTTTGGGTGAGGTTAGTATGCTATCCTCTGGTAATAGTTACTTTATAGGTATGCGCCATCTTTGTATTATTATTACAGTATAGTATTCAAAATGGCATAAAAATTACCTAATACTGTTTCCATCAAATCAATGTGTATCTATATTACATTTGTAGTTTTTGATCAGTATATTTATTAATTTATCTATATCATCGTAAATATCGACGTTGTTGCGAAAAAAATGTGTAACTCGTATTTTGTCACGCGAAGTAAAATGTGTAAGTCGTTCCCGAACGTTATGGAGATGACGCTCGACTTACACATTTTTTTCGCAACAACGTCGATATTTACGATGATATAGATAAATTAATAAATATACTGATCAAAAACTACAAATGTAATATAGATACACATTGATTTGATGGAAACAGTATTAGGTAATTTTTATGCCATTTTGAATACTATACTGTAATAATAATACAAAGACGGCGCATACCTATAAAGTATAGTTTTGTAACATATGATAAATTTAAAAGAAAAGGACAGAGGAAACTAGCACACATAGTGAAAATCTTGCTGACACAGATATATTAAACATATTGGATAGCTTCTGGCACTAAAATTCGAGCACTGATGGGGGTATACACACACACACACATACTCCATTTCTCTTGGAGTTTATTGCCAAAAGCTATGTAATATGTGTTTATAATCTCTGTGCTAGCAAGATTTTCACCAACCTATAGGACTCTCTTCACTATATATGGTGAGGTCCTTGGTTGTTTCCTCTAGCCTGTTCATATAAATGTATCATATAACTGCTTTGGTTTAGTTTTCCATGTATCTTATTTTTGTATAAAATTATTAATATCTCATGATTTTTACATATTGCATACTGCTTAGGGAGTAACATTTCCTGCCATGCATGTCATGCTCTCCAGATGGATACCACCTCCTGAACGTAGCAAGTATGCAGCATATGTTTACGCAGGTAAGCTTTCCTAATGAATTAATAAGCCTATTATGTAAAAAAAAAAAAAAAAAAAAAAAAAAAAAAAACTTTAAAAAATACTTACTTTAAAATTAATATTTGATGATAAAATTATAAAGAAAGGACAGAGAAAATAACCAAGTGTTACCATAGTGAAGAATATGCCCTATAGTTTGTTTGAACTGGCTTACAAAGGCACGCACAATCACACTCCATTTCCGTGGCGTATTGTTTCAAAAGCTACGGTTTATTATTATCTCTGTGCTAGAAAGATTTTTACTGAAATATAGATTATTTCTTCACTAGGTTTTTTTTATATCCTTTCATTTTAATTTTACATGCACTTGCATTGTTTTGTTTTCCTTAAAGGCGTAGAACACCTTGAAAAAAAAAGTTACATAATATCCTAACAAACCTGAAAATAAACGTTGATTTGGCAAGAGTAATTTATTTCTAATTTATTTTCCATTCACAAAATACCGCTGCCGGTCACTGACGTCACAGCTTGTTTGTTTTAAGCACGCGTAAACCGGGCGAGCTGTGACGTCAGTGACCAGCAGCGTTATTTTGTGAATGGAAAATAAATTAGAAATAAATTACTCTGGCCAAATCAACGTTAATTTTCAGGTTTGTTAGGATATTACGCAAATTTTTTGTTCAAGGTGTTCTACGCCTTTAATTTATCCTAAATTTTAAAAATTGTTTTAAAAAAGATTTTATTTTTAATAGGAGCACATTTTGGAACTGTAGTATCCATGCCAGTTTCTGGCATACTATGCAGTATACCTGATATTCCAGGTGGGGGCTGGCCAGTTGCATTCTATTTAACCGGAGGTCTTGGCATACTTTGGTTTGTTGTGTGGATGTTAGTAGTCTCTGATACTCCTGATTCCCATCCTCGTATAAGTGAGTCAGAGAAAAATTACATCAATCTTAGTCTTGGACGTCTTAATAGGCCTCAAAATAAGGTACTGAATAATTATTTGAATTGTTTTTATTCATTTATTTAATATTAATAGTAAATATTAAAAACCAATTTACTCATAGTTTGGTCAATAATGTAGGAACTTATATTTAAATTTACTTAACACTGAATTATAAATATTTACAGATGTGTAAATATTGCTTTAAACTGCACTGTATTTATATTATGTGTAGGCATTATTCAATTCAATTCAATTCAAAATAGGCTTTATTGCAATATATATATATATATCCTGAAAGTTATGCAGCACGCCTCACAAACAAAGAACCCCTGTGATTTATGTTAACCGGCAACACACGATTGATATGTTACTTATTACTTATACTTAGGTTATGTACATGTACAAGCTAAGTAATGTGTGTAAATTTTGTATTATGTACAAGTCACGTTGTTATTTTGTACGTTCTTGAAGACAGGATATATATATTGATAATTTAAGTTTATATTTATATAACACATATTATTCTATGTATAGGAGGCTGCTGCTTCTGTGCCATGGAAATCAATGATGACTTCACTTCCAGTATGGGCCATATTAGTAACCCAATGTGGGCAGTCTTGGGCATTTTACACTATATTAACAGAATTGCCCTCTTACATGGGTAATATTCTGCATTTCAACATCAAACAGGTAACCTTAAAGTTAATTAAAATTAATTACTATTTAGTTCAAGTTAACTTGATAGCAGGCAATTTACTATATACGAGGGTCGGATGAAAAGTTCTGAGAAACGCATATAAATATTTATATTAGGACAAAATAAAAAACTACCCATGTATCAGTGATATTTCAATAGACAAACTTTAAAATTTCATACCCCTGTGACATTTATTAAGTGTAGGGTGGTAGCTTATGTGAAGCAAAGTCAGCTGCTCTAAAAAATGACCCATAAATATGCTGCAGACCAGCATCAAGTACCTGGCAGAGAAACAAAAGTATGCAATGGAAATTCCTGATGTCACATTTAAAACAATAAGAGACAATGTTCTATCATATTGTGCAGTTTTCAAATGGATATCTAAATTTTAGACTGGTTATACTGACCGTTGAAGTTGACCCCTCTAAAATGGCTCAAATCTGTTCCCGCTGTTAATATGATTTAAAAAGTACGATAAATTTTGCTTCAACACCTACGTATGATATATCAACAGAAAGCCTAGACTTTGGGCTATAACATGATATAAAAAAAAGTTGTACAAACACAAAATTTCAGGGGGGAAAAAAACGGTAGAAAAAAGGGTGCCGCGAATGGGCAACAACAACTTGTCCAATTGCGGTACCCATTTTTTCAACAGTTTTAATACACTGAATTTTTTTGTTTCCGTAATTTTTTTTTATTTCATGTAATAGCCTAGAGTCTTGGCTTTCTGCTGATATATCATTCGTTGATGTTGAAGCAAAATTAGTTGTACTTTTTTAATCATATTAACAGCGGGAGCAGATTTTGACTATTTTAGAGGGGTCCACTTCAATGGTCAGTATAACCAGTCTAAAATTTAGATATCCATTTCAAAACTGCAATATATAATAGGGCATTGTTTCTTATTGTTTTCAATGTGACATCATGAATTTCGATTGCGTACTTTTGTTTCCGTGCCAGATACTTGATGCCGGTCCGCAGCACATATTCTTGGTCATTTTTGGTAAAACAATCAACAAATAACAACCCCTTTAAATAATTAATTTCTAATTGGGTACGTAAAATGGTTACAGAAATTGAAAGATGGGTTTATTACGTAACATCTGAACCCAAGAAACAATCATGGCAAGGGAAACATTGTATGTTAAACGTAATCTAAGTAGGCTAACTGTGAAAAAAATAGGCATTTTGAGGTCCTCCCACAACCACCCCATTATAATTGCATTAAGGGATGGGAGAGTGACTGGACCAAGTGCCATGGTCTCAAGAGATACCAGGTGGACAAATAGGACCGTTGGTAAACTTTAATTCGTTTCGTGCATATGCGTTTCTCAGAACTTTTCATCCGACCCTCGTAGTTCGCTGTTAAAATTTTCTTTTGCAAAAATAATGGCCCAAAAAATAGAAAAATTTTAATTAACTGTCTCTCATGCATATAAAATTTTATTCTTGGCTTTTACTCTAGGCAATAGAGCCAAATTTTATATGACATGCTGTTGGTATGAGTTTTCTTAGAAGCATGTGTGGTAAAACAAGATTAGATAGGGTAAGGAATACTTGGGTGATAGAGGAATGTGGAGTAAAAGAAAATGTGACCGATAAGTATGAGAACAGTGTGTTATGGGGGTTTGGTCATGTTGAGAGAATGGGTGATGAAAGAATAGCAAAGCAGGTATTTCATAGTAGAGTGGATGGAAGGAGAGATAGAGGCAGGCCTAAAACATCATGGTCTGAGGTGGTTGGAAGATGTTTGAAAAATAAGAATGTTCGCAGTATGAAATGCAAAAGGAAATGTATGAAACAAGGTATGAGACTGGAGGAAGCAAGTGAAGTATGTCAGGATAGGAAGTTGTGGAGGTCTATCACTACTGTAATGGATGTCCGTTACTGAATGCGGCGTGCGTGGGGTCTCATTCGTAAAAAAAAAAAAAAAAAAAAAAACTGGGTCAGGATAAAACATCTGTGTTGTTGGCTTACCCCGAAAGGGATTATAGCTTCATGATATATATGCATGTATGTATGTGTATATTTTGGTTGTAGGGAAGATTTTGATTTTTTTTTTTTTTTTTATACAATTTAACAATACAATTTTAACAATATAGGGGAGTTGTTAAAATTTGCCTATATTGATTATTAAATTTTGTTAAATTTAATTTATGAAATTTTCTTTTCTTTCACAGAATAGTATTTTCTCTACAGTTCCTTATGTAACAACTTGGATATTTGGATTGGTTTTTAGTCAGCTAGCTGACTGGCTAGTATGTAATGAATTTCTCAGTAGAAAAAATTCATACAAAATATTTAACTCTTTAGGTAAATGAGGTTTCAATAAAGTATATTATATTTTAAGTCTTTAAATTTCAGTCAGTAAATAAACTAGCTTATCTTTTTACTGTTGCTTGTTGGTACTGATATGCTTGGTACATGAGGTAATGTTTATACTATAAAACAATAGCTTTTTCTGTATTGACTGATGAATAATATGCACCATCAGTCAATATAGAAAAACTATTGTTTTTATATCTGTCATCATGGTACAATATAATGATATTAGTTGAGTATTTTGCTTCACTTAAAAATGGCACGTAACTACAAATTATTTTAATTTTGTATTGCATATAACATGTTAATTATTTTATTATAACTGATAAACTGATGCTGTACATTACCTTAGTATATAAGCCAACTGCAACTGTTATAAATAATCTATTGCACTTTTTTTCCCTTCTTCTTTTTCTTCTTTTTTTTTCTTTATATATATATATATATATATATATATATATATATATATTTCTTTCTCTCTCTCTCTCTCTCTCTCTCTCTTTCTTTCTATCGCTCTCCCTCTCTCTTTTCTTTCCTTAATGGTGGAACTTGATGTGTTTTTTTTCTTTCAGCTTCTTTTGCACCTGCAGCAACTTTAGTAGGAATTGCTCTAGCTGGGTGCCACAAGCGCACTACACTGGGATTGCTTGCAGCTAATGGTGTCTTTTCAGGAGCTGGATATGCAGGGTATCAAATGAATCATATCTCTCTCAGCCCAACTTTTGCTGGTAATTATAAATCAAATAATATTGTGCATACATGTACACTGGTCTCAAATAAATCTGACCGCTTGCATTAAAGTTTATATTTAATATTTAGAGATATTAATGCTTTGGTCAGAATTATTCGTTTTGAGTGTACAGCATTGAATGTGCAAAAGAAGCAGGGTTTAATACTTGATTTCCTGAACGTAGGAACAATGTATGGAGTGACAAATGCTGCAGGAAATATGTGTGGATTTTTAGCTCCATATGTAACTGGATTACTTATTAAAGGAGAGGTAAGTTTTACTGCAATAAGAAAATTATACATGCATACTTAAATATTTCCATTTTTATCAAGGAAATATAAAGTATATACATATTTATTATATCCTATATATATATATATATATATATATATATATATATATATATATATATATATATATACACACCTATATATAATATGTAATATACATACATGCTTTTATTTTTAGGAAACTTTAGGACAATGGAGATTGGTGTTCTTCATATCTGCTGGCATCATATTCTGTTCCAATATATTCTACATTGTGTTTGCATCAGCCACTGAACAGCCATGGAGTTGTGGAAATCAATCTCCTCCTCCAGTTTGTATCAACTCAGGTGTGTTGCATAAATTTGAAAAAAACATAATGCAAAATTAGATATGTATATTACTAAAGATCTAAAATAATACCGTTAATAAATAAATAAAAATAAAAATATATATATTTACGTATTAAAAGAGATTGTATGTGAATGATAACCAGTTGTCTATAAATAAGAAATATTATGACAAAAATTGTGTTTAGTTAAGTATCATTCACATGGAGTGAAAATTTTACAACCGGTGTGTACAGATGTCAACAAACATCAACAGAAACTGACGTTTATGCAAATTTTCCTATTTCACATGAGAGAAGCGTACTGCACATGCAAGGAAAATGACGGATACTGATGGATATAGTTGCACTAATATCACTAATATAAACATATTGCCCCTTTCACATGCACAATCATAAATGGATACTGACGGATGATGCTGTATTTATATAAAATGTAAATAAATGCAACCATTCACATCTGTCATCTACATCGGTCAGTATCCATCTTTTTGATGGATAACGAGGGATAGAAAGTGGGATGTAGTCAGCTTTGCCTGTCAATATCTTTTAGTTTTAAAACTGTGTGCAAGCTTTTTTTTTTTCCTCCATCATAAAAAATTTGTAACAATACTGTTGCATTTTTGTTTACCGATCAACAGACATCAAATTTACACAAATTGGGAGCACCAACAATGAATGTCATAATCATATAGTATATGTCGACCTTGTTGCGAGCAAAATGTGTAACTCGTTTCCGAACATAATGGAGATAGCGCTCAACTTACACATATTGCTTCACGTGACAAAAAATGAGTTACACATTTTGCTCGCAACAACATCGATTTATAACATAATAATATGACATAACATTAATATAATTATATAGGCCTATAATATAAATATATATCTTCGTGGTTCCGCTATATTGTCTGATGTCTAAATGACGTTGAAAATTTAAAAATCGTCGGATCGACCACAAATTTTGGATTTTTCCATTTCACTTTCAGATCATTTGCGGCAAAAAATATTTTTCAAGGTCAACTGGACATCGGACATTATAGCATAACCACGACGATATATATATATATCATGCATTACCGTATATGCATATGTTAAGAATATTTTCTTCCTCACATGCATAGTGTCACTATCAGTAACATCTCCCATTCTCCAAATTTTCAAATCTATCCATGCAAGATAATTATGTTCAAATATGTCAGAGGACCATATAAGTGGGTGTCTGTATACCTTTTAAAGCCTCTCAATAAAAACCATTTTATTATGAATATTATGTGTTTTTCCATTGATAATATCAATAATATTTCAAATTTTCTTTCTTTCTTTGTTTTACAGATGCTGCTGAATGTGCAGATGAAAATGACATTTCCACATCAAACCAAAGATGATAAAATTTTGCTGACATTCCAAAAATATATGGTGCTAAATAATTTGGAATCCGTGCATTATCTTAGTCCTGGACGAAAAGCTCTCTTGTCTAAATTTGATGTCAATTAAAGGAATGATAAGTATGTCGTATTAGAATATGACTTGGTCAAATATTAAATTATAACACGTTATCCTATATTTAAAAACTATTTTGAAATGACATTAAAATTGATATAATAATATATTTATAGTATGTAATGCCCCCCCCCCCCCTCTTTTTTTTTATTTTTTTAAGTGTTTTAAATTTTGATACTAATATTCTAATATATAGTACCTATATATGGCTTTAATAATGTTTGTAAATTTATTTATTATAATGATATATTTCCTATTTTTTCACTGTAATCATGCAAAATTAATGTATGCGTGTGATATATTTTATATACTCTATACATACATACATACATATCATGACGATGTAATCCCTTTCGGGGTTAGCCAACAACACAGTTGTTTTATCCTGACTTAGTGATAGACCTCCACAATTTCCTATCCTGACATACTTCTGACATAAACCCTATATATAGCCTATATATACAGGGTGTCCGTAAAGTCTTTGAGGATGTTTGGACATAAAGAAAACACACAAGGCTGAACGAAAAATTAACTTTTTAGACATCAAATGAAAGCTTAGATTTTTACAATTTTGAAAATTTAAACAGTTTTAAAATCAAATAATTATTAACTTTGCTAGAGGAGAAAAAGCAAAAAGTGAGATTTTGTCGATTTTTTTTTTTTTTTTTTTTTTTTTTACTTTTTTACAACATTTTTTTTTTTTGAAACTTTACATTATGGTATCCTTACGTGGGCACCGATGGCTGCGCGACAGACGTCCAGAGGAACCTCTAGCTCGCACCACACATTATGGAGCATTTGCGTTGTGATGGACTGGATGGTGGCGGTGATCCTCTGCTTTCAGCTCTCGCACGTAATTCACTGGTGTTTTGAAGACTTTATCCTAGCTTGACGTAGCCCCAGAGAAAGAAGAAATCTGGGGGGGGGGGGGGGGGGGGCTGAGGTCAGGTGATCTTAAGGACCCATGCAATAGGTCCATCTCGACCAAGCCATCTAATTAGAAACACCGTATTAAGCGTGTAAGCGTGTCTCTGACATTATGGGCCCAAGTGGAGCATCATCTTGATGGAAGATTAGATCATGACCAAGCTGAAGCAAGCAGCTGGGGGATCGCACAATTCTCTAGCATATCCAGGTAATTCCACCTGACCAGAATGATCAGCCCATTCTTCTTCCAAGAGCCAACAGTCAGGGGGGATAATTACCTGGATATGCTAGAAAATTTTGCGAAACCTCAGCTGCTTCAAGCACAGGCAAAATGGGGTCAAGACGGTGCTCCATTACAATTGGCACATAATGCCAGAGACACGCTGAATACAGTGTTTCCAGGTAGAAGGCTTGGGCGAGATGAACCTATTGCATGGGTTCTTAAGATCATCTGGCCTCAGCCCCCCTCCCTCCCCCCAGATTTCTTCCTCTGGTGCTACGTCAAGGATAAAGTCTTCAAAACACCAGTGAATTACGTGCGAGAGCTGAAAGCAGAGGATCACCGCCACCATCCAGTCCATCACAACGCAAATGCTCCATAATGTGTGGTGCGAGCTAGAGGTTCCTCTGGACGTCTGTCGCGCAGTCATCGGTGCCCACGTAAGGATACCATAATGTAAAGTTTCAAAAAAAATGTTGTAAAAAAGTAAAAAAAAAAAAAAAAAAAAAAAAAAAAAAAATCAACAAAATCAACAAAATCTCACTTTTTGCTTTTTCTCCTCTAGCAAAGTTAATAATTATTTGATTTTAAAACTGTTTAAATTTTCAAAATTGTAAAAATCTAAGCTTTCATTTGATGTCTAAAAAGTTAATTTTACGTTAAGTCTTGTGTGTTTTCTTTATGTCTAAACATCCTCAAAGACTTTACGGACACCCTGTATATATATATATATATATATATATATATATATATATATATATCGATGTTTTCTCATCAAAATAGAGTATGTGCACTTTCCAAATTAAATTATTTTTAAATACATTAAAATTTAAATTATTTTATAGACAGTTTAACAGCTGCATTATATAAAAGTAAATAAGAATTACTTTCTATATTCCCATTCTAAATTAAATTTAATAATGAATAATGATAAATGAAAAATCGACTTTGTGATGATTCATAAAAAGATGCGATAGTAAAAAAAAAACTTATAGATTGGAAAATTTTAAAGGGGGTTAACTTGCTGTTTTCCATTCCCCAATTTAAAAAATATAGGCCTATATTTAAGTTTTTTCTATAACAAATTTTTTCATAAATTAATTTTAGTTGTATTGTTTTATTTTTTATTTTTATTATTATTTTTTTATATTAAATGTTTAATGTATGTAATTTACAATTCTTACTTTGTAAATTTAGGTTATATGTTGTATACACCATGTGTGTTTATTGAATAAAATGAATTAAAATAGCATAAGATTTTCCAATTATACAATGCAGGTGAAATGTAAATTCATTTTTATGCTGCCATATATGGTGGGGAAAAATACTGCTCAAGTATTAGTTAAATTTAAGTACAACTTTTGTGATCTGTTATCTATTGAAAATTCACAAAACAACATTCTGTATGACTTTTTGTTTATTGATGTATAAAATAAAAAGATATTTCAAAAGAATTGGCAACGTAACTTTATATTAAGGACATGATTATAAGCAAGAACTTTAATTTTTGTCACTTGCAAGCATAAATATTAATTGTATTTTAATTTTGGCCTGGCTGACTTACTATGTTAAATTGAGTTTCTAAAATTAACTTTTGACTTATTTCAACAGCTCTGAAACACTTTCAATTGCACATAACTATCAAGTAAAGGCATTAATAAAAAAAAGGGAATTAGGATGTGAACAAGCGCCAGTAAAAGGAGCAAGGCAAAATTAATTAAGATATAAAGAGCAAAGTTATATCTCTTAAAATATGGGGTGTTGGTGGCAGAGAGAGAGAGAGAGAGGGGGGGGGGGGAGAAAAAAGGGTACTCCATAAACGTAGACTAAATTAACAGAAAGCAACTGAAAATTTTGGTGTAACTGTAATTTAAGGTAACGTTGCCCCCCCCCCCCCCCCCCCTTTTTTTTTTTTTTTTTTTTTTTTTTTCATTTTTTTATTATTATTTTATTTCCTTGTTACTGCTATTGGCCTTTGTTAACCTCATAAATACTTTTTGAATAGTGCTTTTTACTCAAAGATGATTAAATAGCTTTTAACATGAGTAATTAAATATTCAAAAACGTCAATTTAACATGCCAAGCCCTATTGTATACCAGGCCATAATCAACATAAAATTAAAATAACATTTGCTAGCAATCAACATTAAGACCCTTGCAAATGAGTGGTTGAGTCTAAGTTGAGTCAAATTTTTGATAGTGCAAGGCATGCTGAAATCTGCCCTTTCAAAAAACTGAGAGATTGAACATTGCAACAGTCTAGTGATAAATGTGCAAGTTCAGTGCAATTTTAATGCAACTTGTTCATTTTGCTTCTGGTAATCAAGAGTTGCACACCACTATGCTGTTGATGGTTACAAAGGACTTACCGACTTGGCATTTCACTTTGTAAGTGTAAACTTTACTGTATTCCTGTTCCATTTGTTTTCCTATATATACCCTATATATTAGCCTATATATAGCCTAATTTTATTGTTATTTTTTATTTTACTCTTAATAAAAGGCAATGTACTTTTATCATTTATGTTGTATTAATATGTAGGATATGTGTGTGTGTATATATAGGCCTATATAAATATATATATATCGTCGTAGCTCCACTATAATGTCCTATGTCCATTTGACCTTGAAAAATATTTTTTTACTGCAAATGACCTGAAATGGAAAAATCCAAAACTTGGGTTCGATCCGCCGATTTTTATTTTTTCAAGGTCATTTGGACATTGGACATTATAGCGGAACCACGACGATATATATATATATATATATATATATATATATATATATATATATATATATATATATATATATATATATATATATATATATATATATATATATATATATATATATATATTTCGGGTTTTGATGCTAACACACACACACACAGACACACACACACACACACACACACACATATATATATATATATATATATATATATATATATATATATGTGTGTGTGTGTGTGTGTGTGTGTGTGTGTGTGTGTGTGTGTGTGTGTGTGTGTGTGTGTTAGCATCAAAACCCGAAATTGACCCAAACTAGGTATTTTTGCTCATTTCGGCTTTTGGTTCGTCGCTTTTTGCCAAAACCCGGAATGCCAGTTTATTTCGGCTTTTGGTCATGAAATTTTGATCCATACTAGTTTTGAGCATTTCTCAAAAAGCAAAACCCGGTGTAAACATTTATATCTAGTTGTGTTCTTTGAATTTTGACCAGAACTAGTTGTGATCAAAATAGAAAAAACAAAAGCCGAAAAATGAACATTTCTCAACTCAGAATTTTATGCAATGATAAAAGACTATAATTATTTTATAAATGCATGATGTTTTGGTATTATATAATGTAGGCGTCAAAACGATATATTTTACTTGAAATGCAAAATATATGGTGTGAAAGATTAATTTGATTAGAATGCGCTGATCATATAATCTCTTAATCTTATGGCTAGATAAGGAATATAAATTGAGCCAAAATACGAAAAATAAACTTACTGTTTGACCTAGCAATGGACCACTTGCAATGAGCAAACTTTTTAAAATAATTTGAAATTTTCTTATTGCATTTCTTACAACAAAAAAATCATTTTCCCTTGTTGCAACAATTACAAACATTTTATTGCAAGTGGTCCATTCAGTAATAGTAGTAATAGAGTATATTATTATTATTTTAAGGGGCTACTTACGATTAAATGTAAATTAAGAGGATGTATCAAACCGCTAACCATGTTCACTTATAATTTGCGCACCAACAATGTACATGTGTTGTGAACTTTTTAAATTCAAACACTTTCTTATCCTGTTTCTAACGAATATTATGAAATTATAAACCATGTTTTCAGCACGGAGACAAACAGTCAACTGAATATACGCACAAGAAATATTTTAAAATAAATCGTTATCACTGGATTAAGTAAGGAGTACTTGAACTTTGAAGCAATATAAGGGAAATTAGTCATAAGTCATAAAATATATCACTCTTATTGTAAATTAAAATAAATATTTCTCCTTTTTTTATTTAATGTGTCGTGTTATCTCTCTCTCTCTCTCTCTCTCTCTCTCTCTCTCTTATTCTTATATCAAATAATTGAGTTGAGAATGTTCATTTTTCGGCTTTTGATTTTTCTATTTTGACCACAACTAGTTCTGGTCAAAATTCAAAGACCAAAACTAGATGTAAATGTTTACACCGGGTTTTGCTTTTTGCGAAATGCTCAAAACTAGTATGGATCAAAATTTCGTGACCAAAAGCCGAAATAAACTGGCATTCCGGGTTTTGGCAAAAAGCGACGAACCAAAAGCCGAAAGGAGCAAAAATACCTAGTTTGGGTCAATTTCGGGTTTTGATGCTAACATATATAATATATATATATATATATATATATATATATATATAATTATATATTACGCTAAATGTCTTTTTAAATCATGAAAGGCATATCTAAGAACACTTGACCAATTTGAATCAAATAATTGTTTGAATTTTACTTAAATACTATATTAAATACAAAGTATTTAAATAATTAAATTCTATAATAATTTATTATGTTTGAAATGCATGTAAGATTCCTCCTACAGTCCTAGCGCTAATATAATTTATCAAACATTATAACACTCAAATTTAATTATATATAGGCCTACTTATTATATATATGAAAAAGCAACTTTATTTTATAAATGAAGTCAAGTAAAAGAAAATAAAGAGACTGCATAAGCCTTAACACTACTGTACATGCTTGAATCTAATTTACTTTTTCTGCCAATTATCTCAATGTGCTTAGGTAATATGTATGATACTATAATAAAATATTAAAAACACTTGCACCATAACCAATTTGATTTTGAAGACAGTATTTTCACTAAGCATTTTGTCACAGCTTCAATACCAAATAGATATAGGTAATTTTGTAAAAATTTTGGAATACAAATTTTATTAATGGAAAAACAAAATACAATACTGGATTTTATTGTTCTAGTATTATTAAATTTTAAATAAGGATTTTTTTTCCACTTCATCAAAATATCTATAGTTAAACTACATTATTATAATTTGCTAAAGCCAATAATTATTTTAGAATCATATTACATAAATTAGCTATAATTTCACAATAGCAAACAAAAATAATAATAAGAAGAAGAAGAAAGAAATAGAAACACAAAAATTTCTTTAATATTTAGTTGAAATCATTTCATTGATCAGTAAAATTGAATGGTGATGAAAAGCTATTTTCTCACCAATGATGCACTCATTTAGTTGTTCATGATATAGCTGAACTCCATACACATGTTGAATGAGGACAGTCAGGGTATAGATTATTTAGTGCTTAATCACATTGATTGACCCTTTGAAAATTAATTCACTTGTTGTACCATCTATAATCTGTCCATGAAAATTTTCAAGCTTTCTGTATTATTAAGCACTTATTGTAAAAGATGAACTGAATGATTAAGCATATTTAAAATTGTGAAATGCCACTACATGATTATGATGACAGTGTTATCAGTGATTGCATTGCTAATTTATTTATTATTTAATTTTTATTAATATATTTTGTTATTGGCTTTATATAAATTGGTTATAATGCTCTAATTATTTTTAAAAACAAAATTAAGTAACCCATACATAATTATGCAGGAAGATCATTTGGACCATTTATTTAGCAATTCATAAATCTAAAAGCATAAATTACAGAGAATTAAAATACATTAAATTCAAAGAGAAAACAAAGCCATCATTTACTTAGCCAAATGCAAAAACAAAACATAGAACACAAATCAGCCTTGAAAATAAGTCATCTTATTCTTTTAATGACAAAAAGGCCTTTAATTTTTTTTAAAGCAATTAATTTAGGGCATAAAAAGAAGCAAAAACTTTTTTTTTTTCTTTTTTACTTACAAATGTAATACATCTAATGATATTTCTTTAATTTTTTTTGAGAAAAAACGAGGCTTTGTTAGGGGAGGGGGAGGGGCATTCACATTTGCACATGTTAAGTGAGCTGCAGCCGCTGTTAGCTGCCTCACTAGGGGATACTTAAGGCAGTAAGTAACGGATGTAGGGGACTTCAACATCATTGCCATCTATGTCATTGCAGCACACTTCCAGAACAAGTGCACGAACATGATCCTCAATCTTCTTCTTTGAGACGCGACGTACAAGCTCTGGAATTTGCAAAGCAAGGCGTTCCTCCCTACGTGCAGGAGGCATGAAGAATGAGAAGAGCATGCAGACACCTTGTGACAGCATTGTCACTTCCAGGCCATACTCATCCTTGAAGTAGTCAAGTAGTTGCTGCAGGGTCATTTGCTGAGTTACCTCAAAGCGATCCCACAGAGTCCAATCCATGTCACGATAGCTCTGGCGCGGAGCACCAATAGGCTCAGAGAACCCAAAGAATGGGAGAGCCAGGTTGATGAAACCATTCTTGAACACAGCCATGCGAGCTTCATCAATTGGGTCACATCCTCGTAGACCCCATCCCTCTCGGTTCCTATCTTGCAAAGCACTCCTACAAGGAAAATAAGAACCCAGTAAAGTGCTAACTTTCAAAGTTATTTATTGACTTGATGAGTATTTATAATGAAGGCAAACATATTTAAAGTACGCAACAGAGGTACAGTAGAAAAAGAAAGGAAGTGATAGGAAAACTTCATTATTATTACTATATATTAGAGCTAATAAGTTTAAAAAAAATATTTAGAAAATAGTTGGTAGAGATTAGAGCACGTTGAATTGAAAATTAATAAAACGCAAAAATTCTCTAATTTAAATAGTAAATTGGAACTAGGGATCAAATATTCTAGCTTGAGCTAGTTAAAAAGTAGACGTTAAAGGGATGGAGGTATAGTGTCAAAATAAAATACGATGTGCCTAGCATCTCACGTTCTCACACTACGTCAAAGACACAACATTATAAAACAGCATCAGACTTGCTCTTTGCCTTAGACCGGTTTCGTCCTTTACCTAGGACTCATCAGTAAGGCTCGGCAGAGAGCTCTGTACAGCTAGAGATGGCTCACACCACATCTGCTAACTGACTGAGCTGAGGAAGCAAGTGGCAGTCGCGTTTTTATACGCGATGCCCCCGCAGCTGCACGCGCTGATTGGTTAAAATCGCGCGCGCAAACTCGGCTTGCTGTTTAAAACCTCTCATCCTCACACTGTAATATAAAATCGTGTCTAAGAGAGGTGTAAGACAGGCAGCCAGCAAGCAATATGTGTCCTCCCTCACTTCCCAGAGTTCCCCAACTCTAGAAAGATCGCGAGAGCACTACGCCTACCGACTGCACAGTATCGTGATTCACGCTAGTTACATCGCTTTATATGTTGACACTGGGGTAGGAAAAGCAAAAAGATGATAGAGTAGGAGAGATAGAATAAATATTATGCGCTTTGGCATATAGTTTAATTAATTTAGTACGTGCTCTTATTGACGTTGGCAAGTAAAAGGGCCGAATAAAATAAAAAAGAAAGAATATTATTTACAAAAGCTTAAAATTAAAACAAAAATATCGACTTGGCGATAATAAAGAGCTGTGGAAAATATCCGGTTTATTGGAAACCGGTTTAAAATTTACGCGATTAACCGGTTTCGGCAAATCTGAGAAACCGAAAAACAAAAATAAAAAACCAAATTGAAAATTTTCTACCGAAAAATCGAAAAAAATTAAAGATTTTTATATTTCTTGATCAAACTGAAAAACTTTAATTTTTAAATTTCGATTTTTGGTTTTCATTACAAGAAAAAAAACGTCATAAATTGTTTTAACTTTGAACTATATAGTTAAGAAAATAGTTAAAAATATAAACTTTTTAAAATAAATCACTACATAATTTATATATTTAACCAATAAAGTTAAGACTATTGTTTTTTGTTTTTTTCATTTTCATGTTATTTGTTATTTGCAAAAAAAACTTTCATTGTTAAATTAAATAAAATTATAAAATTCATTATTATCCTTCATAATAATTGCAATTTAACCTAAATATTGCAGCGCAACATTTTTTTTCTGATACCACTTGATTTCATAAAAGAAAAAATGAAAGATAATATATGAGATAGTGCATTTAACGTAATCATTTAGCCATAAATATTAAAATTTTAATGTAAAATACATAATTAAATTAAGATTTTTATAGAAACAAAAAATCATTTTAAAAATTAACGATTTTTTAACAAGTAAAAATAAATTACGGGTTTTACAATTTTTTTAAGTAAAAATCGAAATCAAAATCGAATCACTGGAATAATTTTTTCGATTAACCGATTTTGAAATTTTAACGATTTTCCACAGCTCTAATATTTTTAATCAGTGCTCCAACGTAGGATTCTGCAATAGCTACAGAAATGCAGACTCGGCATTAAGGAGTAGACAGGAAGACAAAGAATATGGGATCAAGTATATGGACCATACTTTGGTATGCTTGAACGTTGTATCCACTGAAGTGAGGCTATTTGAAATTATGTAAAAGCTTGCAGGAAATTCTACATGATTAAATATTAAGTAATAAGCTTGTACTACCAGAAATGGATCTCATAATGAAATATAACTATGCATTAATAATAATGAAAAAAAAAAAAAAAATGTATACAATATGGAAAAACATGGAGGTTTTATAACAAATTCAAAGAAACGGACAGTAAAAAAATATATACTATATATTATTCAGCCATAATGTGGAAAAAAACACAGCCATGATGCAAATGAAGGTCATCATAAAATAATGAAAGAAAGCCAAAAACTGGGTGAAAATGGGGTCATCTGCTGCAACAATTGCATATTATTACGGTGCATTATAGATGCGTGGTGGGCTTTTTGAATACGATTTTCTTTAAATTTACAAAAAAAAAAAAAGAAAAAAAAGAAAAGAAAGAAAAAAAATACTCACGTGTAGTCCATGGCTACCAGCTTGTACAGCTCCAATGTGACAAGACCTGCAACCACACTTGTGGTAGTGGCAATTGCAGGGATGATCTTGCCTGCAATCAACTTGCTCTTGTGCCTATCTGCAGGTGGGATTTCGTAGTTTGCAGCACGCAGATTGGATGAAGCAACAATAAAGTCCATATGTTGGTTGGTGTCATCATCTTTTTCAAAGTCAAGAGGAGTAATCTAGCAATATTAGCAGTGTTAGCAATACATAAAAAAGGAAATCATCATATTTTAAAATACACTTAAATCATTACTCAATGATAAGTGAGATCTACCTTGATATTAGCAAATTCAGATGGAGTAGGCAGCTCTTGTTGTAGTTGCTCCAGTTGGTTGTGGTCAATATTACCAGAATTGCCATTGGCTTGCAACTGAGCATCAGTTTCTGCAATCTTTACACCCGAGCGAGGCTCAAAGTGAGGCACCTCAATCTTGCTAAGCATTTCAATAACTTGTGCTCTGTCCAAACAACGAGGAATGTTGTAAACCTGGAACACATATAGGTAAATTATATTTCTGCTATCAAGGCTTCCACAACATTTGTAAGTGAAATATCGTGTACCTGTGCACGTAAGTTTGCTGCAGCAACGACATAGTCCATGTGTAACTCATTTTCAGTTGAGAACACCAAAGGAGAAGGTTTGCGCTTTGGCCCAGACCAGAAGTCTTGGCCAGATGATGTTTTTAGATCAGCAGGGAAGTTGAACAATAACTGACGGATCTGATCATTGTACTGCTCCTAATAAACAAAATACAAAACACAGGTAGAATCACTATGATTGGCTATCACCTCTACAAGAGACACAGTATGCATTATACAATATGCCAATCAAGGAGAGATCTTACCTGCCAGTGCTTGCGAGCCCAGCTAACACAGTCTAAGAAGTTTTGTGGACGATCATCAATCAGTGCCTTCTTCACTGCCTCCAAAACCTCAAGGGGCTGCACACCTGGAAGTCGAAGTGTGCGCTCCACAAAGCTTGGATCTTGCAGATATTGTGCTGCACTCTCTGCAGCCTGAGTGAAGAGACCTAGAAGAAATGTTGTTATTAAAATACACTGTAAAGCAAATTACACCAAACTTAAAAAAGTTAAAGGAATGGAACAAACTTGATGAGTACTGTATAGCAGTTATGTTAACATTGGGACTCAAAGGATTTTACGTATTTTTACCGCACCAATATGAGTTGATGCATAACAATAAGAGAAGTGTTCACTGCTGCACTTCTCCATCTTTTACTTGACTTCTATCATGTTGTGATGATTTAATTGGTCAAGACAGGAAGTAAATCGTCTAAAGCGAAGAGTAAACATGATGTAAATGAGAGAGAAGGAACAATAGGTGGGCAAGCACATTTTGGTATGCTTTGATAGAAGTCAAGTAAAAGGCGGAGAAGTGCAGCAATGGACACATTTCTTGTTGTTATGCATCAAGTCTTATTGGTGCAGTAAAAATACATAAAATCCGTTGAGTCCCAATTTTATTATAACCTGGGGGTCTGCTCCGTAAGGCTTTACGAGAAACTCGGTACCGAGAAGGCAGGCGTGGTTCACGAGTTCTTTAAAATAAACAAGTGAGTTACGCCCCCTTTCTCGGTACCGAGTTTCTCATGAGGACTTGCGGAACAGACCCCCTGCTGTACATAAAATTTAACATTAGTGCTATAACAATCATTACACCTTTCTATTCAAACAAATTTTAATGTACAGTATATTTCAAAATGAAATACAATGTTTTTAATATTTCTTTGACTACTCTGTGACTTATTAACTTTCATTATCAATAATTAAATTATTTGATACGAACAGTTAAATTACTTTAATGCAATACCATGTCAAGTGAATTATAATAAGCAGGTACAGTATAATGGCTCCATATTCACACTTACCTTCAAAAGCATCTCTTGCCCACTGCAAGGTGTGTTCAATAGCATTGGGGAAGTTCTTTAGAGTGCAGATAGGAATGCTCTTCTCTGGAGGATCTCGAGAAGAGCTGTAGGATTCAGTCAAGAAGGGGACAACAACCTGAAAAGCCACCATTTTAAGAGCTTTATTCTAATCAATTTATCTATTATCATATATATCCATTTATATCAGGCTAGTAATCAAATTACCTTAATTTTAGGCAGTTTATGTCAATTTTGTTTAAATAAAGGACATAAATAATTTTTTAAAAAATCACGTTTAATATGGAGTTAAGTGGAGAGGTTGGTCTCGCGTGGCACAGTTTTTTATTATATAAAAAATTTCATTTCATAACTGTAAGCTTCCGTCATGTAATGACATCAATCAAAGAAGAGATTTACTGGAGCACATCACTGAGCAGTGTCTTGTCTTGTATATGCCATGCAAGACTTCAACCTCTCCATAGAACTTCTACTATGGTAAGGTTCTTGCTGGTAATTCTATACAGGACATGTAAACATTTTAAATACCTAAATGATCTCTGTCTAACACCACGTTACATAGTGTTACATACAGTCAACTGGGGTGAAATTGAAACTCCAACCATGAGAAAGCTTTTACCTTTCCCTATCTCACTAGACAAAGAGCACTTTGAAAGTAGGTCTGTGATTGGATTTCAATTTCACCCCGGTTGACTGTAGTACTGTACATGATACTGTTGTTCATAAACCCTGTTTTCTTGCTAAAAAAAAAATGTGCATTACATTTGACTAAGCATCATTGATCGTCATTGTAATAGCACAAAACAGGGTTTACGAACAGCATTAATGTTAAACTAGTTTCAAGATACAACATACAAGACAGAGACACCAACTTGTTCCATGCTAATCTCAGCGCAGTTGTGATTAGTCAATTTTGATCAAGTGGCCTACAACTTGGGCGCTGATAGGCTTAGGCGCTTATTTTGAATTTTGCAGCGGCCCACATGAGGAAGATTAATCATTTTTGGGACAGTATTTGAGCAAATTTTTGAAAAGAGTATAATTAGTAGATTTTATTGATGTCGATATTTACCTTTATTAATTAATTGTCAGTGATTAATTCATGATTTAAAAGTGGCGGCAACGCTCCCAAGAAGCCTGTGCTGTTAGTCATTTGTTTGAATTTGCAACGGAGTCTGATCTTCTTCTGCAAATTTTGATACGAGAATTTTAAAATTCGCGTAAATTTTAAAATTCTAGTATCAAAATTTGCAGAAGAAGATAAAACTCTGCTGCAAATTCAAACAAATGACTAATGACACAGGCTTCTTAGGGGCATGGCCGCCACTTTTAAATCATGAATTAATCACTGACAAATAATTAATAAAGGTAAATATTGTCGTCAATAGAATCTACTAATTATACTCTTTCTAAAAATGTGCTCAAATAATGTCCCAAAAATCATTAGTCTTCCTCATTGGTTGAGAGTGTCCTTATCTTGCATGTAGTATCTTGACTATTTATGTGACATTAATTTTGGTGCACCTCTAAGGAAATTAAAATGGGTCCAACATTCTTACATACATACATACATATCATGACGCTATAAATCCCTTTCGGGGTAAGCCAACAACACAGATGTTTTATCCTGACCCAGTGATAGACCTCCACAACTTCCTATCCTGACATACTTCACTTGCTTCCGCCAGTCTCATACCTTGTTTCATACATTTCCTTTTGCATTTCATACTGCGTACATTCTTATTTTTCAAACATCTTCCAACCACCTCAGACCATGATGTTTTAGGCCTGCCTCTATCTCTCCTTCCATCCACTCTACTATGAAATACCTGCTTTGCTATTCTTTCCTCACCCATTCTCTCAACATGACCAAACCATCGGACCAAACCATCGTACCAAACCATCGTACCAAACCAACATTCTTACCTGCACATTACCCTTTGTGCCAAGAGTTCCCGATTCCAGCAGAGGCAGACGATAATAGATGCAGCGACGATCCATATAGATACGAGCTTCCACATTGTCCAGAGCATTAGCTACTCCATCCAGGTCGTGGAAGAACTTATCGTCATAAGTACCTTCTGTTTCGGGGCCCACTCGATTTTCATGAGAGGTCACATTGATGCTTGGGTTCATTGCCCTAAGGTTTAGAAATTAGAATTAGAAATATTTTTATTGACTAAGGCAGTTCATAGCAACATTATACATGTTACAACAAGCATCGGTCTTGTCAAACTTAAATTAAAAGAACAAAAATACAATAATTAGTAATTAGTAAACATTGAATTCAATAAACAAAACAAATAAATAAAAATCAACAATAATAATTTAATATGCAACAGTACTTATCTTAACTTCAGTACAATAGAAATTCTTTCAAACATCTCTGTTACTAAAATAAGCTAAATTGGAGTGGGAGGTGTATATTAAAACATCAATATCGTAAATTCTACTATCCTTTTTAAAATAGGATCTAACATGATAATATTCTTTTTTAATTAAAAATTTTTAAGTAAATTTGCAAACAATGTATCATTATTTACATCTCTTAATATGGACAGAAGGCAATCATAAATCTTAGCTGTTATGTAATAAGGACTCCTTTCAAAAAGTTTTGAGTGATGTTTACTGAAACTTTATTTGAATTGTGTGTTCCGTAATTATGAATATTATTATTAGTTACGTAGAATTCAGGATTTTTATGTTTGAACATCACACATGAGGAAATAAACAATGAAGGAATAGTTAATATATTAAGTTGAGTAAAGGTTTGAATCAATATTATTGAAAATACAATAATCGAATTTCGTAATATATATATAATAATACATTATAATAATCAACCTATACACAATTACAACCTATACCAGAGTACAACACCAGCAGAGCCATCATTCATAGGTTCTCTCTAAGTCTGTAAGGACTGATGAAGGCATAACACACACCATCTCTCTTGGAGTTTATTGCCAAAATATTTCTAATGCGTTAGTTTTTATATCTGTGCTACCAAAATTTTCACCGAACTATGGACTCTCTTCACTGGCGAGCCTTGCTGGTTTCTCCTATCTTTTCTTTCAAATTTATCTTTACTATACACAATTATACTTTTATTGCCACTTTAACAGATAAGATTTTTTACAGGTAAGATTCTGTGTTAACTGATTTTTTATTTATTATTATTATTATTGAAGCAATCAATTTACTTAGAATGTTTTATCTATAGTGAAAGCTCCTCAAGACTTGTTAACTCATAAATTAACATACCTGATGGCCTTGGCTGCAACAGTGGATTTTGGTCTTTGCACATCAGCAGGACGGAAGAGAAACTGTCTGTTGAGATTCGATTTCTCAATCAAGTCCATGTCGGTGATAAAGATCATTCCTCCATCACCACCTCCAACACCAGCCATGCCGAAGTTTTTCAGCAGCTCACAACCAATGGCTCCTGCACCCACAATGAAGTAGCGCAGCTTACCAAGCTTTTCTTGGAACTTGGGACCAAAGACAGCAATCTGAGAGTCATAGCGATTGCCGGGGAGCTTGAAATCAGGCACTGGAGCGCAATCAGCAGGCAGACATTCAGTAGCGTCAAAGTACAAGAATTGCATGATGGGGTGAAATTTGCCACTGCAAGCCTTCATTACTTCCTGGGCAACAATGCCTCCAATCTGGAAATATTTCAATTAGATTTTTTACATAGAATTTTACAGTGTAAATCAATAATCATATTAAACTTAAACTTTTTTTTTTTTTTTTTTTTTGGTACCAATACCTATTAATATATTGTACTGTTACTGGTAATAGGAGTTTCTGGAACCTAATGATGTAAAAAATCAGAAGCACTTAGAGGAAAAAAAAAAAAAAAAAAAAAACATACCGGTACAGTACTTTGAAACCTTTATTTATCAAGTATAGAAGCTTACATCACTAACATCAGCTGGCAAATCAAAATTAATTAAAATAGCTCTTGTGATTGGTTGATCATGAGAAGCTTATAGAAGCTTACACAGGGACACACAAGGATAAAGATAGTCATTGGATAAAATTGAACACGTGGTACAAATTCCGTGATTCTCATTGGTTTTATGTGATAGTAGGTAGCACTCGTCTTTGCTCAGGATGGGTCAGCTGTATGTTTTTATAGCCAGCTGTGAACATTTGTGTACGGTTTGTTTATCCACGGGGTCCACAAGAAAGAGAAAAAAAAAACTCGTGAAAAGTGTTTTTTGTTCATGTTCATGATCTACTTACATTAAACTTAATAAATAAAGGAAATAAATGATCTCAGGAAGTGCCAAATGTGGTTTATAATGTTGGAAAGTAGCAAAAATCTCAATCTCTGATTATTAATTTGAACCTTTTATTTTCTTCTTTTGAAAACAACATCAGTCCCCGCCACTGCACACCTGATTTTTTACTCAGCTGTCCTATTGTTTTCAACCATATGTTTTTAAGCCGCGTATAAGCTTCTTATATGCGGCTTAAAAACATATGGTTGAAAACAATAGGGGTGCGTACCGTATTTCATTGAGAGCGCTGTGCAGTGCTGTGGCAATACGGTACGAATTCTGAGCAATTTGGATACTTTGCGCTAGCAAATACGGTACGCCAGACCTCTGTGAGGCGCCTCAACTTTACCTTCAGAAGCGCGCAGAGGTTATCAGCATCAGCTGTTGCCCGTTCGGGTCTCTTCGGTAAACGCTGTGAAGCGCTGACAGAGGTGTTACGGTACGTTTTGTCAGCACTTTCAGTGCTCGCAAGTGAATACAGTACGCACCCTAGGACAGCTGAGTAAAAAATCAGGTGTGCAGTGGCGGGGGCTGAAGTTGTTTTCAAAAGAGGAAAATAAAAAGGTTCAAATTAATAATCAGAGATTGAGATTTTTGCTATTTTCCAACATTATAAACCACATTTGGCACTTCCTGAGATCATTTATTTCCTTTATTTATTAAGTTAAATGTAAGTAGATCATGAACATGAACAAAAAACACTTTTTATAGGTTTTTTTCTCTTTCTTGTGGACCCCGTGGATAAACAAACCGTACATAAATGTTCACAGCTGGCTATAAAAACATACAGCTGACCCATCCCAAGCAAAGACGAGTGCTACCTACTATCACATAAAACCAATGAGAATCACGGGATTTGTACCACGTGTTCAATTTTAACCAATGACTATCTTTATCAATCTTTATCCCTGTGTAAGCTTCTTTGATCTTGTGACTTAATTTGACCAATGAAATTTTTAATTTTTGTAGTCATATGTCACCATGTGTCAAAACATGCTCAGGACCAGCTCGTAGCCAGCTTGTTGCTAAAAAATCAGCTGGGAAGTCTTAAGAATTTTCATTGGCAAAAAAAAATAATAATAATAAAAATAATGGGTTACGTGATCATGATCCAAGACCACGAGAGCTATTTTAATTAATTTTAATTAACAGCTGATGTTATACATAGTCATATAAACTTCTCATGTACATAGTACATATGCACAATATTACAAACTTACCACAGCACACATGGGAGCCAGCTGACCAGCAGCAGTGTAGCTCACAGTGCGTAGCAGCTTTTCTTCCTCTGCAGAGTGTTCTCCTCCAACAAGACGGACAAATGTTGTAGCATCTTCATCATTCCATGGCTTAGGGAAACGACCTTGAGCCTTCAGAAACTCATGCAGAGCACTGAATGCATTATGAAGGACAGGTGGTCGATCAAGCTTGGCAAAGTCTGTCTCAACAAATTGTGGATTCTGTCGTGCTTCAGAAAGAGGTGCAAAGTTCAAGGTTTTCGGCATTTTTACTTGAGTTGCCACTCCACCTCCAGAGTAAGGTGACATGCTAGTAGTGTCGCCAATAGCAAAAGTGTATGGACCAGTTACACGTACTGGCTTTGGAGTACATCCATTTAACTCAACCATGCCTTGTACTTCATCAAAAGTGACACAGTCTCCATCTTCTAAACCATGGCGAGATTCATCTAAGCATGTTACTACTCCTTCTGCATCGTGAGAAATGCTGGCCACCATAGTTGATACAGGATTTTCACCTGTGACATCTTGCACAACAAAAGATTTTCCGAAGTCACAGAACACTTGAGCAAAAACTCCACGGGAGTCTGCTACAATCAATGCGATGTTTTTCGGATGGGTCATATCTGAAATACGCAGCTGTTCATCAAGGGACGTTTCTGTTAAAACTACCACTTTGAATTTGCTCAAAAAATCAGCATCAAGAACACCATTATATGCATTGATTGGTACATAGTTATTCAACTCTGCAAGATGCAAGCAAGAAGCCTCAGCTCTGTTCTTGCCAATGTCACATTCACGTAAGTAATATTGAGAGGAAAGATCAGCCAACGTGCAATTTTTTGTATCATGCAAAGTTACAGACTTAACACCACCCAAAATTACGTTTTTTGCAATTTCGACGCCGAGTCCACCAAGGCCAGAGATAAGCACGTCAGAACTCGCCATTCTCCGCATGGCATCATGACCCAACACGTACAACTGTCGAGAATACAGTCCTTCATCGATATCATCTTGCAAACTGTCTGCACGATTTGTACGTCCCTGGCCGCCTTCACTAGCTTTACTTCCATTCTGAGCCATTTCACTGCCTAATGAAAGCGGAGATGACTTGCTGTCCTTCGTAAGTGTCGATCGTTCCTCAGTGGCGACTTTTCGCTTCTTTGCAGGAGGATCAACGGATTTATCAGATAAATCCGCACTAGACATCTACGCGAAAAAAAAGAATTTCAGATCAGACTCCAATTTGCCACTCAAAACTTATAATTTAGTGAAAAAAGACACAGTTTCACTGAATTGCAACCACACCACCATTTACCTCGCCGATAATCGCTGTCAAGCGCAATGACAAACGAAATTCGGTATTTGAATGAGCGGGTAATTTAAATTATCAAGACTCGAGTTGATTTTGTCATTTTGTGATTTTCAACCACACAGCAGGATTAGTTTCATTTGCTGTGAACAGAGGCGAGTGTACTGCAGTGTTATTAAGTCGAAATAACATGTATACTAATTGTGCAATGGCAACGACATTATTAAATAATACTTTGCATTGTCCATCTCATTAATTATAACAGGTCGATGTTCTGCGTAGTTTGCAGTAGTTTGTGACATAACGTAAAATATTTTTTTATGGTAGGTGCTGCCTCTACCGGTTATAGTGGAAACCATGGATATAGGAGCGAGATATATGAAAGAGAGAGATCATCGCATTTATATCGCGCACAAATAACATTTTTATTATAAAAATTGTGCGCTCATATCGGCTTTTATCTGGATCGGAATCGCGCGAATACGAGATGAACATCTTGAATTTTATTCCTATCCATCCTACCAATAATATCCAATGTAACAAATATATATATATATATATATATATATATATATATATATATATATATATATATATATATATATATATATATATATATATATATATATATATATATATATATATATATATATAAATATATATATATATATATATATAATAGCGCGCGCGTGAGCGAAAGGGATGAAAAAAAAATCTCGCTGATTATTGATATATGCGGATAACAAAAACATGGGATAATTTTATTTTCATATTATTCTTAAAAGATATGACATGATATATTGTCCTGAATAATCGATCGTATAGATATGTGAATTTCTATAATTTGTGAAGTACATAATATTTTTAATTAATTTTTGAACATCGAAAAATGACATCACGGTCAGCTAGCATTGTGCGTGCGTGCAATGCGTGCCATATGGGCATAGCAATAATCAACGATTCTCTAGAATCGTTGCATATTAAGTATAAATAAAGGAAAAAAAGTTACCAATTACCGACCGTCGCGTATATACACAGAGTAGTCGCGTTTTAGTATATACGTTGCGTATATGGGGTATATAAAAATATAGGTTTATTGTTTATTGCAATTTCTAACAGAAGAAGAAGACATATCGTCTTGATTCGATATTGGATATATGCAAAATAATTAAGTTTATTTTTTGAGTGCATTAAGATTTTTAATTAATATTTGAAAGTCGGGTGAAATGACAACACGGAAAAAATCAACATTTTTATACCATTTAAAAAAAAAAAAAAAAAAAAAAAAAAACGACGACGAAAAAACGAAACGAAGTATATTTGAAGACGTAATTGCTTTGATTTTTACTTCGTTTATACTTTATAACATTTTTTTTTTAATTTTATAAATAATAAATTGGTAAAGAAATAGTACTGAATAATCTTAGCATGATTTGTAAAAAAAAAAAAAAAAAAAACTCTCCAATTCACTATTAATATCTTCTATTGTAGTATATCTCCGATATACATATTTCATTATACATACATACATATTAAGGGCACGCGAATAAGGGTTAATTTACAAAGAATAAAATATATATATATATATATATATATAAGTAAAAAATAATAATAAAAAAAAACGCCTATAGTTTTTAATTTTTCGGGTTTAATTTTCTAATTATTCATTTTTTAGAAGAAAAAAAGCTACAACAGTATATAAAACCTCGATACAGCAAAATTTCATTATAGCGAAGTAATTTCACCAGTCCCGCGGAAATTTGCAAGTATAAAAGCATAAATAAAACCCGTTATAACGAACTTTCGTTAAAGCGAAGTCAAAAAATAATAAATTTTCAGCCAAAATAGGCAATGAATCCAAATTTTTGTCGGTTCATCGCGTCCTCTCTTACGACAATTCTTCTAGAAACGCGTGCGATAAAATAAAAATAATAAATAAATAAATTTGAATAAAGTAAATGCTATCTCGATCGCATATCTAAAATTACGTGAATTTTTGTTAAAATAACAAGTTTCAATGATGCAAAAATTTTAAGTTTCTATCACTGTGCAAACTGCGAAGTATGAAGTATTTTTTTAATTATTTTTGTTATCATTTATTTTGTTTATGAATACGAGATTGCTGTCGACGTAAACAAATAAATTAAGCAAAGTCAATTCAATTAAAAAAAAAAAACAAAAAAAAAACGTGTTCAACTCATCATATTTATATAGTTTTTCAAAAAAAAAAATCTTTCATTTCGCGCAAAATTTATGTATCTATCAAATATTATAGGTCCACATTTATTTCTTTAATTTTTATATTTTATTCCATAAAATTGCATACTTTACAGGCGCGCAGTATATTTTTTGTTGTTGTTGTTTTTCCCCACTGCGCACTGCGAGATAATTTTCTAGGATTGTATTAATCTATGTAACTTTTTTATTAATTTGTAGCGCGTTTTTCTTTCAAACAGTATAAAACACTTATTTTATTATGCTTTAGTGGAGCAAATTATAAGTTAATTATAAAAATTGTTCTTTAGTTTTTACTTTGGCTAAAGTGATCGGTTTAATTGCAGCTCAAAACAAAAATGATCTTAAAAAAATAGAAGCAAAAGCAATGAAATAACAAGTTTCAAAATATCAAACTTAATTTTTTATTTCTCTATTCGTCCAATGATAAAATCTTGCTACAAAAAAAAAAAAAAAAAAAAAAAAAAAAAAAAAAAAAAAACTGCTTATTAACAGAGTTTTTACGCTATTTTAAGGGAGTAGGTTACCGACCTTATATCTAAAAAAACTAGAAGTGTTTGGGGTCTAAATTTGGTGTCATTGTGTAGCTAAGGGTTACACCTATACACGTGATACGAATTTCATGGTATTTGATTGCCCCGAAAAAAAGAAAAAAATTATTGAAATTAACATTGAGTCTTATAGGCTTAAAAATTCAAAAAAACTTATAAAATTAATTTGCACAGTGACCCCCCCAAAATTTTTATATATTTGAAATCGTCTCAAGCTGAAGTATCATTTTGCAAAATTTCAGATTTTTTTGACGAGAAAAGTTTAAGTCTACTGGCCGACGTCGGTCCCCTACTCCCTTGAACGTTTTACCATTTTCACCATTTTTACCATTTTTTTCGATTTTTATACCATTTTTTTACCATTTTTGTATCATTTTTAGGCCCTAAATGTTACCATTTTTTTTTTTTACCATTTTTCAAAAAAAAAAGTACCATTAAATCCGGTCTCTAATAATATGTGTGTGCGTATATAATATACATGTATCATGTGTGTTGTGTGTACAACAAAATGTGTCGATCTTTTGCTAAAATATTTTTTAAATATTCTATAAAGTTAAACTCAAATTTTACGATACATATATTTTAATTGTATTTTTCCAACTAATTTTAAATTAGTTTGATGAAATTATCAATCTCCTGCAAGCTATGCAACTTGTTAAGCATTTAAGTTAAGCAGGTTGCAGCTAACTAAATCTGGAGTCACAAATAACAAATCAAATTTTCATCCCCTGTTTTTACAAGAAAATTCATGAAATAAATTAACACTCGTTGTCAAATTATAGCCTCAAAAAATATGAAATAACATATTTAAAATAATAAATATAAAGCGTACAAATTTTTTATTTTGAATATGAATCTTAGAAACATGTGAGCATGTTGAATATAATGAGGAAGGTGAATTGAAAATTTTTTTTGTTGAGTTTATGATATATTATTTTTGGAAAGCGCTTTAAAAAATTTTGAGGTGTTATTTTTTCTTAGAACGGTTGGAGCATGCAAAGTATTTTTAATTAATTTTTGAAAATCGGCCTAGAAAGCCTGTCGACATCATCAGTCCACTTTTTTCTCGGCAAATACTAATCACTCGAGGTTCAGTAACCAGTTTAATGAAATCAGCTCGTCCTCAGAATTTAAAAAACTGGCTACTGAATAACCTTCTTCGGTCAATACTTTCCGAAATAAATGCCCGATAGATGACGTCACAGGCTTTTTAGATCGATTTTCTAAAGTTAATTAAAAATACTTCCCATGCTCCAATCGTTCTAAGAAAAAATATCGCCTCAAAATTTTTAACGCTCTTTTCAAAAATGTCATAAAAAGTGGGGGTTAAAAAGAATTCACATTCCTCATTATTTTAGACATATCTTATACGTGAAGTGAAGTTAATAATTTAGTTTTTTTTTTTTTTGTCTTTTCTTATTTTGTTCAAAAAATGTGAGTGCATTGCAGTGCCTATATTCTCAGCAATAAACATTGTTCCTATAATGATAAAAAAAATAATAATAAAAAATAAAAAAATATAAAGAGCGATATGCTCCTCATTAATTATAAGCAATTTAACTGTTCGTAATTTTTGAAGCACGTACTGCAAGTATATTTTTTATTATTTGCAAATATTGTTATCGCCAGCCAATTAAACACGTGGAATTTATATCAATTCTTAAGTTAAATTTAATATATAATAGGTTTGTGGACTCAAAGAAGAGAGAGGCAGAACAACTATTTTATCTCTACATTATTCACATATTGCATTAATTAATTGCAAGTGGAAATCAAAAAAGTGCTATTGTGATTATCAATAGAGACTAGAGGACTGCTAAAGATATAGGAATGTGATTTTTGCACTGGTTTTCGATTCAAATTAATATTTCTTTTGTTTCGAATAAAAAAAAATGAATATAATATAAAAGTATATAATTAACGGGCAGAACTGCGCACTTCAAAATTTTGAAAAAAATAAATTAATTAAACTATAAAATTTGAGCTTTTTCATTTATTAAGAGTTTTTACGTTAAGCTTACTATTTTACTTGTTTTATAACTATACAAGCAATTTGTTTCTATGAAAATTGTTGTAAGTGTAGTTTTTCAGAGCTGTTTTACTTCGAAATGCATGATGCTTTTCCACAATTTTCACAGAATATTAAGGGAATAAATCAGTTTTTACGCTCTTCATTGCATTACAGCATTACTGTACAGCACAATTTGTTGAATTTTACTATAAATTTCAATTGAAAATACTACTTAAAAATATTATTATTATTATTTGTAATGAAAAAAGAAAACAATGTATTATAGTACTAAGTTAAGCTCTATCATAATGTGCAATATTTTATAAATTTATAAAGAAAGCGTAAAAATTGCTTCCCCTAATATTCTGTGAAATTTGTGTAAAAGTATCATGAATTTCAAAGTAATAGTAATAGCTCTGCAAAACTACAATTACAAATTTTTATTTAAAAAAAATACTTATATAGTTATATTAAAACGCAAGCAAAGAAGTAGTTCATAAGCTCATAACATAAAAATTCAAAATAGTGAAAAATCTTAATATTTATTGTTCAATTAATTGATTTTTTTTTTAATTTTTTAAGCGCAGCTCTGCTAATTACTTGTATCAAAATCATTTATTTTTTATTGGAAACAAAAGGAATATTTATTTGAAGTTGGACTAAAAAGTGATAAAAATCAAATTCCAATTGCTCTATATTATAGCAGTCCTCTAGTTTCTATTGATAGACTAGCGTATTTTTAACTTCCACTTTCAAATGCAATATAAATCTTAAATTTCAAATGCTGAAAAAAAAAAAAAAAAAAAAAAAAAACATTAAAAACTAGAACTCTCGCTTTGAAAAGGAAATTAAATTCATGTATCCCTACTATGTAACTTTTATTTTATGATTTTTTTTTTTTTTTTTTTTTTTTTGTGATTTTATAAAACTTATTGCTATCAAATTAATTTTTTTAAACTTAAAAGTAATATTCATAAAAATATTCCACTTCATACAATGCACGATGCCATACATTTATAAATAATAATTAATAAAGCGTTGAGAATATGGCAATTAAAAATGAAATAAAATTTGCGAGCGTAGCGATCAAATTTTTTTCCGCTTTGTGCTATGACATTTTTATTTTTTTTTATTTTTTAGAACTCAACATTTATATGTATTGCTGACTGCATAAATTCAAATTTCTGACTGCACAATTTGTATCTGACTGCACAAGGCCCTACACAAAATTTGTCTTATAGTATAAAAAAATATCCTTTAACCAGTGTCGGACTGGCTCGAAAAGGCCCACTCAGGAAGAGTCTAGCAAGGGCCCCACGGGGGCCCTTCGCTATAAGGGGGTCCGGGGGACGAAGCCCCCCGGAAAATTTTAAGACACGCCCCTTTTTTGAGCAAAAAAAAACACTTAAAGTAGTTGCTTTATATAAATATTTCTTTGCTTGTTAAAAAACAAAAAAATTAAATCTAGTGTTGTGGTGACCCTTATTTTTAGATCAAAATTTGTTCAGAACAATCATCATTAAATTTGAACTGATCGGTGATCTTACACCTTTTTAAAGCAAAATCTTGATTTTAACTAGATCACTTTTATAGCCACGTTGATCGATGTAAGAAAAAAAAAGCAATGATAATTTTTTATCGATTTTTTTTTTTTTTTTTTTTTTTTTTTTAATATTAAACACCAAAAGAAAGTTGACTGAATAAATTGAGGGTTTTTGAAGAGAGGGTCATCGGGCGTTTCATGTACTGTACGTGCTCACGCAGTGGTCGTAAAGTTAATTAAATTTTAAATAAATAAAAAATAATTTCGTAAATTTTAAAGGATGCTTTTAAAAACACAAAACTGCACCCCTAAGAGAATTTCAGTTTATATTGATAGAACATAGAACGCAAGACCAGGCTGCATCAAGGCAAGTTTTTATGGAAGAGCGGAGTCATTCATTAATATATTACATTCGCCGCTATAGATGGAGACTTTGTTATTGTTATTAAATATTATCATGTTTTTTGTGTGCAGATTTTGGCATAAAGGACTGCTTGCATTTGAAAAAAAAAAAAAACAATTGTGACTGCGTAACTTTTCTCTTTTGATTCTATAATTTTTAATTTGATATTTTTATCGCGTGCGGTTACAAATCGAAAAATAAATTTAAAATTCACGTTTTTGAACTAAAAACGTGCTTGTAAACTATATAAGTATAAATAGTGCATTTTTGGTATAAGCTGTTTGCGATAAATAAATGTTGTTGTGTTGTGAGCTTGTTGTTCTATCTCTGTCTGTCTATCTGTCTGTCATATAACATGTTTTGTGTGTCACACTCGAGTATTGTCCTTGAATGATAAATTGCTTTTTCAGTTATATAAAATCGATAGGCATACTTTTTGTATGTCTTTTACTCTGAAACCTTAATAATGCAACAACTATATTCAGGACAGAGAGGTAACAAAGCACGACCTATAATATATATTATTCAAATTATTGATATGTTAAAATCATATTGACTTAAAATAATTTATATCGTCGTGGTTCCGCTATATTGTCCGATGTCCATTTGGTTCAAAGTTTACTAATGTCCGATGTCCATTTTTTTTAAAAAAGTACTAATGTCCGATGTCCATTTTGAACCAAAATTTTTTTATTGTATTTTTCAATCCAGAATTTTGTTTTACATAAATATATTTCAAATTTCTTATAGCTAGCTTTAAAAATTGAAAATTTATACAATAAAAACTCGAACTATATTGCGAGAAAATACGTCAGCTGATACGCGGTACGCCTCTTTTTACGAACACGCAGATATCATTTGCTTGTCAAAACTTGTATTTTAACGAAAAGATAACGATATTTTTTTAAGAAAATTAATTTTAAAATTGATAGCTATATTTACCGGCTTAGTACGGTTAATTTTCAGTAAATAAATAATTAATGAAAGCATGAAAGCTACTGTAAATAATTTTATAGTAAATTTCTATATACAATCAACGCTATACTTCAACGCTATACTTGTAAATTTTATCGCAAACAGTTCGCAATAGAGTATAGTGTTAAACTACCCCTATATAACTGTTTTTGCACTTATTTTGAAAAAAAAATCTCACATAGAAAATAAATATTTCGTATGAAATTCATAATCCCGAAATATAACTTATCCATAGTTGCGCAACCTGAGTAAATACATACATGCAGTGCTTGAATTAAATTTATATTTTTCTTTAATTGCAAGTTGCAAGACAACATAACATGGAGTTATGAATTCTTTGGCTCTAAATTTTAATTTGACATTTTTACTGTCTGCAGTTGCATAGAAACGAATTAATTTCAAGTTTCTGAACAAACCTATGGTTAAAAAATAGAGCAAAAGTTGCTCTAGTTATTAACTGTGACCTAATTTTGTTTGGAATATTAGATCTTCTATACTGCGATCATTTTTTTTTCTTTCTTTTTTTTTTTTTTTTTTTTTTTTTAATTTAATTAAGTCAACTTTGGAGCAAGTAATACTTATTTTTACGCATATTTTTGGTGAGTTGCGTCAATTATCGCGCTGTTGCTATTACGTATAGTGCAATACAAAAACTAAAACATCATTATAGGCAATATACCGAAAATTCAGAATATTGTTTTATTTTGTTAATACCAACGCTTCGTTCATGAGTTATGATTTTTTAAAGTTTGAGTTTGCGATCTTTTTTACTCAACCGAAAGAGTAATTATTCTATGTCTAATTAAATACAACATATTTATAATAAAAATTTTATGCCTAGTTTGGCAATATTTATGATAGTAATAACTATTAAATGCCTTATTAATACTGCAAATATTAAAGGAGATAATTAGGTTTTTGTGTCGCCTGAAAAGTGGTCAAATGTGGACATCGGACATTAGTAAACTTTGAACCAAGTGGACATCGGACAATATAGCGGAGCCACGACGATATATGCATATTTATATATAATACATAGTGGTGTATTTACGGGGGGGGGGGGGGGGGGGGGGCTTTAAGAGACCCGATCCAGCCCCCCCCCCCCCCCCCCCGTAAGTTCTGAGAAGTGAGAAGAGACAAAAATTTGACAGCTAGAGTTTAAAATTAAAAAAATCCTGATTTTTTTTTTTTTTTTTTTTTTTTTACCCTGATTGCATAAATAAGCTCTTAAACTGTTAAAAATAGCGGAATTTTCTTCAAATATGTTAAAAAAAAGTCTCAAGCTAAAATGAGAGTTCTAAATGTAAAAATGTATCTCTCTCTCTCTCTCTCTCTTTTTTTTTTTTTTTTTTTTTTTCCCCGCGCGTTGTTTCTATTTATTCGTCATATCGTGTTATATTGTTATAATACATATATGAAATGTTAAGGTCTATATAATACTTATTTTATTAACAAAAGTTTAGTTTGGATATATTCAAGCCCAGAAATTTTTCCCACTTATTGTTTCATGCTTTTATGATATAGAAAAAGATGATCAGAAATTAAAATAAATCAAAATACTGTATAATTTTACTATTAATTAAACTGCAAATTAAATAGCTGCATTTATCTTAAAGGAATAGACCGGAGAAAAACATAAGCATTTATATCACAAAACTTTTGATGGGATTTACAAAAATAACGTTAGTTTTCCCCCAAACTCAAGAGTAGCCCCGTAGCAGAAATTAGAATATTCGATTTATGCAACCCGCATAACATTTTCATACTAATTTTTGCATGTTTCTGACGTCATTATAAACATTAATTTTCACGCAAATTGCATACTTTACAGTTTTTTCACGCTCTCTCGTGAGGCTACATTAACATTCTGGTAAAAATTCAAAATTATCATCAGTTTTGAAAATCCCATTTCGTGTTTATTCATTAAAAAGCACAATGTTGTTTTATGCGGTCTATGGCT
This sequence comes from Ecdyonurus torrentis, assembly GCA_949318235.1. Taxonomy (NCBI): domain Eukaryota; kingdom Metazoa; phylum Arthropoda; class Insecta; order Ephemeroptera; family Heptageniidae; genus Ecdyonurus; species Ecdyonurus torrentis. The sequence continues at coordinate 27,622,770 of OX439128.1, read as the reverse complement.
TTATGAATCTAGTCATTTTTTTTTTCCATTCATACTGAATATTATTATTATTTTTATTATGCATTGCTATTTGCTCTTTTTATTGTAATATTGTTATTAATAAAGTATCAGTTTAAATTTTTAATTGGAGTATAAAATATAAAAGATAAGTATAAAATAAATAAGATATAATAGATGACTTAGAGAAATAAATCAAATTGAAAGCACACAATACTATAAAACAAAATACTATTCTAGCAGACGATTTTGTGTTCCTGTATTAATAATTAACATGATTTCTTATGAGGGAATATAAATAAGCATCTATAATACGAGTTAAAAAATTTCTTGGCACTAAAATTTTTACTATCATTTTAATATTTACTATATATTTTACAGAGTGACTCAAAACTCAAAGCTTTGGTTTTCCTGAATTTCAACAAATTTAGTTACAATTATTTTTTCATCCAAGTGACTTCAATGGAGGTTATCGGTTTAGCGCGCGGGGAGACGCGGGGAAAGCTATAAGGGTCCACTAATTTAACATTACGCTTATGGGGAAAAACACGTTTTTTTTTTTTTTTTTGCGATTTTTGAGAAAACTACTCCACCGATTTTGGAGAAATTTAAATAACAAATACTAGACATACTTTTACGTGGGTTAAACCTTCGTCATTTTTAAGCTTTTTTTTTTTTAAACCGATAACCTCCATATTCAGGTAAAAAAGCAGCTTTAAAGCTTAATGTGGGTCGCAAAAAAAAATCAGTTTAGAAAGAATTGTTTTAATTTCAGTTAAAGCTCCTTCAGTACGCCATAAGCCATAATCGTGCATGTCGTGTGTCTGTGAAGAGGTCTTTATAAAATATGTAGAACTGCCGTGTGTAATATAAACCCTGACGCAAACGTAGTCAGCATCTTTTATCCCGGAAACATAATATATCTTAAAACTGGACAGTTTGGAAATTTCAATCCTCTACTATATTTATATAGCTATGCGTTTACTACTAAATGTTATTATACTGTACACTAGCTCTACTAGGGGATTACGCACGCAGCATTATTACGCCTGTTTATTAGCCAAAAATATAATCCTCTGTACATATGGTTATATGCTCTAAAAAGGTCGCTATTACATATTTTTAGCGCATCATTCCATCATTATTGTATTAATTTAAAGCGGTGCGCACAAATTGCTAATCTATAATAAATGACTATAACCTTGCTCGCACTATACAAAATCTGCCTTTTCTAATCTGAATTTTGAAGATGCCCATATCAGTATTAAGAAGCAGTCAATGCAGTTAAAATTAGTCAAGTCATAATTATATAAAATATAAAAATGGAATATATATATACATATTTATATTTATATATATAGATATATAATATATTTTAAATATATAATATGGCATATATCGCTTAGTTCCACAAATCTATTTTTACTGCCATGCAGCAGCATAAATTTTTTTTAATAAAAATAAACTTACGCATTAATTGCTGAATATTGTTTCACTCGTGTTAGCCTTACGCAGGTAAATAAGTAAATTCATTTTTACAAAACAACCAAACAATATATACTTTAGGGAAAATGTAGATCATTAAAAAATTATAAGTATTGACAAACGCACACACGTCAAATATTTATAAATGAAATTTACTTTTTTACGTATTTGCGGATAACTTAATCATAATTGAATTTCACGTTTGCCAATAGCTATAGCTGTCGCCCTCTTTTGTAGCAGAAAAAAAACAACTATACTGAAACCTCGCTATTGCATCAGAATTTCACAACAAATATAATATTTTTTTATTATCACTCGTATGAATCAGTCGTATACGAATATATATATACATATATACGGCAGCAGCAAAACTCAGAGTACAATAACGCTCTTCAGGGAAATTTTTAGAAAATTAAATAAAACATTATATTATATAATAGCACAGCACACGTGCTATATGCCGCAACTATATCCAAACATAATGCATGTAAAACTATTAGCTTTATTTTTGGTATAATATATAGTATGAGTCATATATTATATACAACGTCACGTCGCGTGAGAGTAGTAATATATATATATATATATATATATATAAAAATATATATATATATATATATATATATATATATATATATATATATATATATATATATATATATATATATATATTATATATTATATAATACAGTAATACACACACACACACAAGTGCCTGCATTAGTACAAAAATATCAATATTTACTAATAATATTTTTTATAAATAACTTACATAAATATATAACATATATCAATAAGACTAGAAGATATAATTTTCAATATATTGTCAAGGTGTGCGTAGACAAAACATACCGTATTGAATAATAAAGGAACAACTGTTTTGAGGCCAACTATAAGCGATTTTGCTCACATCCGCTTCCGTTTCGACGTTCTGCGCTTGCGTAGTAAGTAGAACCGGAAGCGGATGTGACTGAAATCGCCTATAGTCGGCCTCAAAACCGTTGATCCTTTATTAGTCAATTGGTAATGTTTAGTAATCAGGATTGTTACATTTGATTATATACGATATACGATATTATATATAATATGAAGTATATACTTGCGCTTTGATTTAATAATAATTATAATAATTATTGCTCACTTTTGCAATAGTTGCAATAATAAATAATAAGTAATATTTTAATGTGTCACATTTGTTTTAACTTTAACTGAAAACACAATTAGTATAAGAAGGGTTCGGTTTAACGTTTTACCCTCATTAGGTTTTATTATTCTTGAGCTACCGAGTACGATAGAGAAGTGCATGGACGAGTCTCTCACACGTACACCGCGACGTCACGGCACGCTGGAACACACACACCTCGACAACTCTTCGATCCGTAAGGACCATACACACCAATATAACTTCCAATAATAATTATAATGTCAACAATAAAATACTTGTTAATTGTATTTCATTATAATCTTCTCATTCATGCAATTCCTAAAGCCATAGCGTAACTCCTATACTAGCGAGGGATTTCAGTATAATATAATATACTCGTACAAGTATAGAGTCACATTAGTAATTTGATCTAAGCTACGTTCTACGTTTCAACCTCCGAGCAATATAAAAACAAATAATCTCAATATTCTAGATATAACGTAACAACAAACAACTAAAATTAATTTCATTAATTTTACGTTTTTGACACTATAATAGTGTAATAAAAAATATAAGGACTTTTTTTATTCTTATCATCATATAATTAAAAACTATAATTTTGTCACAGAATCAAAGAGCAAAGAAATAATGTTTAATTTTATTAAATTGAATAATTTATATACATAATATTTTTACTATGGTTATGAAGTTTTTATATAACTTTTTAAACTATAAATAAGAAATAAAAAAACTATATAGTTTCATCACTTCAGAATTTTTATTGATCAAAAGTATACAGAAAGACTTAAAAATACTGTTGATTGTAGATATAGACTATAGCATGCTGTTTTTTGTTTTTGTTTTTTTGTATTTTTTATGTAATATACATATAATTTTGAGCTTGAATTCAAAATAATATATAATTTAAAATCCAAGTGGAACCATAGCCGAGGATTTAAAATGTTACAAAACTGCAATGAATTATAATGAATAATAAACTAAACTGTCCTATGTAACCTTATATGCTTAAGTAACACAAAATACCGTCTAGTCAAAGTTTACATCATTTCATATAGGAATGATAATAATATATCATTATAATATTATTATTAATGAATAATTTCTATTGTAATTTTAAAAATTCACCATTTTTTTCTTCTTCCTTTCCTTTCTTTTCTTTTCTTTTCGTTTCGTTTCGTTTCGTTTCATTTTTTTTTTTTTTTTTTATTTGTTATGTGTAAAAACATAAAAATATATAAACAAAAACAAAACCAAAAAAACAAATCTAAAAAAAGTAACAAAATCAAGTAAACTAAATCATAAAATGAAGGTTAAAAAAAAAAATAATAATAATAAAAAAAAATTAATAATAATAAATAAATAAAATAATATATAAAACTGAAATCAAAGAATACATCCCAATTTTTGATATGTGCAAAATATTGTAAAGAAATGTTTCTTTTTAGCAGTTATAATATTTAATTATAGAAAAATCATTACAGGATATATAGCTGATAGAATTTTGTGATCATCGCTCATCTCTGTTAATTTTGTCATAGCTGATGCATTCGCAGTGAGTGTATTCATGCAGTATACTGTACTGAAAAAAATAAAAATCATAATTAATTATATATCATCGTGGCACTTTTTTTTTTTTTCATAAATTTCTATTGGTGTTTGATTTTGATTTGTGTTTTTTTCAATGATGCATACACGTAAATTCAGAGTATAATTTTTGTTACGACATATCAACATCAATCTTCAAGTTTTGCTGATAGTGGTGCACCCTATGCATTTAATTGATAAAATTATAATAATATATCATATATAAATGTTTTATTGATAAAAACAAATAATAATAATAATATCAAAATAGAAAAATGACGCATACGTGTACGTTATAGGTATGAGTTATGAGGAAGGTGAATTCTTTTTAACCCCCACTCTTTATGTCATTTTTGAAAAGAGCGTTAAAATTTTTTGAGACCTGTGCTATTTTTTCTTAGAACGATTGAAGCATGCGAAGTATTTTTAATTATTTTTGAAAATCGACCTAAAAAGCCTGTGACGTCATCAATCGGGCATTTACTTAGGAAAGTGTTGACCGTAGAAGGTTCAGTAGCCAGTTTTTTTAAATCCTGAGGACGAGCTGATTTCATTAAACTGGTTACTGAACCTCGAACGATTAGTATTTGGCGAGAAAAAAGTGGACTGATGACGTCACAGGCTTTCTAGGCTAATTTCCAAAAATTAATTAAAAATAATTCGTATGATCCAATCGTCCTAAGAAAAAATACCACCTCAAAATTTTTTAAAGCGCTTTCCAAAAATATTATATCATAAACTCAACAAATTTTTTTTTCAATTCACCTTCCTCATTATATTCAACATGCTCACAATTAATCTAAGTCGATTCATATTCAAAATAAAAAATTTGCCCGCTTTATATTTATTATTTTAAATATGTTATTTCATATTTTTTGAGGCTATAATTTGACAACGAGTGTTAATTTATTTCATGAATTTTCTTGCAAAAACAGGGGTGAAAATTTGATTTGTTATTTGTGACTCCAGATTTAGTTGGCTGCAACCTGCTTAACTTAAATGCTTAACAAGTTGCATAGCTTGCAGGAGATTGATAATTTCATCAAACAAATTTAAAATTAGTTGGAAAAATACAATTAAAATATATGTATCGTAAAATTTGAGTGTAGTACTTTATAGAATATTTAAAAAATATTTTAGTAAAAGATCGACACATTTTGTTGTACACACAACACAACACACATACATGTATATTATATACGCACACACATTATATATATATAAAAGCTGGCAATGCACATGCAACATTAAAATATATTAATCTATGTTCTTATAATACTCACTGAATTGTACAACGGTATAACTGTTGACTGTTGATGCCGATTGCGATATTCAGTATACCGAGAACATTTGAAGAGAACATTAAAATTGGGATGTATTCTTAAATAACTTATACCGTGCCACCACACACACACATATGCATGGTGGAGTATAGTGTCGACTACATACACGCTAGAACAAATTTGTTGTTGTAATGCTGATTTGAGAGGGGTGCGAATGCTTTTATATCAGAAAAAAGTGTAATTAACCATGCGACGTCATATCCTGAGACAACTCATACGGGTAGATGAATAATATATATAATATTAAGTTGAGCCTTATACAAGATACATCTCAAATTGTTAAGTTACAATCAAAAATTGACAACATATAATAATACTCCCCGTCATATAAAATAGTGCTATATTATCATTAATGCAGAATATTTAAAATGCGTCATAGAGGTCATATCGCACACACATTATATATAATATGCTAAATGCTAGAGCATATAAAAGCTATAGCATGCCTATAGTCGTCATATATTCTAACAATTTGAAATGTTTTTTAATTTTATTTTTGTAGGTACCGTATAATACGTACGTATATATATAAAAAAAAAATTCTCGCGTGAAATAAAGTTTTGTCACGTATATGTGACATGATTAAGGGACCCCTTAAGCTCGATTGGTAGTGGTTACCTCAGCTAATAAATCACAAACTTACCGGTCACGTGAAATATAGAAAATTAACATATTCATTACTTAAATTATTATTATGAACTATGTTTCTTATATATGTAAAAGATAGAAGTTGAAGGAGTAAAATGTCAGTTTAAGTTGATTAATGGCAAAAATATATATTATTTATACACACATGGCACACACACACACACACGTACACACACACACACATATATATATATATATATTATATGTGTGTGTGTGTGTGTATACACACATATATATATACACACACACACATATATATATATATATATATATATATATATATATATATATATATATATATATATATATATATATATCTATAAATATATATATATATATTTATATACAGCGTGTTACATGATAAACTCTTTGAGAAAAGTAAGAGTAAATAAAACATAACATAAAAGTAACTTTTTAGATACCAAAATGAAAGTCTAAGACTAAGATCTCGCTGTCATTTATGAAAATGAAAACAGAACAAAAATCAGTCACGTGGTTGCTCACAAACATTTAAGAAACGAAAAAGTCATTTTTACGGTGAAAGCTAGCCTAAAGGATTTTCTTGTTCGTCTGTTTTTTATTTTTATTATTTTTTTTTTTATCCTGCTGCAAGGTTTATATAAACCTTGATCCTGCTGCAAATTTTACAGACATTTTTTGGTCAGAGTTTAGGTTAAAAATTCTCAGTTAATCTGTCTAAAATATGCATATTGCACCTTTTTTCACGTATATATGTCAGCTCGAAAATTTGTCTAGTCAAAGTTTACATCATTTCATATAGGAATGATAATAAGAAAAAAATGTTGCATAGCGGGTGTCATTAAAGAGAGACGAAACAAATTCTTAGGATATGGCTGATTATTATTATTATTTCAATTTCTTTAAATTCAGATTCAAAATATATATGAAAACATTGACACTAACAAGCAACGTAGTGAATCTGCAAAATGCTTTCACTGCACACTTTAATTCCATTTAATTCCTGATGTTTTCATTTTTGTTTTACAATAATCTGAATAAAAAAAAGCTAGCTTTCCACTCCTCCTCTCTCTCTCTCTCTCTCTCTCTCTCTCTCTCTCTCTCTCTCTCTTACACCCGATATGCAAAAAAAATCTTTTAAAATAATGCAAACTTTGAATATATAGACACCTTTTCGAGCTGCCGTACGAGAAATGTGCGTATAGAGTAACTATAGAGTAAGTAAGTAATAAGTGTAAGTAATAAGTAATAAGTAATAAGTGTAAGTATAGAGTGACATAAATATAGAGTAACTGAGAAATTTAAACCTAAACGTAAACCAATAAAGTTTCAATTGGTAACTAAAAAGTTACTTTTGAGTTTAGTCTTCTGTTTTATTCACGTTTACTTTTTTCAAAGACTTTATAAACACCCTGATATACTAGCTGTATATAATATGTATACTGACCTATTTTTGTATTTATCACACTACATGTTTTTGTGTTTTACATGAGTTTTATATGGGGCAGTTATATATATATATATAATATATATAATATATATATATATATATATATATATATATATATATATATATATATATATATATATATATATATATATATAAAATAACAAATAAATCAAAACATGATCGCGCACAAATAAAACGTAAAAATAAATTAAACTAATTGAGAAAATAGTAAGAGTATTACAGTGTGCGCTGTTTAACCACCACAATAGCATCCAATAGCGAAGGTCAAAATATAGCTTTATAATTATAAAACGTGCAAAGTAAGTTTTATGTATATACATTACATTATGTCATGTGGACTGTATACTGTATAAAATATGACAAACTAAATGATAAATTATTAAAAATTATTCAGAAAGAACAAAATAAAATAGTTGTGTCCCTATATTTATATATAAATATGTCTCTTACAATTTAAGTTTCAAAAATTTAAGCCAATTATAGCATTATTAACAATTAAATTTGCGAGTACATACATACATATATACATACATATATATATATTATATATATATATATATATATATATATATATATATATATATATATTATAATATATATATATATATATGTAATATAATGTAAATGAGCAAGCTTCACTTCTGAAGTTCTATAAATATTGCAAAAACGTGCAAAATATAAGCGTCTTAATGTAGAGGCGATTTTAAAGTGTACGCGACTGTATATTTTATTACCTATAATATATCATATCATTATAATATAATTACAAAACTAGCTCGGCATAATCTTTTAAAGTGGGGAAAATATAAGCCCGGATCCGGCTATCCGCATGAATGCAACACGTGCATTCACAAGTGGCATTTAATCGCCCTCATAACGTCACACGGGGGTGCGTTAAAGCAAACTATATTAACGGTCGTTCCTACTACAAGCAAGATCGACGTCTCGAAAAGGTTTTTAACGACTTTTTTGAGCCGTAAGTAATGGGGAAAATAACGACTTTGGACATAATTCACAATTCTCCATAAAATTGTCATTTCATAAGATTATGTTTTTTATGTAAATCACGTTTTCATTTCATTACTCAAATAGAATTCAAAACCCCCACCGTGTCGTAAAATATTGAATTTCTTCTGTAAAATTTCACTCAAATCGACGGCATTCATTGGCTTATAGGACAACAATGAAAAATTAATAAACAACTATCATCACGTGTCATCGACATGTACTATATTAATCAATTAAAATACTTGTTAATTAATTATTTTGCACGCAATTTCAAGCTCGTCTTATGTATTTTCAATGAACGCGCCAATTTATAATTTCGATGGTAAAAAGTTAAAATTTTAGTACCAGTTTTTATCACAACCATTAATTTATCGCTATCATCGCGTCATGCATAGACCCCTGCGCCGATGCCTTAATTGGCGGCGGCGGCGTAGGTTCAGTGGTTCAGTAATAAGGGTACCGGCGGCGGCGTGATCGGCGTCAAAAAATCAATCAGCGGCGGCGGCGAAATCGGCGTGCCGAAAAATTGACAAAGGGGGAGCACTAATGCGATTTCAAGGGTCCAGAGATCGCGTTTTGAGAGCTATAGAGGACGGTGTTAGAGGGTTTACGTTGGGTTCTTCCTTCAAGGGTACCCAAGGGAAGGGAGGGGAAAGGTCACGCCGTTGTTTCGACCCTTCGGCGGCGGCGTGATCGGCGAGCCGATTTTAGTCGGCGTGGCGCGGCGTGGCGCGGCGGCGCAGGGGTCTAGTCATGCATCATCGACATCATCCATCATCATCATCGTATACAAGCATCTCCGAACAGAAACCAAAAGAAACCAAAGAAATCGAACAGAAACCAAACATGAAAAGGACGTCGTATATTTATATCGCATTTTTCGAAACGTTTAGGTAATTTCTTATTTTACTTGTTTTACAGTGTTTGTATATTTATGTGTATTCGGAGCTTTCACAAATTATGTATGTACATTTAAGTATGATGTACCGCATAAGGAAATGAAAAACCTGCACAACTACATATAGACTGAAAAGCATTACTAAAATTGCAGGTTATTCAATTCATGTCGGTACATGCATAGAAAAGTATGTATATACATATTTACGGTACAGTAGGAAGCACAATAAATGTTAAAGAGATACTATTAGTCCACAAAATTACAATAGAAAAGTGTGTCTGCTGCAGCAGTTCTCCGCCTTCTCAGGCTGTCTGTCATTGCAGTGGCCAATGACATAAATATAAGCACACCTCCTTGACTATGCACGGTGCACACCTTCTCTTTCTCTATGATATTTTACATCCTGTGAAAAGAACAAAATCACATGCAAAAACAAACATGTTTATAGAAAATGTCTTTTAATTGTTTGGTCAAGCAGGCAAGCAGTATATTATTTTAGTTCTACGAGAGAGAGAGAGAGAGAGAGATATGTTGTGCACCAGACGGGTGGACGGCGGGCAAGCAAGCACCATACTCTGATTCTGAGAGAGAGAGAGAGAGAAGGTGTGTACCGTGCCTACTCAAGGAGGTGTGCTTATATTCATGTCGTTGGCCACTGCAATGACAACCAGCCTTTAGAAGGCGGAGAACTGTTGCAGCAGATATACTTTGCTATTGTAATTTCGTGGACCAATAGTATCTCTTTAACATTTATTGAGCTCCATACTGTACAGTAGGGAGCAGATAAAATGTTAACAAAGGAAATATAGCTCCACAAAATTACAATAGCAAGGTGTGTCTACTTCTGCATTCTCCGCCTTCTCAGGCTAGTTGTCATTGCAGTGGTCAACGACATAAATATAAGCACAACTCCTTGACTATGCACATCTTCTCTCTCTCTCTCTCTCTCAGAATCAGAGTATCATGCTTGCTTGCTGCCGACCAGCCGTCTGGAGCACGCACCACGTCTCTCTCTCACTCTCAGAATAAATAATACGCTTGCTTGCTTGTCCGATTATCTATGATCTATGATCTATGATATCGCTTACTATTGTATTTTTTCTGGAGAAAAAGCAAACAAGTTTAGAGGAAGCATATTATAATAAATATTTTGTTTGAACGAGAAATTAGAGAGAGAACAACACACGGCAGGTCTAGCAGGCAGGTTTAATAGTTTGGTTCTTAAAGAAAGCAAGAGAGAGAGAGAGAGAGAGAGAGAGAGAGAGAGAGAGAGAGAGAGAGAGAGAGAGAGAGAGAGAGAGAGACAGAGAGAGAGAGAGAGATATGCACCAGACGCTAGAAATCGCTAGAAAATAATTGTCACAACAACAGTTAGGTGTGTCTACTGCTGTATTTCTCCGCCTTCCTATATGATTATGGTATACAGTATTATACTATGTGAGCACCAAAATTTGCTTGCCTGCTTGACCAGCCGTCTGGTGCACGCTAGCGCACACCTTTGTTCTCTCTCTCTCTCTCTCTCTCTCTCTCTCTCTGCTGTCATTGCATGATATTTTTTTCAAGACAGGATAAGAGAGAGAGAGAGAGAGAGAGAGAGAGAGAGAGAGAGAGAGAAAGAAAGAAAACACAATTACTAAAATTTGACAACCATAAAATATATAATCAATTTCAACATAAATAAACAGTAGGTAATAATAAAATGAGAGAGAGAGAGAGAAATGAAGGTGATAGTTTGCCGTCTAGTTTGGTTTTGCATGATACTCACACAGGAAGTGAGACAGTGACAGCTTCTGTTTACTCAAATTGCGGAAAAGGAAGTAGCCGGAAGAGGATACCACGTGATGGTAAAAGTGGGAAGTAGATCCAGGTAGCTCAAGGTTAGCTTGCTGCTGGCATCAAGTTTTCTCCCACTTTAACCGTCACATGGTGTGCTTCTGTTTACTCAAAATGCGGAAAAGGAAGTGGCCGGAAGAGAAAACCACGTGATGGTAAAGGTGGAAGGTAGTTCAAGGTTAGCTTGCTGCTGGCACGAAGTTTTCTCCCACTTTTACTGTCACGTGGTTTCCTCTTCCGGCCACTTCCTTTTCCGCATTTTGAGTATAGGGTGTGTGCGCATGACGTCATTTTAAGTGCTTTTTGATGCTCATCTTGAGCAATGAATAACATTGCTCAGCAAAGGACAAACGTAGTTTTTGGCTATTTTCTTTGGAAAATTAGCTATTTTTTGGTCATTATTATTTTTCTTGCATACTTGAGGTACTAATTCAATTTTTTAACAGCATCAATGCTCTCAAAAAAATTGGGAAGTATTTTTAAACTGGCAAAATGTGCCATTTTCCTATACCAGTCTAATGTTATTTAGTACTCACTTATGACCTCGACTTTAACATGAATGAAACCACCCTATACAGAAGCACACATGGTTTCCTTTTCCAGCACTTCCTTTCCGTTTTTTAGAGTAAACAGACACACTCAGAGAGAAAGAGAGAGAGAGAGAGAGAGAGAGATGTAAGGTATTTCTATAGATAGGTAATCCAAAGAGAATATCGTTATTCAATTTTCTGTTGCCTTTAATTTTATTTTATCCTGAAAGCTATATTTTGTTGCCCATTTGATCAATGTAATTTTGACCCGCAATACACGTCTCCAGCTGACCAGTACTTTTCAGCGGGAATCCTCTCTGGATTACATAGGTTATCTACTTACATTAGAGAGATGCACCAGTCGGCTGGTCAAGCAAGCAAGCATAAATATTTTGGTGCTCACACATACGAGTGATGTAAGAAGGCGGAGAAATGCAGCAGTAGACACACCTAACTGTTGTTGTGACAATTATTTTCTAGCGATTACACTTACGATTGCACTTACAAACCAGTAAACATTATTATTATTGAAAGGATAACATGATTTTATGTACAAGAGCTGCTCTCCTTGTTTTGTGAGAAATGTGACAGACTGACATGCAGAGATTGTCAGTTGACGGAACACAGGGAGCATAAATACAAGTTTGTCAACGAGATAGCAAGCGATGCTCGGCAAAGTCTAACTACCTTGCTCAATGAAGTCACGTAAGTAATACTTCATTCTGTATTCAACAATGCAGGACTGTATGTCTATTAACTATTTACATTTAATACTGGATACTGATGTGCCCAGTATGTATGCTGCAATTTGATCAGAATGAAGTTTAAAGTTTTCAGTGGAATTAACCACTGACATTTCTGTAAATTAATCTACCATCATGGTTATTGGTATTATTTTAGTTCAATTTTTGTTTATTTTGTTATTGTTAGGTATTATTATTTCTTCCTTTCTTCTTTAAATAATTATAAATAAGAAATTAATTGATTAAAATCTAAATAATAAAATATAGCCTATTTAAAAGGAAAAACAAAAAATTGGGCACATTTTACAACAACAACAAAAATCATAATTTAATATTCTGTACAATATTGTTTTTATTATCAAACAATTGTCAATATCCAAGCTACTTTTTTCCTTAATTATTTGATGAAGTTGTTTATTGCATTGTTATTATAGGTACAAGCGAGGTCTGCTGGAGAGTGCCGTGAAAGTGATAGACAAACGTCAGGCAGCAATCAATGAAAAGAGGCAGCAAGTTGTACAGGAGATCACTCGTCTAGTTATCCTGTAAGTCAACATATAATAGAAACCAGTGGCGTAACTTCAAAATTTTGACCAGGGGGAAGTGTCTGACATGGGCCCCCCGAAAGGGCGACAGTGCCGGGGTGGAGGGGGGAATCGCGCCGCAGGCGAAAATTTTTAAAAAAGGGGGCGTGGCACTGAAATTTTAAGCTATTTTTTATAATGAAAATTAAAAAGTGTCAGTAACATGAAAAAAAAAAAAAAAAAAAACTTGTTCAAATGGCCTATTATACATGATATTAATTTTTGTCAATAATTAATTTTTGCTATAAATAGAAAAAATACATATGATATTTGAAGAAGACATTTATAGAAAATTTAATTAGAAGGTGGTGACAGTTAAAAAATGTAGTTCATATTAATACCCTCTGTCACAAAATGCATATTATTTGATTTATCCACTTTAACTTTCAAATATGTTTTAAAAAAATATTTAGAAAATAGTTGGTAGAGATTAGAGCACGTTGAATTGAAAATTAATAAAACGCGAAAATTCTCTAATTTAAATAGTAAATTGGGACTAGGGATCAAATATTCTAGCTTTAGCTAGTTAAAAAGTAGACGTTAAAGGGATGGAGGTATAGTGTCAAAATAAAAACAATGTGCCTAGCATTTGTTTTAATTTTAAGCTTTTGTAAATAATATTCTTTCATTTTTATTTTATTTGGCCCTTTTACTTGCCAACGTCAATAAGAGCACGTACTAAATTAATTAAACTATATATGCCAAAGCGCATAATATTTATTCTATCTCTCCTACTCTATCTCCTTTTTGCTTTTCCTACCCCAGTGTCAACATATAAAGCGATGTAACTAGCGTGAATCACGATACTGTGCAGTCGGTAGGCGTAGTGTTCTCGCGATCTTTCTAGAGTTGGGGAACTCTGGGAAGTGAGGGAGGACACTATTGCTTGCTGGCTGCCTGTCTTACACCCCTCTTAGACACGATTTTATATTACAGTGTGAGGATGAGAGGTTTTAAACAGCAAGCCGAGTTTGCGCGCGCGATTTTAACCAATCAGCGCGTGCAGCTGCGGGGGCATCGCGTATATAAACGCGACTGCCACTTGCTTCCTCAGCTCAGTCAGTTAGCAGATGTGGTGTGAGCCATCTCTAGCTGTACAGAGCTCTCTGCCGAGCCTTACTGATGAGTCCTAGGTAAAGGACGAAACCGGTCTAAGGCAAAGAGTAAGTCTGATGCTGTTTTATAATGTTGTGTCTTTGACGTAGTGTGAGAACGTGAGATGCTAGGCACATTGTTTTTATTTTGACACTATACCTCCATCCCTTTAACGTCTACTTTTTAACTAGCTAAAGCTAGAATATTTGATCCCTAGTCCCAATTTACTATTTAAATTAGAGAATTTTCGCGTTTTATTAATTTTCAATTCAACGTGCTCTAATCTCTACCAACTATTTTCTAAATATTTTTTTAAAACATATTAATACTAACCGCGATGGTTTTTTCCTAATACGCATTTAACTTTCAAATACTGTTTTTCAACATAAAATTTAATATTATCATTTTTTTTTTTTTTTTTTTTTTTTGCGCCAAGCATCAACGGGCCCCCCCAGAAGCCGACGGGCCCCCAGAAGTCAACGGGCCTGGGGGAACTTCCCCCTCTTCCCCCCTGGTAGTTACGCCACTGATAGAAACAATCTCAATTAAATAACATCTTTCTCAACTCTCACAAGACTTGTTGTCAAATAAGATAAAAAATGCTGTTCTGCATTGTAATTTTATTAATTTTCTCATATGGTTATCTAGATTGACTAACGCTATCAATAGCAGAGGTAAGCAGCTGGTACAACGTCTAACTGAAGTGTGTGAGAACAAGCAGCGTACTTTACAAGAAAAAAGAACTACGTTACAACAACTTACGCGCCTCACCGACCACTGCATTGCTTCTGTGTCTACTCAGTTAGATGCAGGCTCAGATCTTGCCCTGCTCTGGAGCAAAAAGTAAGTCCTGCATGTTGAGTCTTTAGAATGAAATTAACCAAGTGGACCTTCTTGTTATAGAACTATCATGAGACACTTGCAAAGAATCAAGAGCAGAAGAGCTGACATTCCCAATCCAGACATACCTGTACGCATACATTTTGCTCAGCAGAGAGTGGAAACCTTATGCAATGGTGAGTTGTGGCCAGTGATACAAATACATCTCTTTCTTGTATTAAGTCCCCTCAGTTTCTGTCACTGGCAGAGGTGATGAAGACAGTTTGAAAAAACATGTTGTTGGCCCATGAGATTGCTCTTGACTCTGACTTTGATCTACAGCAAACCACAGCAGTACCAGAAGGAAGGTACTTTTTCAACATTTATATATCTGTGCTGTGCTCATCGACCAATGAACCTAGTATTTATTAATTTTTTTTCCATTTTTTTTAAACTCGTCAAAAATAAAATAAATATATAGCTACAATTGTCACTTTTTTTGAAAATAGTTCTTAATTTTTTGTATTCTAGTAAAACCTTATTATAACAATAAGTCCTCAAGCTTTAATAGTATGGCCAAGAAAACCAACTTCAGCATAATATTTCAATAATAATAATAATAAATTATAATATTAATTAATTGATTTAATTGACAGCGAACACAGCAGAGACGGAGGAGGGTCGCCAGGAAGAAACTTTGGCTGACATCTCACATCTTAATTACATCGACAGAGTGGAATTGCAGGAGTTGAGGCTGAGAAACAAAAGAAAGGTCCTGCGGCAAAGCAAGCTCACAACAACATGATCTGCAAGTTTGCATGGAGAAATTTGTCTTGGCTTTATTTTCTCATTATTGTTATAATAATGTATACAACTACTAGGGTTTTCATAATAAATGATATTTTTATTAATGTTATTTTTCAAAAACAAGCTTTCATTATTAACGAAATGATAAAAAATATGATTTCTTTTTTATGTATCAAGTGCTTTTTTTCTGTGTTTCTCCATAGTGTTTTTATTATAAAAAAAAAATGTATCTTCCGAGTTGCTGCATAAATTGTTAAGATCTTGTATTAAAAAAAAAATAATAATAATTACAATGAAAATAATAGGGAAAAAATGTGCAAATTGTTTTTACTTTTTTTTTTCATGTATTCGTTAAGATATGTAATTACAAATAACCTAAATTAATTGTGCCATGGAGGTGTCAAGTTACAATAATTTTCCTTTATATTTACCTATTTTAAGTTGAGATTATTGAAATAGTGCTTTTAGGTGGAACTTTATTTTATTTTTTCATTATTGTGGCTTTATGTTACAGCTATAGGGAGTTCTGTGTTAATATTTAAAGCCTAATTCTTCATCGTTTCATGACAGTATCTGTTTGCTGGTAGGATTTTTTCTCTTAGCTCACTCACTGCTATTTCTCTCTCTCTCTCTCTCAAGACAATGCCACTACTAAGGTAGGGTTGACTGTCTGCTGCATCTGTCATTTCTCTGTACTGATCGAAGCATTGCATATTTGTATTATGGTAGAGATTCCTACGCTCTTACTGAATAAATTAAAAATAGTAAATAAATTGATGTATGATTATGGAGGTAGGAGGGATCGCTATATTATCTTGTATTATGTTGCTCTGCAACATATTTGGTATTAATATCTTACTGTAAATATATTTTATATAATAATAATAATACATTTTTTAGTGTAGTATATTTTTCAAACAAAGTTTTTTGAAAATAATTCTTTACTTTGTGCGCATGCGCGGAAAAACCTTTTTAATTTGATTGGCTGTCAACAATGCTTATCAACCAATCACAGAGCCGCACAACAACCAATCACAGAGCCGTATTTCTTCTTATGGGTCGCGCTTGCTTGTCTAGCGACAGCAAGAATACAGTTTGCTTTAGGGTGCGTGTGCAACAAGGAAGGGTGCGTATACGTAATATTCTATTCAATTCCTGAACACGTCACCTATTCGTATGCAACTCCCCTTACACAACGCATCCAGCCAACCAATATAATTACAAAACTAGCTCGGCATAATCTTTTAAAGTGGGGAAAATATAAGCCCGGATCCGGCTATCCGCATGAATGCAACACGTGCATTCACAAGTGGCATTTAATCGCCCTCATAACGTCACACGGGGGTGCGTGTGCAACAAGGAAGGGTGCGTATACGTAATATTCTATTCAATTCCTGAACACGTCACCTATTCGTATGCAACTCCCCTTACACAACGCATCCAGCCAACCTTGCACCCGCATGCATCCGCCCTTCGCAAGTCTGTAATATAGCCCTCACTTCGACCAATCTCGCTCGACGGTTGACGCTACTTTGAATTATGTCCGACAATGGCAGAGGGAAAATAAAAATTTTTGGCAGATGCACAAAAACTACGTTTTTAATTGTTCCTCTTTTTTTTTTTTTTTTTTTTTTTTCTTAGCTAAATTATTATTATTTTTAAAATATAAAACTATGATACAAAAGAAAAACATATTATTCAATTTATCGCATTTAAATTATTTTATTTCAATAAATTATAAATCTATAGCAGATAAATAAATATATAATGTTTGTCCTTTATACTCCAAAATATTGTAAAAAAAAAAATAATAATAATAAAAGAAAGAAAGAAAGAAAGAAAGAAAGAAAGAAAGAAAGAAAGAAAGAAAGAAAGAAAGAAAGAAAGAAAGAAAGAAAGAAAGAAAGAAAGAAAGGCTAAACCAAAAATAATTTTTAGAATTAACATTCAATAATTTTGAAGATTCTTTTCGACACACTTTTTTTCAGATGTCTTGGCAGGAAAAAAATCCACATGACATAAATGTGCTAGAACAGTGTATTAAATTGGAAATTACATGGGAATTTAGGGAATAACATAAAATAAGGAAGGAAAAAAAAGTGAATGATTATTATATATATATATATATATATATATATAGATATATATATATATATATATATATATGTGTGTATATATATATATATATATATATATATATATATATATATATATATATATATATATATATATATATATATACTTATTATTGAATTAACTTTTTATAAACGTACAAGTTTTGTATGTTTTAGAAGTTATATTTAAAGGAATTAAAGAAAAAGCAATTTTAATAGGATTTTATTATAAATTAAATTTAATATTATGTGTGTGTGTGTACATTAAACATACATACGTACACATATTATCATGACTCTATAGTCCCTTTTGGGGTAAGCCAACATAGATTTTTAGCCTGACCTAATGATAGACCTCCACATTCTATCCTGACATATTTCTCCTGCTTCCTACATAGTATGAGATGTAAAAGAAAATGTATGAAACAAGATATATACATATATAATATATATATATATATATATATATATATATATATATATATATATATATATATATATATATATATATATATATATAGGGGATATATTATTTTTTATTTAATAGTCATCTTACTAGTTTTATAGAAAATGTAGTAATTTGTTCTAAAGGAAATGAAGCACATATAATTATGTGCATTTAAATAACATTTGAGTTCATTTTTATTATTTATTTATCTTCTGATTTATATTTTGATATGAAATATTACATTTGAAAATTATGCAAAATAAAAATATTGATACATTGTATTGTATCAACAAGTTTTATTTGTTAAATTAAAGTTTGACTGGCAATATCACCACAACAGTTAAGTAGAAAATTTACTAGACAGTGTATAAGTTTTGTTTATAGAATTTTTTCCTTTCATAGAAATATTGATAATTATTAATTAGTGGGTCAAGGTACCTCTGTTTTGCAGTTAATTTGTTGAGCTATTAAAACCAAAACTATATTATCTTTGAGATTACTGTTGATAAAAATATAATATCTGTAGCACTAATGTAGCACACATATCAAGAGTGTTCTGCTATAATGTTCAAAGTCCACTTGACCTTGAAATTTTTGTTGTCTAATTGGTTTTCTCCGTGTCAGGCTCTTTGTAAAAAAATATTTTTCAAAGTCCAGCAGACTTTGGACATTATTGCAGAGTACCCTTGATATATATGAAAGCATCAGATACAACGGCAGACATTCATCAATTGCAACAGTTCATTTCTGACCTGCTGAGGAAGAGAAAATGGCGCTTATAACACAACATATTATGCTTTTGCATCCGACCCTTTCATATATATTTTAAGAAATTTTAACGCATTCAGTCAGATATTTTAAGGGGGTGGGGGGTGGGGGTGGGGGTTCTGAGATTTATTAAAGGGATAGTCAACAATCGCTTTTTTAATAGTGATCATCGTGTTATCAAGCCTCCTGAAAACGAATTATCTCAAAATTTTAATTATGAACGTGCGGACAGTGAGTGCACAAGCCATTACAGCGACTCGGAACGTACGTCACATTTACAACTTTGTCTTATGCTAGCTTGGCGCGGGCTGGAGTTAATTTTATTTTAGCACTCAATACTTGAAGTTATATTTACAGTACATAATATATAAAATATTTTTTAGGTCTACAGATAGATAACTATAATGGCTAGATAAAAATTAAAGGAACTCTCGCTTGCACTAAGCTAGCGTAAGAGCAAGTTGTAGCTTTGATGTAGGTTCAGGGTCGCTATAACAGCTTTTGCTCTCAGCTCGTTAATAATTAAAAATATGAGATCGTGTTTTTGGGAGGTTTAGTAACATGATGGTCACTATTAAAAAAGCCATTGTTGCCTACCCCTTTAATGGATCATTAGCAATATTACAATGAACAAAAAATTATAAAATAAAACATACATACTTATTGTCTGATAAACACACTCTAAGGTAACAGTAAAGGTTAATATTTCTAAGTAATTGTTGAGGTGGCAATCAATGTATTATTTGCATGGAGCAAAAATTTGATCTGACGACGCATATAAATGGTTATGCGAATTTGCCTATTTCTCATGAGAAAGCATACTGTGCGTGCAAGGAAAGCTCACAGATACTGACAAAGATACGCTAATATAAACATATTGCCCCTTTCACATGCACCGTTATTGACAGATACTGATGGATGGAGCTGGACTAAAGTAAACAATTGCTCTTGTTCACATGCATCTGATGATACCCATCAGTATCCATCATTTTGAAGGATAGTGACAGATAGAAAGCTGGGTGTTGCCAGATTTGCCCGCCAGTATTATTGGTATCTGTCAGTTTTAAAACCATATGAAAGGGGTATTTTTTACATCATAAACAAGTTACAACAACACTGTTGCAACTTTGTTAACCTGTAGATGAATGTCAAATTTACGCACTATGTTCACAATTGGCTTTTTTTAAGTGAAAATGCTAATTGTACTTCCACTTAAGAAAATAGGTGTTTACAATTACACTGATTTTTTCCATAAGAAAATTCCACTTAAGAGTCAACCATGGTTTGATCCTTATGTAAATTTTTTGTGTAACAACTAAACTTTTCTTAAGTGGAACTTATTAGTATTTGTACTTAGAAAAGCCAATTGTGAACAAGGCTTACCAACCAAACTAAGGATTTATGTCGAAGAGGGAAAAAAATCCAGCACAAGAAAGGTCCTAAAGATAAATTCTTGCTGTGGATAATGTTCCATTATTATGTACCACTTGGATTTTTAATATTTTTAACTTCTTAC
Source organism: Ecdyonurus torrentis (assembly GCA_949318235.1). Lineage (NCBI taxonomy): Eukaryota > Metazoa > Arthropoda > Insecta > Ephemeroptera > Heptageniidae > Ecdyonurus > Ecdyonurus torrentis. The sequence goes on along the minus strand of OX439128.1, from coordinate 27,601,935 downwards.
AATAATGAGAATTAGTTACAGTACCTAATTTAACTGGAGGTAAAGTTTCTCTCTCGTCGCTCTTTGTATATTGCTCTCCATTCTCTCCTTCCTTTTTCTTAGGTGCCTTAGGAGGCTTGTAGTCTTGTACATGGTCAACTCGAATGGTGCGGTTTAGTAACTAGGAACAAACAAATAAAAAATAGTTACAATTGTAGATTAAATACTTATGGTTACTTTATTAGGAATTAAATTTAATTACTGTACTCACTTTCATTCCATTGAAGTTATCAACAGCTAATATTGTACTACGTTGGTCCTCGTAACACAAGAAGCAAAAGCCACGACTCTTTCCTGTCTCTTTATCTCGAACAAGGTTTACAGTTGTAATTTCTCCATACCTAACAAGTAGAAAAGGACAGGTGGTATTAAAATCATTAGATTTGAAATGCATTAGAAGCAACAATAATTTTACATTTATACAATACATAGTGTATAAAACTATAATAATAAAGCATAGAGGCTGTATGTAGTGTGTACAGATACACACAATAATGCTGTTCGTAAACCCTGTTCTCTGCTCCTAAAATGACAATATGGTTATTAAAATGGAGTGCACATTTTACGAAGTGGGTTTACGAAAAACACTACTGTCATATAAACTTTTACTCTATTATTGCCTTAGACTTAGAGTAACGGCAACAAATAAATTATCCTGAATAAATCTGACCAAAGAGTTTATCTCTCCAAATGTTAACTTATATGGGGAAACTTTAACGCAATCAATCAGATTTATTCGGAACCAATGATGCCAATTAAATCCTGATCCTGACTGAAGCATTAAACTCTCCAAATGGTATAAATATGGGGAAACTTTAACACAAGCAGTCAGATTTATTTGAACCAGTGTATGTAATAATAACTTACAGTACGTTATACATTACTATATGTATGTATAGTATATATTATACATACATACCTATGCAACACTAACACTAAATTACACAGGATTGTGATAACATATATTTTACCATTCAAAATGTTTCACTAAATTAGCAATGTTATTCTTATGAGAAAAACATGTGCTGCATTTAAATATAATAGTAAAATATATTGACTAATAAAGGAACAACTGTTTTGAAGCCGACTATAAGTGATTTTGCTCACATCCGCTGCCGTTTCGACTTACTGCGCATGCGTAGTAAGGAGAAACGGCTTATCAGTCATGTGTACACATATGCATACTTAATGATGCCTTTTTTTTGAGTAGAAGTTCTTACATAAGTTACATACATATGTATGTACAGCTCTGGCCAAAAGTTACCGAACGGGGCAGCGGCAGCCGCTGCGTTTTCTCATAAAGATAACATTGGGTGGTTGCGGATTGCCTATACAAATCGTTCGGGAACTTTTGACCGGAGCTCTGTACAGCTCTGGCCACTTTTAAGAACGGGGCAGCAGTGGCCACAGCGTTTTCTCATAAAGATAACATACTGTAGTGTGGTTGCAGGTTGTCGGATCTATACAAATCGTTCTCAAACTTTTGGCCAGAGCTGTACATACATACATACATTACAAATACATACATAATGTATGTATGCATACAATTTAGCTAATGGAAAAAACTTTTTAGATTTACTATCGTTACATTTTAACATTATACATACATAAATATATGCTGTATACTTAACTTACTGAGAAAAAACTGTTAGAATATCGCCTTCACTTAAGTCAAAAGGAAGTCCACCAATAAAGATCCAGGCACTGTCTTTGTACTGATCATGCCAAGAGGTCTTCCATCCCTTAGTGAGCTCTTGCTCGCTGAGTTTCGTTATGTTTTTGATGTTTCTGTACAAAATAATAAATATTAATGGTGTAAATCAGAGTTCGATACATATATTTTAACTTACGTTAGAGGATTCATGACGCTTGAAAAGGTAAAAGCTGATCTTTCGTTCAAAAATTAAATAAAAGTAATGACAAAACGTTTGCTTTTGCCAGTATTTTGTTTATGTATTTACCTGGTATTTACAACTGTGACGTCACATTCGGCAGACCAATGGCGGACCAATGCCAACCAATGGCAGCCCAATGGCCAGTTGCAACTCGTACCAACTTAAAATTTTATATATTTTTTGTTATATAAAAAATACATATTTGTCGCTTCTTTTAATCAAAATTTTCTACATTCAACACACAAAACAAGCTGCATGTTTTTTTTTTTTTTTTTTTTTTTGGTATGTTGGTATCATATCATCCCTAAACCGCGCCAAACCACGCAAAATAACGTTTGAAATATTAGAAGTTTTTCCAGAGTTTTTCAGCCACAGAATAAAAATCGCATTAAATGTGGGTCGCATATCGTATATTATCACATACGTATATTATCGTATATTTTATGTGGCATCATTCATATATAATATTATAGTCTATTGTGTGCAGTGCAGTCGCGCGAGAGCGGCACATAAAATATGCAAACAGGTTGAAAAGTATATTAAAAGTTTTTATTTTCCGAATTGGAGTGTCCCTGCTGTGGATGCCCTATCCTATCTCTCTACACTAAGAATTTATTTTTGGCGTTAGTTGAACAGATCGGATCGGAGGAGATACTAAAAAAAATAAACTATCTCATACGCGGGTGTCACGTCAAACCTATATTGAAAAAAAAAAAAAAAAAAAAAAAAACATAGGAGACCGCATCCATATATATAAGGACATTATAGTTCGATGTATAGGGTGGGTGTATAATATGCATTGATGTTAAAGTCAACGCCATATGTTGGATCACTCAGTAACATAATAATACAAATAAAACGCGACTCGGCACCCGGCACGCACCCGGACCTTCCCTCTGGGGTATTATATAGTCTTACGATTTTTTGCATCCCCGGCAAATCCTTCGTTCTTCTGTTAATCATTTACCACTAATATATGCAAGAAAAAAAAAAGAGATCATATGGCGAGCCAACCAAATTTTATATGAACTTGCTATATGCTAATGAAATACCAGCGATCTTTCACAAATAATGATTTGGGCTGTAGTCCTTATTTTATGGTAATGAGGAAGGTGAATTGAAAATTTTTTGTTGAGTTTATGATATTTTTGGAAAGAGCTTTTAAAAAATTTTGAGGCGCTATTTTTTCTTAGGACGATTGGAGCATGCGAAGTATTTTTAATTACTTTTTGAAAATCGCCCTAAAAAGATTCTGACGTCATCATTCCACTTTTTTCTCGGCAAATACTAATCGTTCGAGGTTCAGTAACCAGTTGAATGAAATCAGCTCGTCCTCAGGATTTAAAAAAACTGGCTACTGAACCTTCTACGGTCAATACTTTCCGAAATAAATGCCCGATTGATGCACGTCAGAGTCTTTTTAGGACGATTTTCAAAAATTAATTAAAAATACTTCCCATATGCTCCAATTGTTTTAAGAAAAAATAGCACCTCAAAATTTTTTAACGCTCTTTTCAAAAATGTTATAAAAAGTGGGGGTTAAAAAAATTCACCTGCTTCCTCATTGTACTATAGTTATCGGCAGGCTCTTTTTACGGCGAAAGTATTAAGTTTACGAGATTCTAACTAGAACCAACCTATCTTAGAATTTCATCTAGTTTCCATACCACACTATACCTATACAAACTATTTTATCACTAAAGGGGGCCGACATAAACTGCCGAAAATGGGGGGTGCCGATAACTGCGGCAGTGTCGGTTTGGCTGCTTTTCTCAACAATACTATAGGAATTTCAACCTTAATTAAGACCCTTAAGCTGCCGATAACTAGTACATTTACGTACCGCATATACGCAAACGACGTGGAGAAAAAAAATGTAACGACAACAAAAAAGCAATAGGACGTCGAGTTTTATCACAGGAATGTGTCCTAATTTGTATATAAATATAATTAATAGGTTCTAAAACAAGTACTTCGTGTTTGTTTGTTTGTTTGTTTTTGTTTTTGTTGTTTGTTTTGTATTTTATATATTTTATGTGAAGTAAATTATAGAAAATAATTACATGATATCAAAAAAAGGACAGGAGCCAGGAGGCCTATTTTTTATAGTAAGAAGATAAATTGGATTAAATCTATTTAAAATATTTTCATTTTGTCTCTTATGATTTTATATATTATGCTATAATTATTATTATCAGTCATTTATTTATTTTGAGTACATATTTTTATAGTTCATTAAGGAGCATAAATCTTCAATGCACAATAAAACTTTCGTCATCAATAAATTTTTGGTCTATTTAAAATAGCTTTGAAATCTAACATTTTAGTTAGTTTTCGTTTAATTGAAGCGACCACCTCTGGCACTTTTTTAGGACCACAAATCATAACACTGATTTACATATCATACATAATTAATAATTATGGTATATACTGTACTTTAGTTGTGCTCTTATCAAATTTAGACTATTTTTGATTTATGCATTTCTTTCAATTGCTTGTAATTTCTGACTTAAAAAAAGTATGAAATATACTGTATCATATATGAATCATGAATATTATATAAATATTATTTTTATTAGTTTTTGTTTATTTATCGCCTTTGTAGTTTGTACTATAAAACCAAAGTAAAAAGTATATTTAAAAATGTAGTAAAATAGTCTTAAAAGTGAATAAAAATATCCCATTTTTTCAGCGGCTGGGGGAGGGGGGGGGGGGACTGGTGCTCCCTAGACAACACTTATTTTTGTTGCTATTAATATTGAAGAAAGAAAAAAATATATATTTTTTCGCTACATGTTATCTCCGCATTATATTTATATCGAGTATTAAAAAAATCAAATACAACTCTCTTATTAAAATATTAGAGCTTTTATATAACATTGGTAGTTCTAATAGTAATATATTTATAGTATATATATTATACTGATATGTATAAAAATTAATTTTGGCAACATCACAGATTTCCTCTCGTGTTTGTAAATTTGTGTCATATAGTCAGCTGGTCGTTAAAAATAGTTTCTCTATAAGAAAAAAGTGTATGGTTTCTCGACATAAAAGAGAGTGGCGATAAAAGTATTAAATTTAATAGTGTAAAATAGCTTAATTAATTTTGTATAAACACAGGTGAAATTACATTAACTATATAGTATAGAGGGACTTTAATTCTAATTATAATACATAGTTGATATAATATCCACGATTAAATTTTTTTGACTTAATATATCATGTCTACTATTAAAAATAAAAATTCTTTAGATTTTGAAATTTTTGAAAAAAATATATTAATTGCATCAAGTGACGAAGAAAGAATGAAACTATTTCGTGAAATGCTGTCACAAACTTTTGAAAAGGCAAATGAATTTCCAAAGCAGAAAGATATGAAAGGCAAAATTATTAATGACGCAACAAAAAATTTGTTACTTTGGAATAAATTTTTTAAGGCAGCAGAATTATGTGTTAGTAATGAACTATTTGAAGATGCTGTAAATTTATATACACGAAGTATTGCTACAGCTCCTTTTAAATCTAGTTATTTGGGTTTAGCATATATTTGCAAGTCGATCCGCTGCTCTTCGGTCAATTGGTAAACTGGAGGAATGCCTTGCAGACATCGAACGAGCTTTGAATCATAGTTACCCTGAATCCTTGCAATTAAAACTGAGGTTAAGTCAAGCGCAAAGTTATCGAGATCTTGGACAAACCGATGAAGCAAATCAAAGTTTTAAAATTGCAACTGATTTAGCAAAAACATTCAATGTAGAAATTGAAACATTTGAGGATTTTTGGATATCGAAGTGTACCAAATTTAATACTGATCATAAATTTAACTATCCAGACGTTCCAGAGATTGGTCATAAAGTCAATAAATTATTGCCGGGTGCTTCCGATGCCATAACCGTGGAATGTAATAATTTATTTGGTAGGCATATTGTTGCTGCTACAGATTTACAACCAGGTTAGTAAAATTATATGTGTGCCAAAATTATTACTAATTTTATGATTTCCGTTTTTTCCATTTTCGACTTCTTTGTTTTATTTTGTTTTTATCAAATATGTTTTACTATACCAAGACATGACGTCTTATCGGTAGGTTCTAGAATGAATACAAATTTTTTCACATTCAGTTTATATTGTAATAATGCATAAAAATACACAAAGCTAGCATTTATATACAGAAAGACAAGAAGGCTTACTCATTTTACATAAGTAAAAAAAAAAAAAAAAAAAAAAAAAAAAGTTAACACCCAACACATTTTTGTTTTATTATTATTATTATTATTTATTTGCATCTGAGGTAATAATACTTGGAAGGTTCTATATAGCTATAGCTTCAAACCGATTGGTGTATTTTGGAACTATAACCATATAATAAATATATACATATTTACACCACAAATATTATGCGATTATATGTCACACAACCGGCAATAGGTATACTTTTAAAAACGATAGAATTAGCTGAATTATTTATTATATATATGTTTTGTATATATATATATATATATATATATATATATATATCAGTGGCGTGCGGTCCATATATGCAATTAATGCAATGCATGAGTAGTAATTTATTCCAGAATATTAATTTTTCTTTAGTTTAAAATATTTCCACTGTTCAGTTCATAATGTTTCAAAAACTACCGCGCGGCAGATAATGTTTTGTAAAAAAAGAGGGGAAAAGAAGTAGAGGTGGTAAAATATGCAATCGACTAGACTGCGTGGTGAAGCTATGGCTATAGCGAGAAGCACGGTAGGGGTAGCAAACGCAGCATTTACAGAAAATTAACACACGTTTCAATACACCAACAAATATGTGATTTCTAAAACTGCATCGGCGGCGCAGAATCACTGCGCAAGTTCATTTAGATTTTTGATTGGCTGAAAGAAATCATAGCGCGAAAGATCCAAAATCTGAATGAAAACGATGAAAATCATCGAGGCGATCGGCGCCAACGAAGCAAATTTTAAAAATCAAATACTCCAAATAAATAACGTACAGTAACATATATAACTTATACATACAAGTAATGTAAATAAAAAAAATATAAGAATATGACCATACTTTGCACGCAAAACTAAGAATCAGAGATTCTTTTAAAGCGACTTAACCCAATGTTCTAAATTTAGAACCTAATATATTTAATTTGTGTTCGATCTTCTCTAAAATAATTAAAAAAAATTAGTAGTTTATTTTAGATTTCTAGCCCGCGGGATAAGCAAGGAGGGTAAAGAGACAAACTCTGACGTATAGTGCAGATGTCCTTTACTGTGTGATCGAGTTAATAAAAATCTGTACACCCTTCTCAGATGCTTATCAAAGAGCAAGGGGTACAATTTTTTTTACTAGTAGAGATAGAGGTGAGAATTGTACTCCATATCGTTACACTCGCGGAGCTTGCGCTTATCCCGCGGACTAGAAAAGTCAATTAAACGAAAAATTATAAACTATTATATATGTTTTTCTTTTGGGGAAAAAAAAAAAAAAAAAAAAGAGTTCTGTAAAATGATTAGCTAAATAAAAAAAATAGACACATTCATTGGTTGATCTTGTTTTTTGAGCCGATAAAAAATCAATCTCGCTGTTGAGCAAGGACTTTTTTTTTAGAAGTTTTTTTCTATTCTTATCAAGTCTAAAGTACTAAATAAAGAAATAACAATGAACGATCGTGTTCTAAACAAAAAGCAAAAAAAAAAAAAAAAAAAAAAAAAAAAATCAAATCAAAGCTGGCTATCAATATATTTGTGTGTAGTTTGCATAAATCGAATTTTATTGTATTTAATTGTTAAGAGACATATTCTTTTTACGGTTTTAGTGTCAAAATACCACGTGATCTCAAAAAAATTCGCGCCTGCGGCGGGCTCTTCTGGGGGGCTGCGCCCCCCAGACCCCCCGTAGTTTGTTGCATGACCTGCTCCAGGAACCACCGCACGCCACTGATATATATATATATATATATATATATATATATATATCTATATATACATGTATTATGTGTAAATATATGTCAAGCGTATATGTATTTTAATCTTTATAATTAAACTATAATCTTATTACTGCGAGAAATAATCTACAATCGTCCAACTTATACGAATACATATTAAAATGCCATTTTATTACAGAAACAATATATTTTATTACTTAACCATTTAATCATCAATAATATATTATATAATACTGTACTTAACACAATTTAATATGTTATTCCCTATTAAAAATTTCTAATTAGGATTTTCTAATTAGAAACAAAAAAATTTTCTACTCAGATTTTGAGCAAATTTCTAATTAGAAATAATTCTAATTGGAAATAATTCTAATTAGAAATGTTCGATCTAATTAGAAATAGACATTGCTTTAGAATTTTTTTCAAGTTTTGGTGAAAAGAACCAAAGTTAATTCGTAATTAATTAACAAATACTTACTATTTAAAATTTTAGATGACTGATCTGGGTATTTAAAATCAAGATACATCCAAAAACGCAAAAAAATTTCTAACGGGTTGGCAACTTTTCGAAAAAAACGCACTTTTTGGGCAAAAATAAAAAAACCCGAAATTTTTTTTTTCGTTGATTCTATTTACAGAATAAAAAATAAACACTATTTATTCTTATGTATTTTTTAATTTTTTGCATAGAATCCTAGAAATTGTGTAAAATAAGTTTTTATATTTTTTATAAATATTTACTAATTTACTTCTAATTAGAATCTTAATTCTAATTAGTCTTCTAATTAGAATCTTGATTCTAATTAGACTTCTAATTAGAATATTGATTCTAATTAGACTTCTAATTAGAAGCTTGATTCTAATTAGAACATAAAGCAAATCTAATTAGAATTGGTGCTTTTCCACTTAGAAATGGACCTTTACTTCTAATTAGAAACTTGTTCTAATTAGAACATAGCAAATCTAATTAGAATATTACTTTTCTAATTAAGAATAATGCAAAACTAATTAGAAATGGTGCTTTTCTGCCTAGATTTGGACCTTTCTAATTAGAAATCGTAATTAGAAATAATGAAATTTTTAATAGGGTTACTATATTATATTTGATATAGGTGATATGGTTATCGCAGAACAATCATTTGCTGCAACTCTGAACCCCCAGTTCTGGTGGACCCATTGCAGTCATTGTTTGCGCAGAAGTTTGACATTGCTTCCATGTCCCAATTGCACTTGGGTAAGCTTTTTAATTACGTTGATTAAAAAAAAAAAAAAAAAAATGAACCTCCTTTTATATAAAAAATATTGATGTGTACTATTCATGTACAGCTTTAAGTTATTATTCTTTTATCAGTGTGCGTTTTAAACTCACTTGGTAATACATTTTTTGAAGAATTGTATATATAAGTAATATATTATGTTACTTTTTTATATTTTCAATTTATTATATTATATATATATATATATATATATATATATATATATATATATATATATATATTTATATATATATATATATATATATATATATATATATATATATATAGTACTTTTTTATTTTTTACAGGCGATGTTCTGTAACGAGAAATGTCATTAAGCGTTAGCATTTACTAACTACCACCGTGTTGAATGTAAAGCGGTGGGACAGTATTTGAGCACATTTTTAGAAAGAGCATAATTAGTAGATTCTATTGACATCAATATTTACCTTTATTACTTAAATTTCAGCGATTAATTAATGATTTAAAAGTGGCGGCCACGCCCCCAAGAAGCCTGTGCCGTTAGTCATTTGTTTGAATTTGCAGCGGAGTCTGATGTTCTTCTGCAAATTTGGATACGAGATTTTAAATTTTACGCGAATTTTTAAATTCTCGTATCCAAATTTGCAGAAGAAGATCAGACTCCGCTGCAAATTCAAACAAATGACTAACGGCACAGGCTTCTTGGGGGCGGGGCTGCCACTTTTAAATCAATAATTAATCGCTGAAATTTAAGTAATAAAGGTAAATATTGATGTCAATAGAATCTACTAATTATGCTCTTTCTAAAAATGTGCTCAAATGCTGTCCCAAAAATCATTAGTCTTCCTCATTATTTGGAAACCAACGAAGAAATTGAAACTTGTGAACTACTTACTCTCCGCATCATTGCTTCAATTGGACTTGATAATTTAATTGAAGCAAGGTTCAACTGTGAATCTCAACCTTTACACAATGGTTCTTGCTTGTTTTTCAATTTGATATCACACGATACAGATCGTTGTATTGAAGAAATGTCACAAGCATGTTTTGTCGCTTCCAACATGTTAAACTGTTTTAACATTAATTCTAAAGAAAATTTTGACACACTTTCAGGTATAATTTTACGAATATTTTTAATTAGAGATAGCAATGCTCATACATTAGTTGAAATAAAAAAAGAAAGGAATTTATATAAAACAGTAAATATAGGGTCTGGTATTTTTCTCACTTCAAGTCTTGTTAACCACAGTTGCGATCCAAATGTATTCAGGGTCAATTATTGTAATACTTTAGTACATAGAGCATCAAGATTTATTAAAAAAGGAACTCAAATTATGATCAGCTATGGCGTGCAATTTGACAAAATAGAAAAATTAGGTAGACAAGCTTATTTGAAAAAATATTATTTTAATTGCTCTTGTTTAGCATGTTCCGAAAATTGGCCTCTGAAATTAAATTTACCTTTAAAGCCATTTTTTCATCAAAATAATGATGTTGCAATGCAGCAAAAATATTTAGAACTAATTAATGCCAAGGAGATTATTATAAAAAATGGTTTAATTACATGCAATGAAGACCGGCGCAAGTTAAATATGTTAAATTTAGAAATTATTAATTTTTTATCTTCCAAAAATTATTGTATGAATCAGGTATTTGTTGAAGTTGAATATGAAGTGAAAAGCTTCTATCGTGAAATGACTGCAGTAAATTCCATACAATTTATTTCTTAATTATAGGTACATAATTCAAAAACATTAATCTATATAAAAAAAAAAAAAAAAATTATAATACGTAATAAAAGAATATAAAAATTAAATAGATTAGTTTTTATTGAACATAATATACATAATTTCAAAACTAAAAATCTATCAAGCAATCATCAGTCACAGTCAGCTGCATTTATATTATTTGATGCGCAACAATATTATTGCGGCTTGGTTGATTAATTGTTTAGTGTAATAATTTACAAATGATACTGATATAGCCCTTTTTATTTTAAATATATATATTTAATCTCGAGTTATATATAATTATTTACTTTAAACGTATATAATCAATATAACGACCTCATCAATAAAGAATACAGCATCTAAAATTTCATTTAACCCCCGTAAGCTGCGACACTAACTAACTAGTTAAACCGTAGTTAAGTTGTTATTTTGATTGTTGCAACAATTAAAAAAAGATAACTAAGGTTTAACTAGAGGTTGCAGCTTACAGCCCTACTCCTGTAACAAATACCGAACAAATTTTTGTCATTCGCTCATATAGGTGTGTTTTCTTCAAAGAACCAGGTTGCACCTACAGGTATTAGAATATAATATATAACTATGCTTAGGAAATCATAGGATCCTATCTAACATAAATACTTATTTGATGAATGATATATGGGCAACCTTTAACTCCAACTCCCCTAGTAGGAGGAGGCGCTAGAGCCGCTAGGGCGTTTGCCAAAGTCAGGAATTATCCTTAATTGACGTATATTGCGTTGTGTCTGCTACCGAGTGTTATATTTATATTCTAATAAAAAAAAACATAAAATGGATATTCCGGCGACATAAGATTAATATTTTTATGTCTGTATTAAAGTGTAAGTATAATTGCGCTTTTCAAAATTAAATTATCTAAATTGAGAAAATTGACGTTATTCCATAAAGTTTTGAATTATAATAAAGTTTTATAATTTATAAAACTATAATACTTTGCACATTAAGAAAAAATATTTACTATAAAAAGCAAGATATATAAAAAAAAAATCATAATTTAAATTTTACATATTAAAAGGTGCCTTCTGGTTTCTGGTTGATAGACCAATGGATATCTTTGGGTTATCTATGGATATACACTGTCTACACTGATATACAAATGTTCAATATTCTTTATGATCGTAACGTAGGTATAATTAAGTTAGTAAAAACCAGTGGCGTGCGGTCCATATATGCAATTAATGCAATGCATGAGTAGTAATTTATTCCAGAATATTAATTTTTCTTTAGTTTAAAATATTTCCACTGTTCAGTTCATAATGTTTCAAAAACTACCGCGCGGCAGATAATGTTTTGTAAAAAAAGAGGGGAAAAGAAGTAGAGGTGGTAAAATATGCAATCGACTAGACTGCGTGGTGAAGCTATGGCTATAGCGAGAAGCACGGTAGGGGTAGCAAACGCAGCATTTACAGAAAATTAACACACGTTTCAATACACCAACAAATATGTGATTTCTAAAACTGCATCGGCGGCGCAGAATCACTGCGCAAGTTCATTTAGATTTTTGATTAGCTGAAAGAAATCATAGCGCGAAAGATCCAAAATCTGAATGAAAACGATGAAAATCATCGAGGCGATCGGCGCCAACGAAGCAAATTTTAAAAATCAAATACTCCAAATAAATAACGTACAGTAACATATATAACTTATACATACAAGTAATGTAAATAAAAAAAATATAAGAATATGACCATACTTTGCACGCAAAACTAAGAATCAGAGATTCTTTTAAAGCGACTTAACCCAATGTTCTAAATTTAGAACCTAATATATTTAATTTGTGTTCGATCTTCTCTAAAATAATTAAAAAAAATTAGTAGTTTATTTTAGATTTCTAGCCCGCGGGATAAGCAAGGAGGGTAAAGAGACAAACTCTGACGTATAGTGCAGATGTCCTTTACTGTGTGATCGAGTTAATAAAAATCTGTACACCCTTCTCAGATGCTTATCAAAGAGCAAGGGGTACAATTTTTTTTACTAGTAGAGATAGAGGTGAGAATTGTACTCCATATCGTTACACTCGCGGAGCTTGCGCTTATCCCGCGGACTAGAAAAGTCAATTAAACGAAAAATTATAAACTATTATATATGTTTTTCTTTTGGGGAAAAAAAAAAAAAAAAAAAAGAGTTCTGTAAAATGATTAGCTAAATAAAAAAAATAGACACATTCATTGGTTGATCTTGTTTTTTGAGCCGATAAAAAATCAATCTCGCTGTTGAGCAAGGACTTTTTTTTTAGAAGTTTTTTTCTATTCTTATCAAGTCTAAAGTACTAAATAAAGAAATAACAATGAACGATCGTGTTCTAAACAAAAAGCAAAAAAAAAAAAAAAAAAAAAAAAAAAATCAAATCAAAGCTGGCTATCAATATATTTGTGTGTAGTTTGCATAAATCGAATTTTATTGTATTTAATTGTTAAGAGACATATTCTTTTTACGGTTTTAGTGTCAAAATACCACGTGATCTCAAAAAAATTCGCGCCTGCGGCGGGCTCTTCTGGGGGGCTGCGCCCCCCAGACCCCCCGTAGTTTGTTGCATGACCTGCTCCAGGAACCACCGCACGCCACTGGTAAAAACTTAAGTTATATCATAAAATTTCGGATTTGTATACGCGATATCATGTGGATAAAGGATATATCCAATTGGATGTAGTGGGTTGTGTGGGCAGTTATTAAAATAAATAAAAATGATTTGATTTATTTTTTTTTGCTAATAAATTTTATAATATAATGCAATCAAAATGCTTTTTTTTTCCACATTGATTTTGTGGTTATGTAAGGTCTTGTAAAATACAGGACTATATATATCAGGCACTCATATAGCGTCTTAACAACGTTTAATAAGTATTGAACAATTCCCATTATTTAGAGCTTTTCTTAATTATTATGGAGGGCTTTGCATAAATATCAACATAAAAATATAATATTCTTTATTGGCGAAATATGGAATAAATCCATTTTATCCTTGCAGATCTTATGCACCAGCCGCCCCTCTAGATAAACATATGTAATTTATTTAGACGAATAACGTAATAATAACTGATCGATTATTATATAGTATAAAAGAAAACACATTCCATAAAAATCTTATAAGATTTTTTTTTTTAATAAAAGTTTATGAATCATACAAAACATGGTGATGTAGCAAATTACATAAGTATAAAAACGTAGTTACAAAAACAATTGTCAAATAGCATATATCCCCAAAAAATAAACAGTAAAAAGTTAATATTATACAACATCTTGAAAAATATATGACAATATAATAATTTTAAAATATTATGAAGAGCAACTTTCATTCCTCTTCTAAACCATCAGTTGCTTCAGCATCAGTCAACGCTACGAGGAACTGACTGAAAGTATCCTCGACTTCTCTCTAATAAATCGTAAAAGTATAGACATATATAATAAAGAATAAAAGAAAATAATATATAACTAAAATACCTTTAAAAAATGAGCAAGTGAAAGATTATATTTTTCTTGGAAAGCTTGTTTCACAAGGCGAAAGTCACTCTCTTTTTGTGTAACTATCAATCGTATCAATCGACCACTGGAACCCATTCCAACTATACAGTCGTGTATTTGTTGCGCCACAAAACCAGGTCGATCACGCACTATATGAACTGCAAAATTCAATTTTAAATATATAGATCACATCTTAATAAATATTTTTCTCTTTTGCAATTCGAATACAAACATATCAACAATGCATGCATGATTAAAAAAAAATAATTATAATTACCCTCTCTTTTTAACTTTGATTTTATTAACTTGTATAAAATAAAATATCATTAGATTAAAATGCTTCAATTAATTATATAGAACTAAAATAATCATAGTATAGAAATGCTGGTATGAATCAAGATTTACTTATATATTTATTTTATATTATTCAGAAGCTGATTTTGATGTTATTTGCACAAAATATACTTTATTATCTAATTTTAAAGGTATATATATAATAGTTTCAATGTTTTTTATTAGAAAAAAATATAATATATCAATATAAACTTCCGATAAAAGTTTAAAACATTAATCATATAAAGATCATTTATAAATTTAAAATTTACCAATGGTGATGAGTGCATATTGCATCAAGCCTGTAAATTCGTTGTAGATGGCTTCTTCCACGTGATATTGTTCCTGCTTCTCAAAATTTGATACGAGGTGTCGTATATATACAAACATATCCATTGGCTCATCGGCTTCACTCACTATGTAATTATACAATTAAAAATATTAACAATTTCAGTTTTAATGTAATAAAAGAAGTATATTTAGCCTTGAAAATCAAATAAAGGAGAGCTAGACTTGCAAAGTGGGATATGTTTCTCTGTCTCAATGCTTTCTAATGGGGGAACAAAGCTTCAATATAACTAAATAAAACTAAATTAAAATATTTTTAAAAAATGAATAACAATACATAGTTTATATTTAGCATACACACAAACACACACACACACAGATATATATATATACACACACACACACGTATATATATACGTGTATTTTTTATTCTATATATATATATTTCAAGCAATTTCGTAACAGCTATATAGTTTCTAATTTTCATAAAAAAGAAAATGACATTTAGGAAACCAATAATTTTAAAGTTTCAGAAGTTAGTGAAGTTACTATATAAACAAAAATTCTGACATAAGGAATTATTCTATTCTATACAGTTAATTAAAATATGTATAGCTGTGTATTCCTCCATAAGAGAATTAGCATATGACAGAAACATAAGTTGTCACTGCAATATATAGCACATTGTTTTATAGTAATATTTTTGAGCATCGACTTTGTTTATTTTTAGACTATAAATAAAATATAAACCCACTTTTGAAAGAGTCTTGTTTTGTATTTACTTAACTGTTGACAAGCGTTGTATCATGAGTGCGTTCTACCAGCCATTTGATCAGAGTATGATAAAATAGATCTGTGTTAACCCGCAGCTCCATGTCCAGGTCCAACCTAAATTCTGCATTGAAAATATAAGGTACAAAATATAACATTAAATATTTTCAGGCAATATAATATGATAAGATTTAAAAACTACGAATCTGAAACCTCAACAAGCTCTCATTATAATACTTATGTCTAATTGTATTATCCTCACTCACCTATTGCATAATCAAGTTTAATGACGACGACCTTTTATACCACACCAATAATGTCCTTTTCTTACAATTATAAACATTTAGTAACACAATTATTAAAATTGGTTACATATACTTCATATCTTGATGTGTTTTATATTATATATATATATATATATATATATATATCGAGTATGGCTTTTTGAAGCAATTTGAATAATTATATTTAAGTACGATAAAGTTGTATAATATATAAATAAGCAAAATTATAATAATAAATAATTAAATAAAATTAATGATGGTTAAACGTCAACATTAAATTTGGTTTTGCAATGTGCACAATATGCACATGATCATAATATAATTATTTAGATGAAGGCCTTAATATGAGTGCTTGAGGTTTTGCAGCGCGATTGTTAATTCATATTATATATATATATATATATATATATATATATATACATAAAATTATACATGCGAGAACCAATAAATATATTATAATATATACCATATATTAAAAGATAATGTGACTTACCACGATTGCAATATTTTACTATGCGCTCATATAATATCTTATCAATATCACAGAAAATCTCGAGCAGAGTGATGATGTCTTTGAAACGTATGCTAAGCAGTGCTTGGCAAGCCAACGTAATGTGCCGGGGTGTAAGGGCGGCAATGAGACCGCGGCACATCACGCCTGCCACTCGCTCCAGCAGCGCAGCCTCAAGATCCTTTTTGAACACGCAGTAATTTTAGAAAAATTATTTCCAGTATTTTATGTATTTTATATTTTATAAATTTCAAAATGAATAGATTTAGGTATTTTTAACCAGATTAAGCGTTGTAATCTTTGCATAATATCTTACTTCATCAAAAAGATTGAAGTATTGAACAACGACTTGGTGACGATGTCGACGGCACCTCCTGGCAACCACATCTGTTAATATCTCACAATTCACTGAGATATCCTGCAGTGCAATGAACAGCATCTCTGCGTCCTCCTTTGCGCCAAGATCGTCTGTCACCCACAAACTTGATTTTTCCTGGCATTTTTAATGTTAGAAATATAACTATTATTTTTTAAATTGACTAAAATATACACGAAATAAGTATATTTTGTTGACAGCTAGTATTTTTCTTTTTGAGTAATTTCAATTACGTTTTAAGTGCATTTACATTTTCATTTTGCTGCATGTACGTGGCAGCAAAGTAATTATTCGTATTTAAAAACAAATAATGGTAATTTATGATACTTTTAATATAATTTGCTTGCAAAAAAATTGACTGATTTATTTATTAGTTGTAACTTTCCGCAGCAGTTACAACAAAACATAAATGCATAGCAAACTTTTAGGACAATATGTGTATATAGTATAATATGATAAAAATACAGCACAATAATTATATAGGGCAATAACAATAGCACATATTTCTATAACTGAAAGAAAAAAAAAGAAAAAAGAAAAAAAAACTAAAAGTGCCGAACAGAAAATCTTTTATAATTAAATAAACATACACGTATACCTATACGCAGAGGGTATATTGTATAGGTAAGTAATTATTTCATTATACTGTATAACTGTATTATACTTACAAAACAATAAGCCATTGTCATTAATCTTGTAGAAGAAATAGTACATAAATTTTCAGCAAGGAATTTTTAAGTTTATACAATTCGTCAAACGTTTTTAACGTAAAATTGTGTCTTTGTTTAATTGTTAGCCTTTTTTGTTTTCACATCAACAATGCGTTGGTGGAATTTTATTTAATATTATTTGGATTATTCCATGGCCTAAATTGATATCTATCATTTCGCAAGTCTCGGCGGTAAAATATATAAGACAATTTGAAATAAATTTTCCAATATTGATGGGAAAAAGTTTCAGGACGTGTGTTAATTTTTAATTTGGAGTATAAACTATTTAGCGTAATCAGTCACTAAAAGAAATATATTTATATCCGTATAATTATTTCTCTTTACGATTTGTTCACAATAAACTTTTCCTAATTGGAATTGTAAAGTGAGTTGTAAAAGAATTCATGTTATTTCGATCAAATATAATAGTTAACAATTCCAATTAGAAAAAGCTCATTGTGAAAACGGCTTTACTTTTTATTGCGACTACACAGATTGTTATTGCCCCTTTGGTAAGATTGTTACTGCCCGCATTACACATCAGCTGAAAAAGTTGCATAACTTTCAGGATGCAAATTAAACTCTTTATAAGAACTGTCAACTTTTGCAAATTATGACATGTTTTGGCGTTGCCTTTTAAATTAGATTCAGATTCATAAAGGGATTTATTTCAAAAATCACAATTTTTGCTCAAAATTTATCCAATAATGATGAAAATATTATTAATTATATTATAAGGTATATAATTTTATTATATTTGTGTATTATATTATATATCATATAATGATGGAATAGTGCATTCTTATTTATATATTATTTGTTGTATACCTTTGCGAAGCAAATTGTTCAATAGCATTGGTTTCAATGGGAATATTTAATTTGCTGCGGAAAGATAATATGTAAATGGACGCTAATTAAGAAAGCATCTTAAGTAAGTCCAGTTCTGTTTAATGCGTAGATTTGAGGAAGGTGAATTTTTTTACACCCACTTTTTATGACATTTTTGAAAAGAGCGTAAGAAATTTTGAGGCGTTATTTTTTCATAGAACGATTGGAGCATGGGAAATATTTTTAATTAGTTTTTGAAAATCGACCTAAAAAGCCTGTGACGTAATCAATCGGGCATTTATTTCGGAAAGTATTGACCGTAGAAGGTTCAGTAGCCAGTTTTTTGAAATCCTGAGGACGAGTTGATTTCATTAAACTGGTTAATATAGAACCTCGAACGATTAGTATTTACCGAGAAAAAAGTGAACTGAAGACGTTACAGGCTTTCTAGGCTGATTTTCAAAACTTAATTAAAAATACTTCGCATATATGCTCCAATCGTCCTAAGAAAATGTAGCACCTCAAAATTTTTTAAAGCGCTTTCCAAAAATATCATAAACTCAACAAAAAAATTTCAATTCACCTTCCACATTCTGATCGTTCCATTATTAATTGGCTTAATTATTTAAACACACAGAACACACTAGATCAAAAACATTATATTCATAAAAAGATTTTATTCTATTGCACCATAAAATGCATTGTTATAATGCTCATTATTTATTTTTATAATATATATATATATATATATATATATATATATATATTATATATATATATATATATATATATATATATATATATATATATATATATATATATATATATAATAACATAATTATGCTCGTTATAATTAGTAACAAATTATTTTTTCCACCCAAAAACACAATTCACTTGAAACTTGAAATCAAGGAAAACAAAAGCTATATGATGAGACTCAGCAAGCTACATAAAAATAAGAATAACTTGAATATAATTTTAACTTGAGTTATAGCTGCTTCATTCCCCCATAAGAATAAAGCATGTTAAATTGTGACAGGAACACAAAGTTGTCTGCTAGCACTTTGTTAGTATTGTTGAGCTATGAGTTCGTTTATCTTATGATTAAACCCACGTTTGCAAGTCTCCCGAGTAGTAAAAATATCCCTTATTTTTCTTTAACTTTTCCTTAATTTTTATAACCTTAATTTTTCCTTTACTTTTGTTTGAAATGGGACATCAAAAAAAGGAAAAGGAAGGGAAAAGCAAGGGTTATTTCTCTTATTTTTTTCTATTGCTTTTGCCTTATTTTTGTTTAATTTTTGCCTTATTTTTGTTTAATTTTTGCCTTATTTTTGTTTAATTTTTCCCTTATTTTTTGGAGAATAAAATTCCCGCTGCCCGCGCTTGCTCCCCTCTTTTACAGAGTACAAAAGATTTCCGAGGTTGCCAATATTCAATCTTGAAATATATAAACTTTATTAATATATTAAAAAAATATATAAGCATTTTATTTTTATCATAAACAATATATGTAACGCTCATCGTAGACACGACTGCAATTATAGTCAAATACACAGTAAGCATCATCTTTATTATAAGCATTAGTTTCGTTAAAGTGAATCATGGCGGGGGCGACGCATCTGCATACAAAAAAGCTGCAATCAAAAGTTTATCAAATTTTAGTTGTAATCATAAAAACTTCATAAATGAATATATATTACTATATTAATACAATATGCTGTATAAAGAAGCAAATAAATACCTCGTATTGTTTTAATTTGGTCCATAACATGCACGCGACGACGTTATATGCATACATGTTTTCCTCGTGGCTGCTACAACGCTACTAAAACTCATCTCCCTCCAAGCTCAAAGAAAGATTTTTAACGGTCATTTTTCAAATATCCCCTCTCTTTATTTTTATAAAGTAAGGGAAAAGCAAGGGAAAAGTAAGGGAAAAATAAGGTATTTTAAAGCAAGGGAAAAGTAAGGGAAAAATTAAAGAAACTTTAAGTACATAAAAACAGCAGTTTAAAAGTAAGGCAAAAGTAAGACAAAAGCAAAGGAAAAATTAAGGCTTTAAAAAAAAGAAAAAATTTCTGAATTTTAAAGGAAAGGAAAAAAATGGAAAAATAAGGTAAAAATTAAGGAAATAAAGCGATATTAGACATAAATAAGGTAAAAGTAAAGGAAATATGTTTTATTCGGGCTTCTATTGTGTGAACAAGGCGTAGAAATATATTGAGACTAAATAATGAAGTATATATTTGCAAGAAGTCGCAATATTTATTCAATGTTCAGATCAGTTTCCAGTTACGCAGTTCTATTATCTTTAGAGGTAAAAGTGCAGGTATATTCCACAAATAAAAGACATTACAAGTAAATTATATATGGCATATTTTATTAAGTACTTTTATTCAAGCACTTTTTTTTTTTTTTTTTTTTTTTTTTTTTTTATAAATTTGTGGACTAATTTTAATTAATATAGTTGTGAAGCACATCCAAACATATTATTTTTCACTCCACATTTAACAGTCTTTCATTTTGGAAATTGTAAAACTTTTGCTCGATCTTATACAGCCAATTTATTATTTTATTACATAAAGATTGAACAAATAAACTCAAATATTAGCCTTTTGGTTTAAGTCTAATGTAGTTATACATGTAAAAGTAGATTAATAACTAATATAATAATAATAATAAAATAATAATAAAAAAACTGTTGCACGAATGGTTCCATTTTGGCCTCAACTGTTGCATAATGGTTCGGAACGGTTCCGGAACCGTTTTGGAACCCGTTTGGAACCATAAGAAATTTCGTAAAAATAATCATTTTTTCATATCTGACAAATTTAAGCATAGTTCCATTTAGGTACAAATTTGAGACACTTTTAACCGTTCTGCAACGTTCGATAATGGTTGCCTGATGGTTACTGTGCAACAGGGGACAACCATTAAAAACTAATTCTAGTTGGTTTATTAAAATATTAAGACAATGATATTGAGACTACAAACATTTTAGGGGATTAATTTTATTTCATATTCTAAAAGAGGACTGAATACGCGTATTTTTAACTTTTGAGTTTATTATTAAAGTTTTTTTTTTTTTTTTTTTTTTTTAATTTAAAAATGGAGTCACGGGCTGCAGCTCATACATGTCTGCATAACAAAAGTTGCAACTCGTCACGTCATTTTGCGACTTTCAAAAAATTAATTAAAATTACTTAATGAACCCAAAAAAATAGAATTTCGCATATATCTATCAATCCAGGACAATGTCATCTTTAAGACTATGCAATAACATTACCGCTTCAATTTTTTTAGTCTCGCTCATTATTTGCTGTTGTATGTTTTTCCACCAAGGAAAAAAAAATGCAGAATACAATTGACTAGATAGCTTAAATGTATCAAGTTGTAATTAGCGTTTCATTTGACACTTAATAAGTTATCTACGCCTGTACATGTGTTCAATTGATCGTGCATAAGTAGCAATGCAGACTGCTTTTCTCTTTTAAAAATTAAATTTCAAAAGATGTTCATTTATAGCTTTAAGTTTTCTTAATCATAAAAAAAAATATATATATAATAAAAAACAAAACAAAAAAACATATATATATAATATATATATATATATATATATATATATATATATATATATATATATATATATATATATATATATATATATATATATATAGTATGTCAGTATGTCAGGATAGGAAGTTGTGGAGGTCTATCACTGGGTCAGGATAAAACATCTGTGTTGTTGGCTTACCCCGAAAGGGATTTATAGCGTCATGATATGTATGTATGTATGTATGTATATATATATATATATATAGAGGACTTAAAAATTTTAACATTTTTTTATTTAACTGATGATAGTTTTCCTTCCATTAAAAACCTAGAATCATGACTTTGTTTCTATGGTTTTGGTACGACAAACCGCGCACGCGCAATACATCAAACAGGACTATTTTTTAACTGTAAACACAAATTTTTAGTTATTTCTACAAAATTATTAGGCTATAACTTTTTTACGTACATACATGTCTTTTTATGACCGTTTACAGAATGAACATTATACAAAAGTATAGTATAAATGCTTGCCATAAAGGAAATAAAATTTCAAAGTATAAGTTCTTAAAAATAAAAGCGTCGCGCATATGACAAGTACAAATTATTCATGGGACCATTTATAAAAGCGGTGGATTTTATTTATCACTATACTATGCAATGTGTTAATATATAGTGCTAATAATTTTCTTAATTACATTTTATTTGCATTAGATTTCACAACATACAATGAAGTAAACCCACTTATAATAACACGTTTATATATATTTAAAGTTATTATTTATTTATTTCATTTTTGCTTAAAAATTGTGTTTAAATCATGGATATGTTTAAATAGTGGGAAAAAATTTTAGCAAATAAAAAAAGGCACATGAAATAGTATTCTAAAGTGATTTATACATTAGATTTTTGTTTCTAAAGAAATGTAATTTAACAACTTATTTTGCAAATAAATGTTACTATTAATAATAAAATGCGAACAGAGTAATTTACATTATTTCTTGGTTTACTTCTTAGCTCTAATGTAAGTGACAAAACTACACAATGTAACTATCAAATAACGCAATCGACAACTTATCACTACAGTTATAATTACAGTATTAAGCTCTTCATAAGTTATATAAACACTTCAATTGTTATTAAACTTGAATATATCATTTTGTGTCATCATATTAATTACAATATTTTTCTAGATTTTGTCATGCAAAAAAAAAATAAATAAATAAATAAAAAAAATACAGTAACAATAAAGGAAAAGAAAATGAAGTGTGATATAAAAATAAATATGAGTCAAACATTAATTATTATACATTATGTTGTTGTTTTTGAGTGGCATATCTTTACTTGCTACTTCTAGTTACTTGTGATCATTTCTTATAATATTGTTTGAATTCTTATTAAATTTTCAGTTGCAGGGAGAAGTATTATTATTATGGCATTTAAAAAAGACAAAAGTAATTGCAAACAAACTTGTTAACTCATTATTATGTTCAGCATGCTCAATTTTATGTCTTTATTTTATTATTATGTTCAGCATGCTCAATTTTATGTCTGTCCTAGCATGTATTTATTATGCTTGTGTTTTATTCTTTCCATTTGCTTTACGAGAAAATGCAAAATCGTAAGCTTCTCCCCTAAAGTCATGAATATAAATCCGATAATACCATTTAAATAATACACAATTTATGCAATTTATTGCTATATTCATTACACACAATTGTTTACCACTCAAATAATTTTAATAATTTATTGCTATTTAGTATGAATGTCAAACATTATACATACAATTTTCCTCCTCTAACACATAATTTAACAACTATTATATTATACTGATGGGTTTATAAAAAGTTAGCACAAAATAATAATATTAGATACTCAGACATACAGTACATTATATTAATGTTGTTGTGAACAAAATGTCTATCTTGTTTTTTGTCTTGAGAAGCAAAATGTCTATCTATTTGTCACGTGAAGCAAAATATCTATCTCGTTTTTTGTTTCGAGAAGCAAAATGTCTATCTCGATTTTTGTCACGTGAAGCAAAATGAACTTGAACGCTATCTACATAACCTTCGCAAAAGAGAGAGACATTTTGTTTTTTGAGACAAAAACAAAACAAAACGAAATAGGCATTTTGCTTCTCATGACAAAATTCAAGATAGACATTTTGCTTACCGTGACGAAAAACAAGTTAGATATTTTGTTCGCAACAACATCGATATAATATTTAGCAATAAATTTTTATTTTTACATGACTGGATGCAAATTTGAGTGTTTTGAAGTAAAAGAATATTATAAATATTTAAATTTCATTAAATTTAAAAGTAATATTACACTAAAAAACTTTTCATAAAGGAACTGACTTTGTTTGTCACTAATAATATTTATATACCTTGAATGTCATTATTAGACAAAATAGCTACATTTGTCATACTTTATAACTTCATCGATGAGTTTTTAATATGCAGACTTACACAAAATGTACTAGAAATGAATGATAAATTTATCATTCGTAATGCAAGGTATGCTAATACGCCATTTCTTTATAAATTTGTTGATGGACCTATCAGTATAATTATTTTTACTTAATGCAATACAAAAAATTAATTCTTATATTTCAGACTAATCTGAAAGGCGTAGAACACTTCGAACAAAAAAAACTTGTCTAACATTCTAACATACCTGAAAGTATGATTTGGCTGGAGTCATTTATTTCTAATTTATTTTCCATTTACAAATAATATGTATGCGGACAATGACATTACAACTCACCTGGTCCACAAGCGTGAAAAAAAAATGCAAGCTGTGACATCCTTGTCCGCAGCTGCCTTTTAGAAATCAACAACTCTGGCCAAAGCAACATTGCTAGTCAGGTATTTTAGGGTATTTGACAAGGTTTTTGTTTCAAGTGTTGTACGCCTTTAGAGCAGGCTACATCATAAAAACATATCGTTGGGGTTCCACTATAATGCCCAATGTACAATTGACTTTAAAAAAATTAACTAGTTCCACCCAATATATATATATATATATATATATATATATATATATATATATATATATATATATATATATATATATATATATATATATATATATATATATATATATTCTTCATTTCAGGTCATTTGTAGCACACACACACCCACCCACCCAAATTAAAGATCAAAAGGGCATCAGACAATATAGCGAGTGCTTAGGTATGTTTAAAAACCATAAAATGAAGTGCTGGAAATAGAAATCTTGAACCGGTAAAAGTGGGTAAAAACTTAGTGCCATTAGAAACCTCGGCCTATGCAACCTCCCACTTTTAACATTACATGGTTTCCTTTTCTGGCACTTCCATTTTTTAGCATTACATAAGCATTCAGTGATGCCACAATGATTGAGAATTTTTGTTTTTATTTTTGTAAAAATTTAGCATTAAGTACAGTGCACAAAACATTTTTATGTTCAAAATATGTATTTTAAAGAATTTTCAACTAAAATTGGTTGTTAACTCAATCTTGTTTGATGACATTTATTACCAGATTGCAGATCTGCTAAATTCTGTCAGTTGTCCTTTTTGTTTGCTTGATTAGCAGAACTTGCTCCACTGGTGTTTTGCTGTTGCTCTTTTTCAGCTCTTCTTTGTCTTTGTCTCATTTGAGCCACCTTTAACCTTGTCATTAACTCACTTGATTGCCAGAGCCAATTAGCCTGAAAAACGTTTACTCAAATATAAAAACTTTCAAATAACCTATGATTGTAATTATTCATGAAAAGGTAATGAAAATCAAATAAGTATCCAATTAATAGAGGTATGCAAATAATCACTCACCACCATTATCATACAGTTGAGCAACATTGGCACAGAAAATACAAGAGAAATGAACATGCCTTTGTTGTCAAAGTACTGCTGCCGAGAGAAAAGCCTGTGAGCAAAAGTAATACGTTATTAATATTGATTTCTTTGCACACAAGTTTTTGTGCAACACATATAACCTATATAATATAGTTGTTTCTTTCTTGTACAACTGTATATTTTAGATATACAGTACCATGCTACAGGTATTAGCAGGCGATTTTTATCACCTATTGCTTTAATTTAAAAAATACTTTTCCAGAATTCCTTAAGGAAAAATGAAGCTTTATCAGACAATGTAATTGTACAGCTCTGGCCAAAAGTTTAAGAATGGGGCAGCAGCGGCCGCAGCGTTTTCTCATAAAGATACAATACTGTTGTACCGGGTTGCCTATACAAATTGTTCTCAAACTTTTGACCAGAGCTGTACATTTAAAAAATAAGAAAATAAATAAGACTTGAATTGTGGAGATGATATAATTAAAAAATATATTAGAACCCATAAAATAATAAAAAGGTGAATGTTATTGTATAGGTATATATATAAAAGCAGAAACATACCTCCAATTATTGGCTGCTATCTCATTTATGCTTTCAGAAAAGTACACCGAGAGCACTGCAAACAAAAACATTTTACAACTTTGAGTTGGTTTAGAAGGCTTTTAAATTTTGTATGGTAATAAATTTGATGCACATTTTGATTACTTATTCACCACTTCAAATTTGTATGTTGGTATATGTAAAATCTTTATACTTACACATTACGAGAAAAAGTAAAACTTGTACATTGCCATGGTTGCGAGTAAGCAATGTAGTAGTTGTAACAAGAACATGAAATGCTGCAAGACCAGCTAGCCAGGGATCACGCCAATCAATCTGTAAATAAACAAGAATAATTAAAATAAATGATGCATTGTGTAAATTACCACATAAATTATTATTATTTAAAATTTACATTATTTATGTATGTACATATACTATATTATATGAATATACATGAATATGAATATATATATGTACTGTATTTTATAAAAAAATAAATAAAAATTAAGCTATGGTGGTGTGTGAAACTTAAAAATTATTGAATGTTTATGCATATGTACAATACAAATTTATAATGCAAGTCACTTTTACATAATTGAATTGTATATACATACCCATAATGCGATAAAAAGCCTTTTTTTTTTAATTTAGGATACGTATGTATATGTATTCCAGACGTATTCCCACGCACAAATGTTTGAATTATTTATTTTTGTTATGTATTCATATGTGCATAATTTATGTGGTATGAGGTATGATATCGATATAAAATAATTATAATAATAAAAATATTTAAAAATAATAATAAATTTGATAATAATTTATATGTATACATATAGTAAGGATAATTCACACATTTGCAGTCAATCGACTAAATTTCTTTAACAACAACTTGTTATTTCATATATTTCTAGTATAATTGTTTAGCAATAAAAGCATATCACAGAGAAACACAAGAATTTTAGAAACAATCGTCATACCGCAAACTCTGAGACAAAGTTTTGGTTGACCAAACTGCCGGCAGATGGCACTACAATAGCGTACCTCAGATATTATAGTTAAGAAAAGACGCACACATTTTTTTATCGGGCCTATATATTATATTCTCTGGCGTCCGGCGAGCTGGGCAAGTTCGGATAATTTTATATGCGGAAAAAACAGATAACCGTTTATAAAAACGGTTAAAAATTACCACCATAAAAATAATATATATCAATTTAATATTTTATATATATATATATATATCCGGATTTCGGCAGCACTAATATATATAATATATATATATTAGTGCTGCCGAAATCCGGATAAAATTAAAATCCGAATTTTGGAGAAAATTATCCGGATTCACTGATCCGTTTTAAATCCGGATCACGATCCGGATCAAATTATCTATTCATGTATCCGGATCGAGATCCGGATAGAAAATCGGATAACGGATAATTTTTTATCCGGATATCGAAATCCGGATTTTTTTTCGCTTAATATTTATCATAATTATATGAAATCGTGATCTGGGTCATTAATGTAGAAAAAATTAAACGGATCACGATCTTGATCAAATTATCCGGATCAATATTATCCGAATATAATCCGGATCTCGATCCGGATCAAAATTATCCAGATTATATACGATCCGGATAAAATTAAAATCCGTATTTCGGATAGAAAGTTATCCGGATTCACTGATCCGTTTTAAATCCGGATCCAATATATCCGCCGCGCGGATCGTGATTCAGATATAAAATCGGATATAACGGATCAATAATTTTTTATCCGGATTTTTTTCGACACCTCTGACTGCAAGCAGTAGGGGAATAGGGAATAGGTATATTGAAAACAATATAGCACGTACGTCACGTACGCACTATATTCAAAAAATCGCAAAAAAAAAAGTTGCCGCGCGATGTTTGTGAAACTTAAATAAAATGTAACCTACATTATGATTCAAACATGTGTTTGCCTATAATAACCTCCACCCACCCCTAAATAGACTTAACATCCGGTTGTTCTTCAAAAATTATAAAAAAATGCTGGTTTTAGGGTCCCAGTTCAACTGGTAATAGGATTTGGGGCTTGGAAGTTGGATTTTCAGAATCAGCGAGTTCGATTTGGTCTACGTAGACATCAACTTTGCCAAAATCTGACAAAAAGTTTTTTCGTAAAAAATAGGAAGGGTACCCCCTTGGTAATCTTGTCATTTTTATAAAAAAGAACGATCTTTTGCTATTTACTTCCGTTTAAAACGTCTCATGGCCATGAAACTTGAAACATTGTTGTTAAATATTTTTTTGGTTGCTTTCCAAAATTAACATTGACTTTATGTTGATTTGGCGTCGAGTTATTGCCAAAAACGCCAAAAAATTTCAAAAAATGATAAAAATTAGAACTTATTTGAAAATCGCAGTTTTCTCGACGCAAACAGTCACAAATACCTAGGTACTACCTTGCATAAAAATTTTGATGATCTGCCACTGTAACTTGCCGAAATATGGCGATTACTATTGCTTCCGTGTCGAAACGTGGCCAGAATGGGTGGTTTTGGTCAAAACTGAACAAAAATCATTTATCTCACGCACGTGTCAAAGGATACGTCCATAAATCGATTACAGCAGTCAGATTGCCGAAAATCGCCATAGCCGATTTTTGGCGCCACTTTGAACTTTAAAAAATCGGTAAAACACCGTTTTTGGACGCATTTTTTATTTTTTTTTTAGTAAGATGTCTTTATTTTCGGCATCCCCGCGGTCGTTTTCCGTGGACCCTGTGATTCTGTGTCGAAAAGTGCCGACGGATACACGCAGCGCGCTATTTTCGGAAATATTTTAAAAATTTATACATAGATATATATAGGTAACACACATAGCGAGACATTTCTGAGACGTCTAGGCACCACCCGCGATGTATATACCCATCTCTATTCTATGTATATATATATATATATATATATTATATATATATATATACATATATACACACAAACAGCGGCCTTCATATTATAAAAGAGACTCGCGCGGGTCGAACAGAGGCGGTGTTTTATTTTTTTATTTTTTTTTTTTTTTTTTTTTGAGCAGATCGCGTATTTTTAGTAATGGAGAAGAAAAACTTTTAGACAGTGCTAAAGCGGCCATGCCCATATATGGCCAAAAACGATAAAAAAAAAATAAAAAAAATTTATATAGATAATTTATTTGACTGCATATAAGCGGCCATGCCTTCAAACAGTTCTGTGGCCCACCACATCGGATTTCGATCCGAGTAACGAGCGCGCGCAGCGTGTGAGGAAAATGGAGATTGGTAGGCCGTACGGACGCCTTGGCGTCATAGGCCTACCCATCTCCATTTGACGAACACGTGAGCACGTTCTCGGCTACTCTAAAACGTATAGTATCGCTTTTGTAGTTATATTGGTTATGTGAAAGCAAAAAAAAAAAAAAAAAAAAAAAAAAAAGTCCAAGAAATCGAGTTTTAAGAGAGGGCAAAACACCTCTGTGCGGGTGTAAATTTATATAAAATGCAGTTGTCACTATTAATTGTTCTCAAAAGAGATCATGGCAAATGCCGTATCGTATAATATAATATATATTTAAATTAAAAAATATATATTATAATTTGAAAATTCGAATAAAAAGGTTGAACTACCCCCAAGGGTTTTTTTGGCATTTGTTAACAAACAAACTATATATTGCGTTCGCACGCGATATATCACGCAAGC
Source organism: Ecdyonurus torrentis (assembly GCA_949318235.1). NCBI lineage: Eukaryota > Metazoa > Arthropoda > Insecta > Ephemeroptera > Heptageniidae > Ecdyonurus > Ecdyonurus torrentis. Next base: position 27,571,829 of record OX439128.1, on the reverse strand, counting down.
GCGCGCGCGCGCTTAGCAGCAAAATTTATTTTTAGATGAAAATAAAAGTAATTCGAATTTTTTTAAGGCTATATCCGCTGAATATATATATATATATATATATATATATATATATATATATATATATATATATATATATATATATATAACCACACCCCTTGGGTGCAGGGATGGATTTAAAACAATATTTTTGTGCAGGTACCGCGTGGTCACCATTGCACTTACGAGGTCGAAGTTACCCTAAAATTAACGTTTTTTTGTACTATCGATACCGGAGAGAATTTTAAGGGTGAACCATCCCCCGGCGAGAAATTATTATAAGTGTAGAAAATTTAATTGTCACGCGTTATATATAGATAAATTAAGATTCCACCAGTAAGAAGTTTCATCAAATACGGAAACTTTTCAAGTTTTGGGTGTTTTTCACCCCCAATAAACTACCCCCCAGGTATTGGTCAAAACTTTCACCCCAAATATACCAACTCCATTGTTTTTCTACCCCCCCCCCCTCCGAAGGGTGATCTTTAATTCCCCCTCAAAAACTCGGTGACAAATATTGAAAAGTGTTCAATATAATTTCTATATTTAAATTTCGCGCGACTTCCCAAATGCCGATAAAGATTCAAGTCTAAATAAATAATAGGATCATTGCTTGACTTCGGCCATTTTTGCTCCGATTTGCTCTTCACAGAGTCAGCCAGAAAGTAACAATCTCGGAGGAATTAGAGACGACACGTTTGTCTCATTTGCGGAAATCCGAACCACCCAGAATTTTACGTAATTTTGTGTATGGCACAACAGCAGGCTTTTATATGCTACGCGTGCTATACGACGAGCTCGAAAAGGTGTATATTTTATGTTAGTGCGGTCCGTTAAAATAGATTAAGTTTCTGAAAAGTAAATTTTTTTCGTTTAATATTGTATTAATAAACTTACGGATTGAAGGAAATTCCAAACTCCATCCAATTCACCAACATGTATTGATTCTACTGCATCAGTACCGGCCATTGTTAGTCTCTGTTTACGTTTACAATGCCAGCTGACGACACGCCCCTTTTCTCGTTTTTCTCACCTCACCCCCCGTCTACGCCCCGTCTACCCCACCCAGCCAAAGAGGTGCACCCAGCCCCCACCACCTCTTTCACTCACCTTCGCTCAACGCAGGTCAACGCTCAACGTCCACTGTCGTACAACGGTACACGCATATTGCCTTGTGTCCTCCACCTACCTACCTAGGTGGAAGGCGGGTGGAAGGGACCAGGAGGGGTCGACTCTGCTCCACGATTCACAATAGAGAACTTTAATTGTTAAAGTTCTCTAATCTAAACCTTAATTACAAAAGTTTAAAAATATCATCATATTAATTGCCAGGTGTTTGGATGAAGCGCTCAATATTTCTATTTTCTGGTTTATGTCTTTCGAGCTGGGATCTACTCTACAATACACGCATACCGTTTACATCAATATCGATCTCGATATAATTTTTCCCGCGCATATATAGCAATTCAATTATATATTATATAAATTTATATATATAATATATATATATATGCACATTTTGCACACACACACACACACACATAAATAATATATAAAAATGAAATAAAACTCTATAGCTCTGTACAGCTGTAAAAAACTCGGAAATCCTTTAGACCGAGTTGAAAACTTTTAGACCGGTTTGACTCAACGTTATATGAAGTTATATAGACCAATGTCCATCTTAATATTTTTTTATTTTTTATTTATTTTTAATTTTAGTTTTTATTATTATTATTTGCATTTAAATTAAACAATTTTGCCTGCAGCATAATTAGCATTATTATTAACTGTTGTTTGAGATTTGTGGACAATGGCATCCGGTCAAAACTCTTTCAGCATCTCAATTATCACAAAAAAAAAAAAAAAAGATTTTGGACCGATTTTAACTCAATAGCTCATGTATTTTGACGACTCGTTTACGGTCTCAACTCGAGCTGGCTTGTTTGGTTTGCCTAAACCGAATACTCGAAAATGTTGGACCGAGTTCGAGTTCAGCTCAATTTAAATTAACAGCTCTAAATAAAACATATAACACAACCTTGATCTTGATATATATATATATATATATATATGAATATGATACAGAAAAACAAGCAAAATATAATGTGTAAAAACCACGCAGTCTTCATTTATTTCATTACATTTTTTTTTTATATGTTAACATATTAAATGTACAGCTCTGGCCAAAAGTTCCCGAACGGGGCAGCGGCGGCCTCTGCGTTTTCTCATAATGACAACATAGTGTGCTTGCGGGTCACCTATGCAAATCGTTCGGAAACTTTTGGCCAGAGCTGTGTTTTTCTTAAATTAAAGTGACGATGTGCCTATTTACATTATCACATATGCTGGGTTAGCCCTTAAAACTTGAATCATTGAATATTTGTGTTAATTAATTTTGTAAACAGTTTTGGAAGGTTTGTGAACAAGCTCAGAGCCAAGCTTTTCTACGAGCCCCAATTGTTATCTTTCTGAGTTCAGCATCAAGTTGAGCAGCTTCCTCCAGCATTTGTTTCTTACGTTCCTCCTCTTGTTGTTGTATATACTCATTTTCAGCCTGGATTGTTCTCTCCTTCTTTGCAACCTAAAAATAATAATAATAAAATAAAATACATAAACTACACTTCAAAGTTCTTAAAACTTCTATGTAACAATTAAGCTCCAATTTTCATTGTAAAATAAATTTTGTAGTCATTTCATGGTTTTAAATATATCATTATTATAGGCTATGCTATAACAATGCTTGAATGTATTATAATATCAATAAAATAATGATGCTTGTAAAAACCATGTTCACTTACTCCAAAAGTTTACAAAATAACACTTTTAAAGCCATGCACAAAAAAAAAAAAAAAAAAAAAAAAAAAAAAAAGTCTAACGACAGGTAATATTCTAACAGGCCTGAAAATCAACGTTGATTTGGCTGAAGTAATTTATTTTCTATTCACAAAAAAAAAGATGCGGAGCAACATCACAGTTTGCTTGATTTTACGTGCTCGTGAACCAGCAAGCCATGTCATCATTCTCCTCATTCGCCTTTTTATGAAAGGAAAATAGTTTAGAAAGCAATGACTATTTCCAAATCAACAAAGTTTTTTAGGTACAGTACTGTATGTTAGGAATTAGACAATTTTTTGTTCAATGAGTTGTACATCTTTAAGATTCAAATTTCCTGCATTTCATCATTCTCAAACCAAAGTACATACTGGTTTTGTTTCAAACCATGTTCCCATGCCACCACAGAATATACAACCTAATTTAAAAAGCAATAGGCGACAGTCTATTTTTTGTTCCAGAGCAACACACACACACACACACACACACACACACACACACACACACACACACACACACACACACACACACACACACACACACACACACACACACACACATAAGAGAAGAAGAAAAAAATTAAATATTGAGAGAGAGAGAGAGAGAGAGAGAGAGAGAGAGAGAGAGAGAGAGAGAGAGAGAGAGCAAGAAAGAAAGAAAGAAAGAAAGAAAGAAAGAAAGAAAGAAAGAAAGAAAGAAAGAAAGAAAGAAAGAAAGAAAGAAAGAAAGAAAGAAAGAAAGAAAGAAAGAAAGAAAGAAAGAAAGAAAGAAAGAAAGAAAGAAAGAAAGAAAGAAAGAAAGAAAGAAAGAAAGAAAGAAAGAAAGAAAGAAAGAAAGAAAGAAAGAAAGAAAGAAAGAAAGAAAGAAAGAAAGAAAGAAAGAAAGAAAGAAAGAAAGAAAGAAAGAAAGAAAGAAAGAAAGAAAGAAAGAAAGAAAGAAAGAAAGAAAGAAAGAAAGAAAGAAAGAAAGAAAGAAAGAAAGAAAGAAGAAAGAAGTTTAAAACAAGTTTCTTTTATTCTTTTACATAATATTTAAGGTTATTGCAGCTTTTAAGACATGTTAAGAAGTTTTATGTTTCATGAACACAGAAATTTTACAATCATCGATAATATTTCCCCAAAGTTCAAACTTATTTGATATTTTAATAAAAATGTAATAATAAGCATTTCACGAGAGAATGGTATGCATAAGTTCATATTCTCAATACTAACCTGTTGATCTAGCTGCTGTTTGTAGGCTTGTTTCTCACGAGCTTCTCTCTCAGCCTGAGCTTGTTGTGATTGACGTAAATGTTTAGTCAGTCGCACAAGTTCATCACTCTCATGTTGGACCCTCACTCGTTGTTGAGCAGCTCTTTCTCTCATGTCTCTGGCTTGAACTTGACGTTCTTCCAGTACAGCAACAAGTAGTTTACGACGAGCATTTTGTTCTTGCTGCCAACGTTGCTCCAGGACATCTAGTTCTCTTATTGCCTCTTCACTATAAATTATTTTGAAGTCACATTAATATTATTTTCAAATTGTTTCAGTTAATTTTGTACTTAATTATATTATAATACATACTATTTTTCTACAATGATGTTTAATAATATTAATAAAAAGTTTAGTACAGTATTCTACTGTACTTTTGGGTTTGGTTTTATTTCATTTTCTTACAGGGTTGAAGTATTTAATAAAAAAACTACTATGGCTTGTGCAGCATATTATATTATAATGTGACCCATGCTTTTCTTGACATAACTGTTTCAAATTTAGGTATTTTAATCAATTGAATCTCATTATGTTTGTTATATTCTTTACAACAGACTGTATTTATCATTTTGGTGTGAAAATTTAAATTTTTGTACAAAACATGGAAATTGTATTTAGGAAAAGGAAAGGTACCATCGCGATAAGGACAAACGTGTGACGTTAAAATTTTGATAGGGAGAAACCAAATGAGAGTTGGCGCCAGGCAGCAGCGTCAACTGAAAATCTCAAATGGCGATAGTGGATTAAAAAATATATATTTGAAAAATATATATATCATGCTATATATTGTCTCAAGCCGTTTAAGCCTCTCAAGCCAACGGCTTGAGACAATATATGGCATGATATATATATTTTTCAAATATATATTTTTTAATCCACTATCGCCATTTGAGATTTTCAGTTGACGCTGCTGCCTGGCGCCAACTCTCATTTGGTTTCTCCCTATCAAAATTTTAACGTCACATGTTTGTCAAAACATGGAAATGTTGAGAAAATAGCTGAAAGTGGTAAAGTGACAAAATTTGAAAATTCCTACTGCCATTACCATTGACATAGTAATTTATTTTTGAAAGTATGTGTTTCTAATGTAGTTTAAACTGAGAAAAAAGAAACTGTTTGAATTTTTTAAGATGTCTTATTATTAGTAACGATTTTGCAGATTTCTCCAGCTTTTCTTGGAAAGCTCAAGAGCAATTTTTGGCAGAAAACTTAGGGCAATGGTCTCTACCAACCCTAAAAATTCAGACTTGTCCAAATTATTTTCCACTATTATATGGATTTGAGTAATTTTTTTGTACTAGGTAAAAGTAAAATAAAGTGTTACTATGTATACTAACTGGAATAGATTAGCATTGTGGCGAGCAAGCTGTGCCTCTTGCTGCGCCTGATGAGCCATGGCACGTAGAGTTTGAGCTAGTTCTTCTCGAGCACACTTTTGTTCTTTCTGCATCAGTGCTGCTTGCTCTGAAGCTATCTGTACTCTCTCAAGCAAGACTCTGTCTTCTTCAAGTTCTCTTTGCACCTCCAAGGCACGATGGCGGAGGCGAAACACTGCCTGCCTCTCAAGTCCAGATCTATTAAAACATAAATATTCGCCTTTAGAATACAGTATGTACCGGCAAGTCTTATCATCATTATTAAGAAATTATAAACATTGCATAATAATTTAATAGTCATTTTAAAAATCAAACTTATTGTTATTGATATAACTATTGCTATATTATCTTATCTTATTTACTTCATACATTGTCATTGTGATTCCATGACTGTTGCTCTTTTATTTGTTTATCTAGTTCTTTTTGTGAAATTTGTGAAATACAAAAAATTGACAATGTCTCGTAAAAAAAATATATATATAAATAAATGTTACAGATATAACAATTTAAAAACGATAAACGATGTAAAATTATCTTCATTTTATGTTGTCTTTGTTACTCTATTAACATTTTGTGATTTTGATAGTTCTTTGACTGTTTCTCTTAATTTTGTTTTCACATTTCTTTCTTTTAAATATTTATCTTTCTTTGACTTTGCCTTCATTTGAGCTTACAGTTAACTCGCTGATTGCAAGAATTTACATGCGACCAAATGTATTTAAAATATGTATAACCTATGTGAAAAAAAAAAAAAAAAAAAAAATAATAATAATAATAAAAAAATATATATATTAGTGATAGTAACGATTTTGTAGCTTATTGACTTCTCGAAATACTGATGCATATTACATTTTACCAACATACTGGTTTAATTGTCTACAATTTACCTCAAAGAATCTTTCTTGCGAGTTCTTTCTTTCTCTGCTCTCTCTTGCTCCAGTTTGAATAATTCTTGTTCCATCCTAGCAGCAATAGCTTCTTCCTTGCGAAGTGAATCTGATAGCATCTGATTTTCTCTTTGAAGCAAAACAGTAATAATGACTATTAGATTAAAAATAAATACAATAAATCATCAACAAATATCAAAAGTAAATGTACAGGTACTATGCTACATTCACTACTATTGCTGTATGAAAAAGTTACTCTTCCAGATACTGTACTGTACTGTACTCTCTCTCTCTTTCTCTCTCTATGCATTTTTAAAAATTGGAGCATGTATGTAAAAAAAAAAAAAAAAAAACGTCACAGCTGGCCTGGTTTACGCCCGCGTAAAACAAGCGAGCGGTGACATCAGTGACCGCCAGCGGCATTTTGTGAATGGAAAATAAATTAGAAATACATGACTCCGGCCAAATCAACGTTGATTTTCAGGTTTGTTAGGATATTACGCAACTTTTTTGTTCAAGGTGTTCCACGCCTTTAATGCATTTCTTATGGAAAAAACTTTTCACTTACTCGTTGCAACAATTAAAAACATTTCATTGCAAGTGGTCCATTGTTGAAATTGTTCACACTCAATTATTATTCACATGACGCACGTCAATGGATAAACAACTTTGGAACAATGTAAACAAATGGAGCAGTTCACAGTTCACATGTAATTTTCAAAAACGCGCATCGATGCGCGTCAAATTTACGCATCATGTCAATAATACTTTACTGGACAATTTTTCCCCAACTGCGGAACTTTTAAAAAAAGCTGTATTTTCTCCGCAGCTTCATATAAAGCTTTACACAGCTTTATATATAAAGGCGAACCATCTTTTGGCTTAATGGCGCCTTTACATCAAATGAAATTTGAATTTCAAAAAATATTTTTAATCAGAAGGAGCATATTTTAAGAAGTTTTATAATATAAAAATATTTAAAAAAAAATTAAGACCATAAAAAAAATGACATACAAGCTGCCTATTGTTATTCTATAATCATTTTTATTAATTAATATTTGGTTTGTAGTGCCACTATAACGTCGAATGGCCATTTGACCTTGGAAAATGTATTTTGGTGCAAGTGACCTGAAAGAAATTGGAGTCGATTCAACGAATTAATTCAAGGCCAAATGGACATTGGACACTAGAGAGGCACCACGAAGATATCCATTTTAATATACTCCCAAACAATTTTAAAAGTATTGAGTTTGTTTTCTTTCCATAGTTCATTTTTTTTTTTTTTTTTTTTTTTTTTTTTTTTGTTCTATGTGATTATTAGTTAGGGGTTAGTTAAATATTATTGGAAGAGATCGAGGGTTCTCATCTAGATATCATTGTTTCTACACCATATAAATAGGAATGTTAGTAGGATATTATAAGGATGTGCTTTTATCATATTCTTTTGTATTGATGCTAACCATCCAGTAGCTTAAATACATAATCAAATGCTACCTTATCATGCAATTAGATATTACCACGTTTGGTTCGGGTTTATTTGGATCATTTTATATTTTCCAGTTACTTTATTTTCTAAGCAAAAGCTACCATCTTTTCTACTGTTTGTGTTGTACATAATGATCACAAATTAAAAACAATAATTATTTACAAATTATGCAGGCGTAACATTATCATTACCGTAGTTTATTCTGTGCCTCTTCCATGTTGAGCTGTGCAAGGCGTCTCTCTTCTTCTTGTCGAGCTTTTGCAGCATCTTCTGCTTCCAAAGTTTCTTTTAAAGCAGCAAGTCGAGCCTCTTCATTTTCTCGAGCTTCATTCTCACGAGCAGCAGACACTGCAGCACGTCTAGCTGATACCTGCTCAGCCCATGCTTTTCGTACAAATTCTGCATGTAAGTTAGACTCTGCCTAAAAGGTATAAATATGTCAAATGTTAATATAAGAATGCCGACAAAATATGTTACAGAAAATACTTTTATGGTATTATGTACTATTATAACCTCTCTCACTGCTGGTTCATCTCGTCGCCATTGGTGGTACAACTGCAACTCTGCCTCAGCCCTTTTCTCAGCTTCAACTCGTTTTCGTAGCTCCTGCTGTTTTGTACGAAGTTTGTCAATATTATCTACACCTTCATCTTGCAATTCTCGAAGCTCTGCATTGTGAGATAATGCTTCTCTGCGAAGCAATTCTGCTAAACGTTGTCTTCGAATTACCAACCCGAGTCTTTTATGTTCTCTTTCCTGAAGAGCCCTTTCTTTCTGTTCTCTAAAAAATAAAAACAAATTGACTTATCGTTCTGTTCTTTCTGTAAAATTAATAAACAAATTAATTTACTGTTTCAAAGGATATATATTTATGATATACATAATGGTTTAAGGTAGATTACAGTATCTCATATTCTTGTTTTTTATGCATGAAATTTACACGGACAATAGTCATAACATTCCTTTGCACCTAAATCTTTGATGTCATATGCTGGAAAAGAGTATACATATATGCATGCATACAAACGATTTTTTACCAACAGAATGTAATATGTATATTAAAACCGTTCACTTGACTCCAAGAACATAAAACTAGAGTTTTGAAGATCTAAATGTAAATGAAAACAGAGGTCTGCTGTAACTAGAATACCAAAACGAACCTGTTTTCGTAGTACTGTGGACTTGTCCAGTTATTATGCTTTGATGTTTGGGTGTTCCAAAACTTAAAGTACTCCGCTTTTTTGTTACAATCTTCCCTATATTCATTATCGATTGCAGTCTTTTTGATAAAATCATGATATCTCTTCATTTTATAGAATAAAACTTCAATTTTTGGAAAGCCAGAACAGGGCCAGACCGTTATAAGCTGGTTATAAGAACGGTAACAGGTGAGCAGAGAATCAAGCAGAGCAGATGGTACAAATTTCCGCGTCCCGCGTCAACACAAAAACCAAACATTCACCACGATTCACCAGAAGGTAGCGCCACGAACGACTTTATTTAGAACTATTTTGAATTCTAAAAATAATGCTCGTGCAGCGGTGCAGCTCGTCGCCCTTGCTCGTCGCCTCGTCCCACAGACCCAGTATCAAGCATTCGTGTCAACGTGAAAAGCCCCCAGCGCCCGTCAAATAATGCAGGTGCTGATTATTTAACCTCAACTGCGCGTTGGGCATATTATTTTATTATTGTATCCACATTATATATTATATTTTTATTAATAAATAAATATAAATAACTAAAAATAATAATATATGGCACCGCCAGGGAAATTTTTCCAGTGTGGGAACGGGGGCTGGGGGCAGCCCGCCGCAGGTTAAATTTTTAGGGACACGCCCCTTTTTGGGAAAAACGCAAAAATAATATACTTGAGAAAATAGTTTTAAAATTATTTTATGTAGTTAAAATTTTTAATGATTTTTATCGCGTTTTTTTCCACGCTTTTATTTAATGACATTGGCAAATAAGTGCAAATTGTTAACTGAAACCTTAAAAAAAATATATATATAATAAAATAAAATATGCCTTTTCTTTCTTTCTTTCTCTCTCTCTCTCTCTTTTTTTTTTTTCTTTCTTTTTTTTTTGTATTATTTCACATTTTTGAAATTCCAAATCTATATATGTTTTAAATTTTATCTTATTTATTACAGATTAACCACAAGAATTTTATATGCTTAATAAACGATTAGCAAGTCGTTATATTTTAAATGACAAAAATAATTCACCTCAATTTAATTTAAAAATCGAGCTCATATAAGAATAAAAAAGTTTTATCCATAGGGCCTAATTTTTATCATGCAAATGAAATTTTCTCATAAAATTTTCAATTGAGACTGGCGTGATGAAAATCAATAATAAGAGGTTTAATTTTCAATTCGTCACCTACAGAATTTTAAGAACCTTATAAAGTAATAAGACTTTTAAACAAAAATTGGTTCAAAATAAAATCACATAAAATTATAAAAGCAAGAACATGAAACATATTAGATTTAATGGAGCTCATCATGGTTTAGCGCGCGGGGAAAGCTAAGAGTCCCCTCTAATTTAACATTACGCTGATGATGAGGAAAAACACGTCTTTTGCGATTTTTGAGAAACTACTCCACCGATTCCGGAGATATTAGACATAATTTTGCACGTGTTTTTAGATATATCTATGCTAAAGAATTTTTTAACCCAATAGCTTTTAATCTGTGATCAATAAGATTAAAAAAATATTATTAATAAAAAATAAAAACACAGAACTCCTTGAAAAGTTCAAATTTATTTTAAAGAGTTCGTTTCTTGTATATATACATGTATATATAAGAAGTCCATATTGTTGTTATTTTGCTAATTTTTCCTCACAAAGTAGTTTATGAGGGAGGGATGCGCGGGGGGCGAATAAAGTAAAATAATTATAATTAAGGTACTATACTTTGTAGCGGTGTATTTTTATTGTTATCATTTTTATTAAGTGCAGGTTGCTGTACCCAAAAATGAAATGAAAAAAGTGTATCTCAAAATCTATCGTCACAATTGAAGAGAGGTGGAAAATCTCCTTTATTGCTAATGAATTTACAGTGGTTTAAGAAAATACTAAAGATAGCTTTTAATGAAAAATAACTTTCAGATTTTTCCAGAATAATGCATTTACCGAGAAAAAAAAAATCACAAATTGACCTATTTTAATTTTAGTATAAATTCAATCTTCAATAATTTTTTTCTTTGTAAAAATGCCGTTAAATTTGTTCTAAATCTCAAATTCATTAAAAGAATAGATCTGCAGTTTACGCTGGTATTTTGTTGAGAAGTTGATCCAAAATTTGCACACGGTGACTTGAAATTTCGTATGTATATATATATACACGCTAGAGGGGGTTTATTTGCGGAAGTTTTAATTTGAGCTGAAACATTTTGGAATTTAGAGAATTATTGTTCTTTGGTTCATTTAAGCTAAAAAAAAAAATGTCATAATTAAGTGTTACGACAAAAATGCTACCCTAAAGCAAGGCCTTTAGAAAATAAAATGAATTATATGTATTATAGGTAAAAATGAAATGCGCTGTAGCTGCGACTTTTATTTCAATTTTTGGAGATCATTTTCCTTTCCTTTCCTTTCCTTTCCTTTCCTTTCCTTTCCTTTCCTTTCCTTTCCTTTCCTTTCCTTTCCTTTCCTTTCCTTTCCTTTCCTTTCCTTTCCTTTCCTTTCCTTTCCTTTCCTTTCCTTTCCTTTCCTTTCCTTTCCTTTCCTTTCCTTTCCTTTCCTTTCCTTTCCTTTCCTTTCCTTTCCTTTCCTTTCCTTTCCTTTCCTTTCCTTTCCTTTCCTTTCCTTTCCTTTCCTTTCCTTTCCTTTCCTTTCCTTTCCTTTCCTTTCCTTTCCTTTCCTTTCCTTTCCTTTCCTTTCCTTTCCTTTCCTTTCCTTTCCTTTCCTTAAATTTCCTTTCCTCTTTTTTTTTTTTTTTTTTTTTTTTTTTTTTTTTTTTTTTTTTTGTGACGTGGAATTTATATAGCTAATACCTTATATAAAATATTATACAAATTTTTTTTTTTAGACGGGAAATCAGCTATACTATATATATATATATATAGGAGTTGCTTTCTATTTTCAGGTGCAAATCATTTAGTTCTTTTAAAAAAATAATAAAAAACTAAATCTGGTAATATTTAACACTTTTTTCAGGTTCCTGCATAGAGTTGCTTTCTTTATTTCAGGTGTAAATCAAAGCTATGTATTCTTCTTTTCTAAAAATATAATACGTAATTATGCATTTTTTTGTTGTTGTTTTGCTCATATGAAGATAGAGATGCTTTATAATTTTAGGTGGAATTCATAGGTAATATATTTTTCTTTAAAAAATATAAATAATATAAATCTGGTATTTAAATATGCAACGCATATTTTTTCATTTATTCATTGAAGCTGAATTCTATTTTCATGATAGTGTGACATTTAAAATGCTATCAAACCAATATTTCTCAAGTACCAAGCAACAATTTGGATTCAACATTTTTTTTTCTCCAATTTAAATTCAAAATTGTTTATTTATTTCTTTCTACTTCAATTAGTGTAAACAGAACAATATGTATATGCCAAGGTTAACATCTAAAAAAAATAAAAAAATAAAAAAATAAAAAACATTTTGAGAAATGATAGTCAAACTTACATACTAAAAACGCACTTTTAAATTCCACTTTAGAATAAATATTTTAATTAAGTTAAAACTATTCAAAATTATATAACATACATTTATGTTCAAGTTGTTTACAATGAGGTATTTATAATGTTTAAATTTAAAATCAATTAAAAGCTTAAAAACATATTAGTAGACTCACTCAATAACCCGTAAAAAGCCATCATTATTTATCGCATATACCATCTATTCACTTTCAACCATGTGTGCAGTGATTTAGATTAAATAAAAACAACATAGCAAATTTTAAAAACAAATATAAATTATGCTAAAGTTATTGAGTCAAATTTGTAAACGTTTGTATAAATAAAAATCTCGGACTCAACGAACACATACGATAAAAAATTACATAATATAAGTAATTAAATATATATAGTACTTATTTTTGTTATCATGTTTTGTACGTTCGTCAATTCAGGGGGTTGCTTTATATTCTTACAAAATAGAGAAATACTGAGAATTTGACTGAGTAAATAAAAATTCTAACTTATATATTCAATCATAAAATTGTGTGTGTGTGTGCATACAGTATATCCAATGAAAAACAGATACATATATGTACACTATATACAATAATAATAATTTTACATACATCGTGAAATTTAAAATTGTCTGATAAAGAAACTTAAAAAAGGAATTATGATAAATTCATTATTATTTATTATAAAAAAGAAATACATGCAACAAAGAAGGTACTGCCGATCTCACACTGAATAATTGCATGCCTTTAAGTGCAAGAATATTTTATGCAATGATCATTTCATAATGAAAATATTAAATTCTATAATATGCCTTCTGCATATGTGTAGGCGTGTATAGGCGTTTAGAAAGTATAGACAGCTCTGTGCGGTTTGATCTGCATTTTTTTTTTTTTTTTTTTTTTTGTTCATTATTGATATATTTTTAATGTATAATATTCTTGAAGATAATATATATAAATTGATAAAATGCATACATTTTTTTAAACTTATTTTATGTAACTGTGATGTTCCAATTTAATAAGAAACGTAACAATTTCCCTCAGATCTGTAAAAATTCTTGAAATCTTCTTGGAGAATCTGAAATGTTTGATTCAATAATTTGTTATACTTGCACAATAAAGATAGATGTTCTTGAAAGAAATGTAACTCCGTTTCTGTAATTAACGTACCATTATCATATTTAGCTAATGTTTTTGCTGATCTGTTTACTGTTTCTTTTATGTCACTTTCATCTAAATTAAATTGAGGTAAACTAGGTAGAAGTTCAAATTCTGGCCAATTATTTTTACATGCATTACATTGGCAATCAAAATAATATCTAGATTTCAAATAAGAAATTCTGTCTATTTTAAGATTTGCATCAAATGTTGGACCGTAAGAATTAGTTATTTGAGAATTTTTTCTAATTGGTCTTGCCGCTCTAACTATCCTAGTCCTACCCCTGTAAGTCACAAAAGTATTTGGATCACAAGAATGATTAGCAAGTGAACTTGTCAAAAAAATCCCACAACCAACTTGATTTATTTGAACACTATTATTATCTTCATGTAAATTTAACCCATTAATTTGCATTTCAGTTATACTAGTTTGATTAACATAAATTTGATTTAATATTTTTAGTAAAACCGATGCAAATTTCGTTTTATTTTCAAATTTAGTAAGTTGAAAACATTGTGTTAAATTTAGAACTTCTACACAGTCTTGTACACTTTTTTTCACACTTCTATTTTGAAAATGTGATTTTAAGTTTTTTAAGGCATAAATTTCATCATTTATCATGGATGCATTAGTTTTTTCAAATAGATCGTGAAGTTTATCTATTCCAATAATGCATACAATTCTGATAAGTAGCAATACATCTTGGTATCCTTGTCCTTGAAGGATTCGACAATATCGACATACTACAGCGCACTCCACGCGGTGATAACTTTCAGCAGCAACCTCTCGACAGGATTCGCTGCAATACATGGCCTGGGGAAAAAAATATTTAATTATATTATATTATATTATATATATATTATATATATACACACACACACATTGTATTTTTATATTATTGATATTGATATAATTTTACCAAATTAAAATGAGATTATAATAAGATTAGTTTTTTTTTTTTTTTTTTTTTCTAAAAATTAAAAAGTTAAGTTTTTTACCCAGTCACAAGAAGGGCAAGGTAACAATATGTAAGAGCGCCGCGTGCAGTGCACGCAATGCGTTAGTCGAAATTCAGGCTCCAAAATCAGAGAGAATGGATCTTCAGCAATAAGTACATCTCCTTAAAAATAATATACGACAATTGAATTAATATGGTATACTTTACATTCATAATTATAATGATATAATGAGGTATCCAAAAAGGCAAATATATATCTTGCAACTAGAGAATTTAAGTACAAGTATAAATATTCATTAATTAATTGTTTTGTTTTTTTCTTACCTATATTGATATCTCTTGTTGCTACTAAGCAGCGTCCAAATTTTGCTTCAAATTTTACTGCAATCGCACTTGAGGCGTTTGAAAGGTCTGCATTTTTACCATAACTAACATTGTGGACATCGGGCAGTACATCATTGCCTTTTAGTAAATGTTTCTTTGTTCCAGTTTCAATATTAATTTCTTTATTTATTGTAGTTTTCAAGATTTTAATGTTTTTATCAGTTAATTGCAGTAACTTGAGATTTTCTTCAGCTAATTGAAAACTTTGCTTTGCTTCGTCAGCTTGGCCGAGATCTCGATAGCATTGCGCCTGACGCAATCTTAGTTTGAATTGCAAAGACTCAGGGTAATTATGACTCAAAGCACGCTCAATGTCTGAAAGGCATTCCTCCAGTTTCCCCATAGATCTGAGAGCGGCGGAGCGATTAGCGAATGCTAAGCTTAAACACACGGACTCAGGAGCTGTAGCAACACTTAATGTGTAAAATGTATGAGCCTCGTGATAGCTCCCTTTTTTAAAAAATTTATTACCTTCATTTCTCAGTCCATTTGATGAAGTTTCATTTTTTATAGAAGATATATCCAAACTTGCCACGGATGAATTTAAATATGTTTTAGTAATTGCTGGTATCAATATAGGAGATAAATATTCAATACGTTCTTGGTAATCTTTGGTTAAGGAAAATCCTCTTTGAAAAGTTTTACTTAAGTGAAGTTGAGATGAATCTTCTATTTCTTCCATTTTTAAGAGCTAAAAACTGCAAGCAAAATTCATTCGCCAAATTTGTATTAAATATTCCCAAAATAAATATACTGTATACCACATAGAGACACCACTGCTTTAACACTATAGCTTGATAATTCTAAAATTTGACATTGGATGGAAACTATTTTTATCGTAAATATATGATAACAATAAGCCTGCGTTTCAACATAATATAAGATAAAAAAAGGTAGTTTAAAGATAAAAATGCAGTGAAACATTACATTTTTTATTTTTATATATTTACAGATAAAATTGATAACGCTGGAAAAGCAACTTTGCATAATTTATAAAAAGTTTGCCAGGAACAAAAAATAATATTTAATATACTGTATATTATGCTATAACTTAATCACATTGATTATATTTTGGGAGAAGCTGTACAATTACAACGATTGCTCATTCGCCAATCATTGCCAGTAGGAATCTGCGAAAATCTCCACTTGTATCGTCCTGGAATCATAATTTTATTAATAAAGTATATATTATATAATCTTTAATACACACATATACCATATACCTTATATAATATTTTATATTGTGCAATATATTATTTATATTTGTATTGTATTTTATATGCTCAATAAAATCGTTATTATAATTATATATATATATATATATATATATATATATATATATATATATATATATATATATATATATATATATATATATATATATATATATATATATATATATATATATACCCTAACCCCTTACTACAAAGTATTTACCGCAATATAATCAGCAAGAGAAACGCCATAATTTTGTCTGAAAGATTGCTTAACTGACGTGAAGTCTGCTTCAGACTGCGTAACGATTAGTCTCATTAGGTTCCTGTTACTTGTTCCAAGTCCTATCATGCACTCATGTAATTGCAATGCCACATAACCACTTCTGTCTCGTACTACGCGCACTGAAAAACATAATTTTATTTAATTGGTCAATATTTTTGCTGGTAGTCAAGCATAATTATATTTACCTAATATTATATTACATTAATATAATACAAAGGAATTGGTTTAAAAATAATAAAAATTTAATTATGTTTTATATTGCGATAATTTAAAAAAACACAAACTAAATCAGCATAGTCCGTGAAGCGTATTATAGTAATTTATTTTACTGTTATAATTTTATTTTAATAATTTAAATAGCGCTGCCCGGTAAGAGAAAATTGACTCTGTTATGTGTCATCCATTTGCATACTTATTTTAAGTTTTATACTAGCTAATATGGCATTTCATTCATATCGGCGGTGCCTTTTTTCTACACAACTTTAATATTGAATTGAATTAGTGCATGTATTGGACACGATTGTGATTAATATATTTGTATTGACCATGATTTAAATGCAGCGCGTTTTTTTCTCATAAGAATAAATTTGGAAGTTTACAGCCAGTTTGTGAATGACAACATATATAGTATAAATATATTATCACAATCGTGTTTTCCTGTAGTATGGTGAATTATAGATGGTTTAAAAGGAAAAAGACTCCTTATATAATATATTAATTGAAATAACTAATTATGGTTAATTTTTTAATTAGCTGGTTGATTTATTATAGGTTGGTTTTACTTTAAATATAAATAATAAATTTTAAATGTAAATATCAATCATGATTGAATGCACCTCATTGCAAAAAAAAAAAAAAAAAAAAAAAAAAAATTGCATATTTATGTATAATGCATTATAAAACTTCAATTTTGTCATTTTTATTTATTCGGTAGAGAGCTCACCGAGTGATAAAAGACCACGTTGCAGCTTGCCTGAAAACTCGCGGTGAATAGCAGTCTCAATAGAATGACCTGTGAGTTTTTCATATTCATCAAATAGTTTTAGAAGTTGTGGCATGCTACGAGTGGTAAGGATACGATTAAAAGTGGCTTCGTCAGTACCTAAACGTCCTTCACCTGGTAAACCAATTTTATAAATTAAGAGTCATTAAATAGAAAATTATAGAATAGAAAATTATGTAACAATACTCGCCAGCTTCCAGCAAATCATGTGCATCAGTCTGAGCAAGTTCATCTTCTACTCTTTCGCTACGTGACCGTCGGTTCAAACTGAGCAGCACCAATAGCCGCTGGAAATAACCGCCAGTATTACGTTTCAGGTCAAATTCCAAGCTCATTTTGTAAACTGTAAAGAAAGTTCATGTTCAATAAATTGTGCTATAAATTTAAGTGTATATATAATTTTAGCAAACAGAAGACTTGCAAAAGTAGGTTTTGTGAGAAAATAAACAAACTCATAGCTCACAGCCCAACAACACTGACAAAGTGCTATACTGTATAGCAGAGGCGACTTTTGTGTTCGTCTCATTTCAGCATGTTTTCTTGTAGGGTAATAAAGCACCTATAACTTGAGTTAGAATTATTTCTCGAAGTTGAAATTTTTACTGTAGCTTGCTGAGCTTTCAAAGCTTTGTTTTCTTGCAATTAATGCAGTTACACATTATTATTTTCACCCAATTAACTTGAAATCCAGGACAACAAAAGCTTTGATGCTCTTCAGTAAAAACTGCATTAAAAATTGAAGCTCTGAGAAATAATTCTAACTCCGCAGTCACAGCTGCTACATAAGAAAGCATTATTAAATTTAGATAGGAACACAAAGTCATCTGCTAACTTTATTATTGTTATGGGCTGTCGTGAGTTTGTTTATTATCTCTCTAAACCTGTACTACTATAATAAATAAATAATTATTTATACAATCTTACGTCTCCAGTAAGTTTTGTTGACATCAAGTAATGTGTCTTGGTCAATTGTGCACAATGTCACCACCAGAGTATTATCTTCTTTCCAGACACATCTGGACAATGCATGACGTAACTCTCGAGCATAGAGCTCTGCCAGTGGCATCAAAGCCATAAGCAATGCACGGCGAAACAAACCTCCTGTCTTGGCACAAATCACATCCCTGAGCTCCTGTAACAAGATAAGGGAAGAGAAAATTTCTATGTTGATTACTCTGTATCTCTTTTCAGATTTGTAGCTCTGTCAATTTCTGAACATTATAAATTCATAATTACATTGATTCGAATGGAGGATTAATCAGTTTTTTCCCAATATATACATACAATGTATACGTTTTTAGACTCAAAAACCACATAGATCTATCTCTGTGTATCTGCCCTCTGATGCAACAAATTTGCTATTATTAACATTAATAATAATAATAATAATAATAATAATTAACGGCTTTTATTGGGCGAAATCAGGCATAACAACCTCTCAATTTAACCCAACTGTTTTACAGTACAGTCAGTTACAATAGATATTAGTAAATGTTTGACATATAATGTTAAATATATTTTATAATTAAACTTATTCAAATTTTAACTATAATTTAATTTAATAGTACAAAATGTTATTAGAAAAAATATATTTTCTCTTATGAATTATAACCTTGCTATAGAGTAGATGATATTGCTCAGCAATTTCACAGCGTCTTCGATTGCAGTTATGAGATATTATTTCAATTATAGTGCTGATATCAACCCTACTTTGCAGTGTTTTGTGTAAGGTGATAGCATATTGTCGCGCTCCATGCTCATCAGGGGTCCATGCTTTAGCAGCTCCCTATCCTCATTCGCAGGTAAAATTTTTTATATAAGTATACTCATTATTTCATAAATAAGGAATTACATACAAAGGAAAAAAAAGAAAAAAAAAGATGAGAGTTAGAGAGAGATACTTACAGAACGTGTTACGGGCAATATAATTTCAATGTGCTCCTGAATCCTGAAAGAAATTCACAAACGTTATGTTTATAGTATATTTAAAACTGTATACATTGCATTTTATTTGCAATACATAATACATACTATATATATATATATATATATATATATATATATATATATATATATATATATATTATATATATATATATATATATATATATATATATATATATATATATATATATATATATATATATATATATATATATATATATATATATATATATAATATTAATATTTACTGAGAAACTTGTATTTTTTTTGTAAGTTTATACATAATATCCTTACTATTCATATTATTATCATTATTATTTTACTTACATTTCTAAATCCTCATGATTAGCAGCACCAAGTTCACTACAGCCATCAATCGTACTCATCTTTTATACTTTTTCTTTTATTATAATGTTATAAAAATGAAAGTATAGTTATATGGATGCGTAGTTTTCAAATTATAATTATGTATATTAACCGGGCTATCACATCATAAATTCTAGCAACGTATTTTTGTTATGAAAATATTTGAATTTCCAAAGTACAGTACAACAAACACAATAATATTATTATGCTTAATGTTCTCGTTCCTTAATATTTAATCCTACATTTATATAAATTATAATATTATATTTTTATATATATATATATATATATATATATATATATATATATATATATATATATATATATATATATATATATATATATATATATATATATATATATATTTTATATTATTTTATAAAAAATAGAATTTATAGCCCCTATTAGCTTATACAACTTTTTATGCATATAAGTTGTGCAGGTTGCATATTTTCGATTTTTGCAGGCGTTTCTTAATGGCGTTTATATTTTAATATTTTTATTATAATCCTTTCAAACAATTTTCTGCAATGGACCACTTACAATGAACGAACAGTTTAAAATAAATTGGGATATTCTTAATTAATGCATTTCAATGAAACAATCATTTTCACTTAAACGTAATTAATGGACCACTTGCAATAAAATGTTTTTAATTGTTGCAGCAAGTAAGTGAAAATGATTTTTACATAAGAAATGCATTAAGAATTATTCTAATTATTTTAAAAAGTTCGTTCATTGCAAAGTGGTCAATTTTGACCACTTTGCAATGAACGAACTTTTTAAAATAATTTGAATAATTCTTATAATGCATGTCTTATGTAAAAATCATTTTCACTTACTTGCTGCAACAATTAAAAACATTTTATTGCAAGTGGTCCATTGCCCTTTAAAATATTTAAATTACTTTATAAATATATATTTCAATAGATAATTATAAATTGTTGTTATATATAATATATATATATATATATATATATATATATATATATATATATATATATATATATATATATATATATATATATATATATATACATATATATATATTATATATATATAAAATATAATTATACGTGATGAGATGCAGTGCTTTAACTTTAATTTTTTGAATTAAAATGAGTTATTTAGAATTAAATATTGATTATATAATAATAAACAATAAAACACAATAATTCACGATTTGTATTAAGTACATTATTATTATTTATGCACATTTTGTGATCAAAACAATCCATTTTTTTATAATATATGAAATGCATTGAGTAAAAATTTTAATTATTATAAAAGTATGCAACAATAAAAAAATAAATCTGACGCAAAAGTTACGTATTATGAAATATCGTAATTGATGTTCGTAAACCCAGTTTTCAGCTCCTAAAATGATGATCAAGTTATTCAAACGGAATATGCATTTTTTTGTGCCCGAAAACGCCCGAAAACAGGGTTTACGAACAACACTAATAATTACGCACATTCGGATAACGTCTTTTTTTTCCTCTTTCCAATATAAAAACCACCGTAAAATTTTATTGTTGCATACGAAGTAGCATTTTAAAGCGTAGAAGAGAATGATTGTTATTTAGTTAATTAACGTTAAGTTCATAAGCTGAGATGATGGATGACGATGACGAAAATACAGTTTATGACCAAAATGAATCTGATGAGAGAAAAAGATTGCTGCCATCACCTCACTCAATCCTCACTCCACAAAGGAAGTCAAAAAGTCAATCGCCTCGTTTTTCCATTGATGAAGATGAGGGGCTGGTAGGTGTTTTCTTTTATATTTAAGTAAATTGTGTGTATATAATTTTATTAATAATAATTATCATCAATCCAAAATTAATGAATTATCATTGTTAATTATAATTATTATTGTTTACTTCTTGTTGAATATATGAACTATATATTACATACTTTTTACCGCCCTTTATATGTACACATAATATTTTATAATTATACAATATAGTATTATGTATAATTACTCTTGAAATTGCTCGTTAAGTCGACACTGTTATTATTTTTAGCGTATTACAAAGTGGAAAGAAGCTACTTCAAAAGAAAAACAATTTTTAGAGTATGTGTCTACTGGAAATATTGACAAAGTGAAAGAATTCTTGAACAAAACAAAAAGTTTCAATGTGAATGCTCGTATTGGTGTAGCAGGAGTAGAGGTAAGTAAAATAAATGTTATATTAATGTCTCGTGCATTTAAAGTATCATTCACATGACGCGTAAATTTGACGCGCGTCATGTGAATGATACTTAAATCCTTGTTAACCCTCGATGAATCTTGATTTAAAGCTATGCTTGAAAGATTATTTGTGTACTATTATAATCATTGCATTCAATACACATATTATTCAATATTTTCTGTATTATATCATATAATTTCACGTATTGACCCACCTGCTTATTAATACAATTTTATTTACTTTGCTGAGCAAATTTTACGAATGTCCATTAAGGTGGTACGTTATAGTTTACTAGTTTGACAGTGGATTGTCATTAAGGTTACAATTATTGTACAGGCTGAAACTGCACTGCATGTAGCAGTATCAAGAGGTGATGATGAAATGGTAGACCTGTTCCTTGGACTTCAATTCATTGAAATCGGTGACAGTGTGCTTACTGCTGCACGAGAAGGACGAATATCTATTGTAATAAAGTTATTAGACCACATAGCAAACAAAGGAGGGATTGAAGATGTTGGGTGCCCGGGAAGTGAACGTTTTCCTGATGATATGACTCCTCTCATGGTAGCTGCAACTTACGGTCACATTGGTCTAATCCGTTATTTGCTGAAACGAAATCACCAAATCAAAATGCCTCATCCTCCTAGCTGCTTCTGTAAACAATTTTGCAGGTAAAAAAGTAGAAAAATTGAAGTTTGTATACGACTTCCTTCGTTTCTTGTTTCAAGAAATTTTTGTTAACATATATTTTATTGATCACGTAAGTCTTTATTTAGTTATTTCTTATTCATCCATTTAGAGAGCGGAAAAATAGTCTTTAGACTATTGTCAATATTGAGACTATTGGGGTTTTACTAAAAATGTCCACGAATCACACGATTTCAAGCCTATATACAAAATTTAAAAAAGACTATTTAGCGACTATTTTAGTCTTCGAGACTATTTTAGACTTTCCCGACTTTTCAGACTATTTTGCCTTTTTTCGATGTTTTTCAATATTTCTGACAAAAATAACGTAAAATTAACGTAGAACGTGACCGACTTGGACCGGAAATCGCTAAAAGTGAACTATATTTCCACAATAATTTTTTTAAATTATTTATTTCCAACATGTTTTGTTGGAACACTATAATTTTCAAATAACATCGAGTAAATTTAAAATATATATATTTTTTGTTCCGAAAATAGATTTAGACAATGTTATTTTAGACCGATGTAAATTTTTAAGACTCAAGAACATACTTTTTTTTTATGCACTCTCTTAGAGACTATTGAAAAACAGAAATAAATTCCGACATGTTATACTAATAAATAAAGTCACTAATGAGCTATATAGATTTTAAAGACTATTTTGATGAAAAAAGAGACTTATTTTTCCGCTCTCTCATCCTATTATTATATACTATAAGAGGTGTTATTTTTCTCATTTATAGTATATAACTGCGTACGTGTGAAACTCGTACATTTTTTTATATAAAAATTAAATATTTACAGTCTCTTTGTGAAACTTAATTATATATGTAATGTATATATATATTATATATATATATATATATATATATATATATATATATATATATATATATATATATATATATATATATATATATATATATATATATATATATATATATATATATATATATAATTGTATTTTATTTTTTTTATACTTCTTTGATTTTATAACAGTTCGCCTACGTGAGTAAAATGTAAAATTTGAGTACGTTAATGTTTAGGGTTCGAGTCGATCCTGAACGAGGTCTCCATGCAAGTTACGAACGCCTACGTTTATATACAGCACTCAGTAGTCCTGCTTTTATTTGTGTGGCAGCGGATGATCCAATTTTAAGGGCATTTCAGTTGTACCGTGAACTGCGCTTGTGTGCTATTCAAGACGTGGCACTTGGTACCTCTTACACAGCTCTTGCCTCTCAAGTTCGAGGTTTTGCAGCTGATTTCCTTGGTAAAGTATATTACCTAACTGTAATTTACGTGGATAGAACTGGGTTCTAATTAAGCTGCAACTTTCATATAGTTTTTCGTTACAACTGATTTCCCTGAATAACAATATCATAATTTATGCTATATTCCAGCTTGCTGCCGCACAAACCCAGAGGTGGAGAGGGTTTTATGCCGCAAACGGGGATTTAAATCAAAAGGACAGGTGGAAATGCCACGTCTCTTACTTGCTATGGAAAATGGTCAGAAAGAATTTGTGGCACACCCAGCAGCACAACATGTCAGTTCTTAATATGTATTATTATATAGCCGTAACTGAATTTTTTTTCTTTCAAAATTTGAATTCAAATATTCTCTTTTTTGTTATTATGTTTCCCTTAATTATTCAGGTTATATATACGCGTTGGTTAGGCGAAGCTCAAGAATGGGGTGGAAGATCGTTGCCAGTTACCATACTCCACGTCTTATTTCGAGTGTTCATGTTACCAGTGATAGCTGTTCTCAATCTGGCAGCACCATCAACAACACTTGCCAGGCGTATGTCAGCTCCTGTCAATCGTCTTGTCAATCATGTTGCTTCCTATCTCATCTTCTTAGTCCTTGTGTTTTGTCAAGCGAGCTCAAATAAAAAGTATGCATCTCATGCACCTGCCTGCACAGGTAAAATAATGCACTGCATAAAATTTATTCATCATGTATATATGCACAAATTGCATCATATATATATAATGTGGTAAAATAATTATTATTGAAACAATTCAGCACTTAATTGCTTTAGAATTTTTTCCATCATCATTGTAAACTTTATGATCAAATTGTTATAAGTTTTATTATTATATCATTTCAATGTTTACTATTATACTGTATATATATATATATATATATATATATATATATATATATATATATATATATATATATATATATATATATATATATATATATATATATATATATATATATATATATATATATATATATTATATATATATATATATATATATATAAATATATATATATATATATATATTTTTTTTGCAAACAGGTATTGAGCCCGTATTAGCTTTGTATTTAATTACCAATGAATGGAATCTCGGTCGCCTTCTCTTTCTGCAAGGCTTCAAGCGATTTTTTGCTCATCTTTGGAATTGGTAATTTTTTTATTTGTTATTATAACATTTATAAATTTAAAGTTTATTTTTATTGACCAGATTTATGGTTTTGGCAGTCTTACACAGAGTGTTTTTATATATATAAGAGGAATTTAAAATAAGCAGTTTATTTACTTTCCAGTTACGACCTGGTTATGATGCAGCTATTCTGGGCTTGGTTTAGCTTCTGGTTGTACGCGATGTCTCACCATGATGAACAGGAGAGAAAGTTCTGGCCATCTCTGCATCCCGCACTTGTTGCCGAAGGCCTGTTGTCGGTTGCTACCATTCTGGCATTTGGAAGGCTACTTTTCCTGTGCCAGTTACATCATAAGCTTGGACCAATGCAGGTGAGACATTTGAACCATGGCCTATAGTATTATGCTGTATATTATATATAATTATATATATATATATATATATATATATATATATATATATATATATATATATATATATATATATATATATATATATATATATATATTATATATATTAATTATATATCTACATATATCAGGGCTTAAAGTAAATTTCATCTTTTACCGGAGCTGCCACCTCAGCGGCCAGCCCCCTGCAAGAAATGTTTGTGAAAATACACTTTAAATATCATATACATGTTTTTTATGTGCTTTCTGAACCGAATAGTAAGACTTTTATCAAATACATTTTAGTATACAAATAATGCATGATAATGGTTCATGGATTTTGATATTGGTTGTTTTGTTTTAGTTGTCATTTTTAACACATAAAAGTTTATCGACTGATTGAGGAGATGTCAACTTCATAAACTAAATGAGTAAATTTTGATATCAAAATTAATCTTAAAATTCTTGTTTGGAGAGAGAAACAAAAATCGGAAGAACTTATGCGTTAAAAATAGAACAAATCTCTATATTGTAATTTTTAATTTCTTTCGTCATTATTACGTGCTATAAAAAAAATAGCTTAAATTACTGTACAGTACATGTTTAAATATTTTTACGATATTTGTACGATATTTTAAGCCCAGAAATTAAGTATATATATATTTTTCTTCCTTCCTCAAAGGAAAAGTGCATTATAGCGGTTCAGGAAAAAGTATCGGAAGGCATTCACATTTAAAAAGTTAATGGAAATAGTGCCTATAAAAACTTCAGAATCCGTTACTAATTCAGAAAAAAATAGGGGAGAAAGAAATTGGGCTTACAAACTTGAAAAATTCATTATTCAAAATCTTGCATACTGACATTTTTTTTCCATTTTCATTTTTGGAGTTGTTAAATACCACTGGGCAGAAAATCTCTGCCTCACTATGACTTTTAGTCACATTCCTGCCTTTAAAAATAATTTGCCCAGGGTAAAATATACAACACACTCAACAGCCGAATTAAGAAAATGTAATTTTGAATATAATATTTTCCTGAATTTACGCTTGTTAAATGATTGCATTTATGTATTTTTTTTATGTGTTTATTTATTTTTAACCGGAAGACCTTTCATTTTAGTCACGAAACGAAAATTTTAGTTTCTGCAGATTCTAAAGTACATATAAAAGTGTCTAAAATCTTGGTTTAAATAATAACAATATAAAAAAACAGTGTTATTTTTATTATTTTTAATAATAATAATTTAACAATAAACAAAAGTTATAGTGCATAGAAAAATAAAAGTCATATGCTTCATGCAGCAAGTCTCGTAATGGAGGTGATCGGTTAAAAAAATTCTTAAAAAATGGTTAAGTAATGTATATTAGATATTACTCATCAGTCATCACTCATCAAAATATCTCCGAAATCGCGACGTTTCGAGCTTTCTAAAAAAATCACACACACACACACAGACACACAAAATTGGTTCTCCCCATAAGCGAATATTAAATTAGGGGGCCCTTGTTTTTTCCCGCGCGCTATACCGATAAGCTCCATTATACACTATCCATTATACATTATCCCTTTTCTGGTTTTGCTTTTTCATTGGCAAAACTGCGATTAACTTTCTCATATCCAGAAAAAAAAATGCGTTCTTTATATTGCTCTGAAGCCCGTAAACTAATAGCTTCGCAAGTTCTGACTCTTGCTTAAAGTTTTTTGAAATATAGAAATAATTGCTTAATAATAAAATTAGTTATTTTATTATATAATTATTTTATTATATATATAATTATTTAATTATAGTATATTAAATAGTATTGAATTTTCAGCATTTCTCTCTCTCTCTCTCTCTCTCTCTCTCTCTCTCTCTCTCTCTCTCTCTCTCTCTCTCTCTCTCTCTCTCTCTCTCATTTCTTTCTTTTTTGTTTGCTTTCTTTCTCCCCCCCCCCCCCTCCCCGTCAATTTTGATTTTTTTTTCCTCCCTTTGACTTTGAACTCTAAGTATCGGAAGGATTTCTTTTACCGCAAATTTCTTACCGAGGCGGATCTCCGGCTAGCTCCATTGCAGCTAGCTTATACTTAAGCCCTGATATATATATATATATATATATATATATATATATATATATATATATATATATATATATATATATATATATATATATAATTAAAATTATATATATATAATGATTTACATAAAAGAATTATACATTGGTTATATTCCTATATTTATTTACTATTATTCCGTTTTAAAAATGCTTATTAGGTGTCCCTTGGCAAGATGACAAATGATCTAGCACAGTGCATCGTGATTTTCATAATTATCTTTGTCTCGTTTTCCGCTGGTAAGATGATACTTTTATTTCTCCTCTCATTTTAATGATTTTTGTTTTTTGAAATATTTCAATGCTTTGTAACTAAATTTTTCATGGAATTATGATTAGGTCTTTGCACGCTGTTCCAATATTATGATGGGATGATACAAAATCAACCAGGCACTGGCGCTAAACTAATTCAACCGTCATCATTTGTGGACTTTCTAAGTACCCTCAAGACACTGTTTTGGGGAATATTTGGTCTGACTCCACCTGAGTATGCTGTAGTTGTCATCGAGAATTTACCCGACAAATCAGTCAACGCTCACACTTTCACTCAAAACATTGGTTCTGCTTGCTTTGCTTGTAAGTGCCGATCCAAATGTTACAAAATACAATTTTTACTGATTTATTCAAGATCTCGAATAATATAATTCTCTTTCCTACAGTGTATCTACTTTTGACGAATATTATGATAATCAATGTGCTTGTGGCAAAAATGACGAATACTTATCAAAAAGTCGTGGACAATGTCGACATTGAATGGACGTTTGGTAAAACAGAGGTAATTTAATTGAATGACTTTTTAAATATACTTTTACATAGACAATTTTGATATTATATAGGTTTCTAAAAATATATTTACAGGTCTATATAGGGATAATTTATTTGCATTTTTGTTGTTGTTAGATACTAAATAGATAGATGGTAAATCTAAAATGAAATAATATAATAAATTTTAAACAATTTTTATTTTATAATTTCACAAAAAAAGTGTTTTGTCTTTTTCTATTATTATTCTTAAAGTTTTTACATAGGAAATTAATATTATTAGTTTATATATAAATTTTAACTTTCAGTTATGTTTAATGTTCTGTTTCTTAATCAGCGGAGATGAACCTCTCTATTATACTTTCTAAAAGGTCACTATTTTTTTTTATATTATTAATATATATATATTTTTTTACATTTTTGCAGTACTGTATATAGTTATATACAGAAAGAAAACAAATACATTATATATTATCATTTTTTATTAGTTTTTATTATTATTATTATTTTTTTACAGAATCTAAAGCAAGATGATTGATGTATTTTATTTGTTCTATATTTGAATATCTATCTAAATATTTCATTCTCTTTACGTGCTGTATCCTCATAGGTATACATGACTTATATGCAACAGACAGTTCTGCCACCACCTCTGAACGTAGTTCCTACTGCAGCTGGTATTACAAGTATGATAAACTGGTTCAAAAACCTAGCAAAGAGAGATAAGGTAATAATAATAATGTTATAATAAAATATACTTGATGCTTTTTATTTGTAAAACTCCGGGTGAATTATTATAGAATAATAGAACATTATAATAAATTTAATATATACTTCAGTAAATTTACGATACCATTGGTATACATTTAAAATATATGAAATTCTATTGCTCTGAATGAATTTAAGCAATCATCATTACGTATTTTCTTTATAATATTCCATATCTGTTTTAGCAAGATGACTCAGAGGACATCGAAAAAATGGAAGATGAGTTATATCGTGAGCTTATGGATATGCTATCAACGCGCTATTTTCACGCAAGTGAAGATCAAGAAATTCGAGAAATAGCAGCTAACGTACAAAGCCAGCAACCAGGAGCCTCTCCTCGCCCAAGTCCCGTGATCACCGCACCAACAACATCCACAGAACCGCGAGCCGTGGCTGAACTCGTGGTAGCACAATTATCACCTCTTCTGCAACAACAACTCTCAGCAATACGAGAAGAACTGCTGAAAGTCCAAAGTGTTAATAAAACTAAGAAGTAAAACACAATATTTTTAGTTGATATTTCTGTGTGTTATAAATGAATTTTTGAAACAATTATAATTCATTATGATTTTAATTTATCTTGTAAATTTTAATATAATTAAAAAATTTGCAAAAAGAAGTCAAGAGAAAAAAAAATACAAAAAATAAACAAACTCAGAGCCGACAACCCATAACAATACCAAAAAAAATGATATGGAAACAATTTAAATGATAATTTGTTATCGAATTGGTTATTTAAATTCAGGAAAACATAATAGCTTTATTAAGTCTCAGACACAGTAAAAATAAATTCTAACTCAAGTTGCAGCCAATTATGCTGCATTCCCCCGTAAAATATATATATATATATATATATATATATATATATATATATATATATATATATATATATATATATATATATATATATATATATATATATATATATATATATATCTGCTCCACCAAGGCATATCTTCATACAAAAGATGCCTTGGCTCCACATGATCATTTTTTTTGGTATTTTTTTTGGAGCCAAGGCATCTTTTGTATGAAGATATGCCTTGGTGGAGCAGATATATATATATATATATATATATATATATATATATATATATATATATATATATATATATATATATATATATATATATATATATATATATATATATATATATATATTTTACGGGGGAATGCAGCATAATTGGCTGCAACTTGAGTTAGAATTTATTTTTACTGTGTCTGAGACTTAATAAAGCTATTATGTTTTCCTGAATTTAAATAACCAATTCGATAACAAATTATCATTTAAATTGTTTCCATCCGTTTGACTTAATTTTCAGGAAAGCAAATACTAATTTTACTACCTAAACACTGCACTTTAAAATCGTAATTAGTATAGTGTTAACTGTTAAGACTGTTATTATAAGTATTAAATATTATATTAATATGTATGTGAAATGTGAACAGTATATGTGTCGTGTCGTATGTGAATATGTGCGTGTCATTGATTTTTTACGATTTGAAACTTGTTAGCGATGTTCGCGCATTTCATATTTTCATGTCGTGCATTTTTTTTGATTGGAGAAGATCGGCAAGTCAAATCAAATCTCAAAGTAACCATTGTGACCAAACCAAATTAATTTTAGTGAATTTGGTTGTTAGCTTAAATCATAATTATTTTTTATTTATAAAATTTAAATATAAGTAATAAATTTTTTATTTATTAATAAATCTGAGTAAAAAAAGACACTCAACACTTGTGGTCGTCGATGCTGCTACAATCGTATTTCCGTTTCCGCCATTGCTGATGATTGCACCATTTTGCGTTTGGTTGGATATTGGATTCTGATTGGACTTGTGTGAATCTCTAAAGAAATTAACGTGTTACGATTTGAATTGAAGTAGTTGTAATTCGAGGTGATTTAGTGCTTTTCATCAAATATATGTGTAAGTAATTTTCCACACTAAGTGACAAAACAAAATTTATTCGCAAAAACAGTTTGGAAACCCTTATATTGTTCTTTATTCGTCGAGTGTTTTGCCAACGCTTTTGGTTGCGAAACGTTTTGCATGCGTTTTGAACGCCAAAATCAATATTGAGATATAATACTTTTTTCCAGGTAACAAAATGAGTTTGAAGGAAAAGAATGTGGAAACCCTAAAGGGTAGCCGCGTCGAGCAACGTTTTTCTAGGAAAGCAGTTCGAGAAACAAGGGTTAAGAAACGGCAACTCAGCAGTGACGAGGAGACTGAGAGTGATCAAGAATATGGCGGTGGCAAGAAGCAAGGCAAGTGTTTATCGAGAAATGCAATTATTGCACGTATGAATAGAATCAAAAAGAAAAATTACATTATGAGTTTAGAGAAAGATGTTTTACAATATAAAACTGAATGTGAAAACATGAAAGGAACACTTGCCATGCAGACAAAAATGCTCCAAACATTACGAAATGAAGTCAAATATCTTAAGAATGTGTTGGCTAATAGCAAAGAAATATCTTTAATATTAAAAACTGTTAAAGACAGCACTGGCTTACCCACTACAACATCCTTAAAACCTAAAATGAAAATTGAACCTTCAGATGACAACACATTACTAAATAAAGATATTTACTTGAATTCTACTGCTGCTCCTAGTGATGAAGATGATGATTATTTTATGTCTAGTGGAAGTAGTGACCTTCCTGATCTTTTTGATGTATCAGAAAACAGCTTCTCTGACCTACTAAATTCTGCTGAGATGACCTGCAATGTTGGTGTATGTCTACATGTTGCACAGAAGCGAGTGTCTCTGGAATTCTGCTCGCTATGCAACAGCAAAGCAGCTTCCGCATGGGAGAGCATGACAATGTGAGCATTGAGCAGAGATTAACAACTTGTGAAGAGTTATGGTTTGTTGTTGGCCAAATGTCAGTATCAACCGTTGGAACAGTCCCTATTAACTGTCCATTGTGCAGGTCTTTAAAGTAAAACTTTTTTAAATTGATAACTGTGAACTTATAATTATATTATTTAATTTTAATGTCTTTTATTACATTGTATGTGTTAATGCATGTTATTTTGTCATTTGTACCTGCCATGGACTCCCCCCTCCCCTGTATCCATGCCTAACGCTGCAAGCGTCTAGGCTGTTTGGTGACAAAAACTTGGTGGAGTGTGGTGTTTTCAGGGGAATGACATCTCAGCGTCCTCTACTGTGGATCTACACCACTTCCTAGCCATGTGAGACCTTCAGAAGCCTCTTTTCTTAAAAGGTGGTTATCCTCTTTAAAAATCCATGTTAATCAGCTTGTAAATACATTTTAAACATTCAGTGTTCAAAAGATAAATTGTAAATAGAGAATTGTGGATTTTCTAAATGTATCAGCTTAAGTTAGTTACTATAATTTTATAATTACTGTACTGCTAAGACAACATTACTCATTGTAAATGTATTTAATTAATCTTTAAGGTAATGTAACTAATTTGACATATATAAATATATAGGCCTATATTGCGAGGCATTTTTAGTGATAGGTGTAATATAGTTTTTATTTTGTAGTCCAAAGCAATAGCAACAATGTGTATAAAAGAGAAATGTTTTGAATTAAGGTTTTATTTTCTTATTAAGTAGCATTAATTTTTGTGTAAGTATTTTCTTAATTTTGCATTTGCTTTGGGCTAAGCTGAAGAGAGACGCAAATGTTATTATTTTGGTGTATGTTTTATTTTACAGCAGTCGCTGCAGTATTTGGTGCTGCCTATTTGAAGATAACTGCACCTATGGCTCAGCCACCTGACCAATGGTCTGTAGGCGTATCACTCGAACTTCTCTCCATTACTCCCATGCCCCTTGCTTGCGCTTGGATCAGCTGTCATCATCTGAACATTACATTATTATTATTATTTTACAATTTTGTGGCAAATATACCACTTGCAATGATCGGTTTTTTAATTGTTAATGATTTTTCCACAAGAAAAATCAAAATAAATAAACATTAAATTTGTAATTTTATTTATTCGTTTTATTAATTAAATATATTTTAAATACTTTTTTAATTGCAAACTATTGCAAGTGGTCCACTGCCCAAGTGTTATTGTTTCTCGAGCAATAATAATAAAAATTTAACAAGTGTAAATTACTGCTGTAGTAAAATGAAGAGTTTGAATGTGAACAGATAATGGTGGTTGTTTTGAGAAATTTGGCAATGTCGGAGCTTGGTTATACACACAACTGCAATGACTTGTGAGATTTGGTCCACTTGTTCTGTAGATGTGTGTATTCCTTGCGTGGCATTATGCTAGAGTAATGTAACTTCATAATAAAATAATATTCAATGCTATTAAAAATGATTTTCTCTAAAGAACATCTCCTTCAGTAAATAACTTTATGAATAGTTAGCTATATTACTTTGTCTTGTTTTTCAAGTCAAAATTTAAATGCATATTGTTTCCTGTCTTTGAATATTATTTTTATATCCCTAAACCCTCCACTGTCCCATTCAAAACAGTTAGAATTGTATTCTGAACAAGTAATTTATAATTTCAGTGCAGCCGTGGATGATGTGAGAGCTCGACTTGAACCTTGGAATAGTTAAGTGGTCTGTATGGTACCGTCTCAAAGCAGGTTAACTTGATTCTTGATACTTTAAGATTAACTTTGTTTATGTAATAATTTTGTTGGCTTGTTATTATTGCTAATTATTGAGATTTTTTTTGAAGTTAAATTATTCCATTCCATTTTTTTTTTTCAGTGAGAACATAGTTTTTGGCAATTATTAAGAGTTGATATTTATTAAAAAGCAACTTGCCTACTGATTTATTCAATAGAAAGATACAAATTTCTTACATAAGCATTGTTTTGTTTCATATTTTAATATTTATGCAGTTCTTTTGCATTCATTTTTTTATTTTCTTTGTATCTAAGCAAATATTTCAAATACTCCACTAAAATATTGGGAGTTGCACTCACATTGCGTCTCTTACTTCTTAGGTAGCATTTTTCTTTAAAACTTTTTTGTTGTCTTTTGAGGGCATTGTACATAATTTGAAGTTTGTTGCAGAATAAAGAAAATCCTATTTAAAATATTATTGTTTCATAATTTCCTTTTAACATTTTACTAAAAGCTTAACAGGCATCCTATTAATATTAAGCTTGAGTAAATTGAAGTATTGATGCAGGAAACTTATTTAAAATATAAAAGTTTTTTTCTCTAGTTTTTATTTTAATGCAGTATAAATAGAAAGCAGCAAAGACTCCAGTTTTAAGATGCATTTAATATTAGAATTAAAACAAGCTTGCCAGTATTGTGATAAGAATTGGTTGCCATAAAATAAGTGCTTTGATATATTTAAATGTATTTGCTTACTATACACACAAATAAGGTAACATGTTTGATGATTCAAAAACTTGCCTCAAAAGTGCTATGTTATTGTTACAAGAAAAGAAAATTACACTGCATTTGAGTAGTAAAATATATAATCACTTTTTGTGTGTACATCTAGTGCACAAATTTAGATAACATTTTACTAATAACATGGGATAATTCTTTAATGGATTGTCAAAGATTGATAAATAAATTCACAATAGTTAAAGCAAGACCAAATAGTTTGGATTTTTTTTTTTTTTTTTAGATTAATTTGTTTTAATGAAAATTTTATATTTTAAGTAGGGAGAGTGATATATATATCGCTTTGGCTGATGTGAGCCCAAATATGAAATAAGCACTTGTAATTCAAGGTCACCTTACAAAAGACATACTTGCACTTGGTTTTACATGTAACGCATGGCGGATGTACGCGCAGCATCAATATATATTTATATAAGAAAAATAAATCAAATGAAAGATTGATTTAAAATAAAACAATTTAAGCACAGAATTAAATGAGTAAATTTGTTTCCACATTTAAAGATACAAAACACTGTTGCCAAAACAAGATCGGAGGTTATTTCAAATGAAAAGGCCCCCATTGCTTAGTTTTAACAGTACTTATTAACTTCATTATTACATTGGTCACTTATAAAATTTTGGTGAGATGTTAGGCATATAGTTTCTTATTTTGACACTGTACCCTCGTAACGTCTATTTTTACCTAGCTTAAGCTAGAATATTTGGCCCCTAGTCCCAATTACTATATAAATTAGAGAATCTTAATTGTCATTTTATTAATTTTCAATTCAACGTGCTCTAATCTCTACCAACTTTTTTTTTTTTTTTTTTAAACTTATTAATAGTAAAAAGCAGAGTTGAAAAATTGGAGAATAGGAGGTGTAGTAAGCATTTAGCTGATGATGGGTGCCTTGTAAAAAATGAAAATGAATTCTAACTCAAGTGGAATTTAATTGTATATCGTGGAATTGTGGATAACAAGGCTATGTACTAGCAACACGTTACTTATTTAATTTAAATAGGTAATAGCTTAACACATAACTATTACTATACATGTATAATTTTGCCCTGGTTATAAAATGTATTTTTCATCTTGCAAGGTATACCTCTGTAAGCTCAATGAGCACAACACCCTTTTCTGAAATTTTTCATTTTTCACACACAGACACTCATATCATGACGCTATTAGGTGTATGCATTCATGCTAAAGTTGACTGCATGTTGGATCACTCGTTAATATGGGTGGCATAGGAAAACGACTCATTTTGGCAGTTTAAAAATACCAAGCAATATTTTTGAGAGCATTGATGCTGTTAATAGCTTGAATTAGTATCTCAAATATGTGAGAAATATAACAACAACAACAAAAATAGCCAATTTCCAAAGAAAATTGCCCAAAACAAAGTTTGCCCTTTTTTCTAATGTTATTTATTACTCCAGTATGGTGTTCTAGCGCATTGAATATGAGGTCATGTGCATACACACTATGATCTCTTTTGGGGTAACAACACAGATGTTTTTAACCTGACCTAATTATATAAT
Organism: Ecdyonurus torrentis; assembly: GCA_949318235.1. Lineage (NCBI taxonomy): Eukaryota > Metazoa > Arthropoda > Insecta > Ephemeroptera > Heptageniidae > Ecdyonurus > Ecdyonurus torrentis. The sequence goes on along the minus strand of OX439128.1, from coordinate 27,535,806 downwards.
TAAATTTATTCATGACTTCATATCAATTCCTATCAAGGTTATTACTTATTATTATTTGCTAGCTATAAGTGGAGCTTTTTAAAGAGTATGCAATTACTATAAATTTCTTCGGAGAGTTCAAAGCTTTATTTGACAATTTTAACATGCACAGATTGACGAGGTTATTTGGCTTAAAATATTACAACTCCCAAATAAATGAAAAAAATAATAACAAAAAATAAATTAAGAGATGCTGTCTGTATTGATTTGAGTTATCACACTTCCATTATCATAACAAATCTAATCTATAAATATAGAATCATAAAATTCATGTTGTTAAAAAAAATGCAATAAAGTATTGGTTTTTGGAGATACGTTTATAAAGTTTCAGAAAATTCATTTCAATTGTACATGAATATAGGTAATTTGAGCACCAATATCTGTCTTTGTGCCGTTTTCCTCAACCTGAATATTTGATAGGGTAGCATCAATATGAAAGACGGCAGTTGGGCCAATCTTGACTTTGCCATTAAAAGGTTTCCCAAATTTAGGCATTGTCCGTGGACCCAGAATTGGATCTTCATAACGCCACAACTGCACCAGTGTTGCATCTGAAAAATAATAATAATAATAATGTGAGATAATCATAGCTTCAAAATTCTTAAGAGAGAAAAGAATGGTGTTTACAATTCAATTTTAACTAACCAGGACACATTATTATAAATCCATACTTTATTTTTACGATAACGAGGTGGATTGTTAAACTAGCAAAGGTCCTAAACTACTGAATACATATTTTGATTTATTAATTTATGTATGTATATATATATATATATATAAATTAAATATATTGTCTGGATCAATAATTAAGGAAAGAAATCAATATGATAATTTATTGATAAATAGATGGTAGAATATAGTAACACAGATTTCAAAAGTTAGGGAGTGAAAATTAAGCTGTTAACTGACGAGGACAAGGATGCCTTGCACAAGAGAAAATATTTTAGCCAGGTCTGATTTACCTCCCATCTTTTTTACCCTGCTATTTTCATCTTTACTTTAAATCACTGGCTTGCAATTTAGTGCAATGGCACAAATTCTGCACTTTTAAAATGTGGTGCTTCACAGAGTGCTACCAATAATGCTATTTGTAAACCCTGTTTTCTGCTACTAAAATGATCAAAGATAGTTATTTGATGCCCATTTCTGTAGCAAGAAAACAGGGTTTACAAACAACTATATTGAGGAGTGTGAGCTGTGGGGGTCACTTGGGCTTCAGATTTAAATACCACAGTCACACCACTTCAGCACTTGCTCTCTAGCAGCCGAAAGCCCAGAAAGCTGAAACACCTGTCCATGGCTTGCGAGTGAGGTATCCAAAGCAATGGTGCATATTTTTGTGCTACTAGGCTAAATGCAAGTCAATACCACCCCCTAAGCAAACTCTTTATAAAAATTCGATCTTACTACAGTATGTAATAATGAGCTCGCTGAAGTAGTTTCAGACAAATGAAAGGTTACAATTTAAGCTTTCTGCTTTTTGCGCACCTCCAACTTTATGTAGAAACTATATTATTACTTCATATTCACTTGCAGCTTGAAGCATGTTTGGCTTGCTGGCTATAATAAGGTACTGTTTCTTTATATTTTATTTTATCCTGGAAGTTTTTTGTTGCCCTGATCAATGTGATTTTGACCCACACTACACATCTCCAGCTGGCCAGTACTTTTCAGTGGGAATCCTCTTTGGATTACAAAAGTTATCTAATTACATTAGCTATAAAGCAGCTCACCTGATAAACACTACACCTGAGTGCGCAACATAACACATGAATAAGACTTAAAAATATTGTTTTCACATTAAATTTGAGGCGCCCAAAAAAGCAACATGTTTAAATGGTAACCTTTACATTTTTCTAAAACTGCACAGTGATAAATGCACTATGCCTTTTTGTGTGTGTCAAAATTTTATGTGGAAATGGTATTATTATGTCATAGTCACGTGCTTTGTAATATTTTACATTAACTAAGTGCAATAGGTCCCCTTGCGTACTCAGGTGCAGCGTTCTCAATAAGATGAGCTGCTGCTGCTTTAGCCAGCAAGCCAAACACTCCTCGTGCTGCACGTGAATATGACATAACAATATCGTTTCTACATAAAGTTTGAGGTGTGCAAAAAAGCAGCCTGTTTTATTTGTCTGGTACTCCCAGACTTTGCAATTTATAAATGATCATTACAATTTTATTTTAGATTGGGTTAGAATATTTTCTCTCTATCTTACAAGGCATCCCTGTCAATTAACAGCTTAATTTCCTGTAATTCTGTGGCAGCAGTTGACTAATGTGACCATTTGTGTGATTAGATTATTGCATATACATGTGTGAAAATAAATTAATTTCCCAATGTTCCAAAACTATCTAGGTGTTATTCTATCATCTTTTTGTATACTTCAATATTAAAGAATGAAATATAATATTTTGAAAGTCTATAAACTGAAAAATGTGACTGCATTTTAACTCATTGGTGTTGCATATAAAATTGGTTATGTACATTTATGGTTATGTATTTATTTCTCTATTTTGCAGCCTAGAGATTACATTTCATTCTACTTGTTTCCATTTGTTTCTATTATTAATATTTGTGTATACAATTTTCTATATATTATGTGCTTTAATGTTCATTTCTTTGATTTACAATTTCTTTTTATCTGTAACACTATACTATAGATGCAATGCTTTCATTTTTTTTTTAACATCTTATCTCCTCCATCTGTAAGGATTGATGAAGGAATAACACACTCGCACCAAACTATGAGAATCTTTTCACTATGGTAAGGCCATCGGTGGTTTTCTCCTAACCTTTCTTCTCAAATTTAGCATACCTAACCACAATGGTTTATTTTCCTTAATACATATCTATAATTTGTAAATGATAAAAATACTATACAATTTCATAACTTGTCATCATGGCATAATACAACTTTATGAGAAACCTAAAAATTTAACCAAGTACATTCCACCATACCTTTGATATCAGAAATATTCTTAACCAATCGAGCAGCTACCTTAGCTACTGTATCACCCTCCATGACACGCACTCTCTCAGCAAAGAGACCATTTTGAGGCTCAGGATTGATTGCTTCAATGGTTACATATTCTTCAGAACGAAATGTGATGAATGGCTGCCCAGGACAACAATCTTCACGAATTTTTTCGGGGGCACTATCTGTGAATTGTATCTCCAATCCTTCCAACTGCAATGGCAAATTTATCTAGTTAGATCACCTCTCATTTCATATCAATGACTACTGCTGTTGTGAGATAAAAAGTGGTGTAAGCCGTGCAAGTCTCAGAGGAGTGTAGTGTTTAGGGCCTCCGACCTCTTAAGCCACAGCATGTAACCTTTTACCATACAGAATTTGTCCTGGTCCATCTCTGCAAGGGTATATATGGCTTCAAAATAAATCTTTATCTAATGTTTTATGATAATATAATATATTTCTTCTGGGGGAGTGGACTAAGGCTATACCACTTTTATGAACTGTAAGCTGCAATAGCTGTAACTTTGTAACATTAAATGAACAATGATACTATTTCAAACATTTCAATCTGTAGATACAGGTACAGTTTTTAAGCCATATACACCTCTTGTGGAGATGGACCATATAAATTTTTGTTGATAATTTTGTTACATGCTGTGGCTTAAGAGACCACAGACCTTCAACACCACACACCTACTAGTTAGGTATTAAGACCAGCCAGCTCGATTTTGGTATTGAACACTAAAAACAAGCATGTTAGCCACACAAGGACAAGCTCCCATATAATTCTATTATATTGCTGAAAATATGACAAAGCTCATAATGTAGTCTTAAAAATGATGAAAGATTGTATTAAATTATGTTGTTGAAATTTAAAATAATAACAATGAACTTAAAAAATTGTTTTTCTCCCCTCCTATATTATGTTGCACACTTACATCCAGAGTATTTGCCAGGTAGACTTGATTGGTAGCAATCACTTCACTTTCGTCAAAGTCCAGAGTCAAATCAAAGGCTTTCATTCCAATCCTCTGCAGGTTCTCTCGTACAACTTGTGCAAATGGCATCACTCTCTTCATATACTTTTTTAGCTCAGGCAGTGCACCAAGTGCAGTAGATACCACCTTATTATCAGGCAAGCTGCCACCTTGCTGTAAATGGAAACAGTTTCATCATTAGTTAAAATCTACTTCAGGGTCTATGTTAACAAGTGTCGCCTGATATCAACACATTACTGTTTGTGACCTTTAGATAGGTTGACCTGATTTCCTAGAGGCAAAACCGGGACACCCTGACCCTGAGAGCAATACAAAGAGGGTTTAGACAAGGGAATGTTCCGGCGACGCTTTTTATTTTTTATTTTTTTATAAAGGGGGCTTTGGTTTCCGATGTTTAAGCAGATTTTTAACATTTTTCAAACACAGCATTTTTGTTTCCACAAAATTAACTGTAAAATTAACTAATATGGACTGTACATATATTTTTCAGAGATACATTCAATATTTAAATAATAATAATAATAAAGGGTTCAATACATTTGAAATCATAAATCATGAAAAATTATTTTCAAAATTCCAATTTTAATTAAGAGCATTTTATTATTATTATTCATCTTCATTCGCTATTTCATTCGCTATTTCAAATCTAAATTCGTTATCTTTGGAAACAGCTATTAAACTGTTTCACCTAAAAATCTCTCCAGTTGCTTCGTACGACATTGAAATTTTCTGGTCATATATGTCTATAACAGACTTGAAAAATTTAGAATCTGTTAAAAAGGGTACTTTGCCTATCAAAATTTACATCGTCAAGGCTGGTTTATGAGCTAGCAGGGGAGGAGTTATTTGTAACAGAACTACAATTGAAATTTAAACTATTAAAAACAGATAATTACATTAAATTTGTTAAGGATAGATTAAGTAAAACTGAAGATATCAGCCTGGCCTTCTATAATACCCCTGCATTTAATATTAAGGGATGGAAAGGCCCAAACTGTACAGACAGGCATGTTATTACCCGTTATGCGGTGCATGGTTTCCACCATGTAATATGTCAGATTAAAGAATATCACGCGTGTAATGATAAATGTGTATGTTTGTTATGTGGTGGCCTATGTACTAGGTACCACTTACTTCATTGTCCATCTCGGACCCTATCATTAAGTCAATATGCCAAAATGTAGACGTATAGAGTGCAATGCAAATATATATGTATAAGTACACCTTGGTGTTTAATAAATAAAATAAAAAATTATTATTATTATTATATTATTTTTTTGCAGATGGCATTACCTTTTGTTTACCTACCAATTAAAGGTGTACCTTCCCCAAAAAAGGAAAACAGCGGTCTTTCCTATAAAAAAAAAAAAAAAAAAAAAGCCCAAGTTCTGTTATAAATTGATGGTTATATTGAAGGCTTACAATATTTTTATATTAAAACCTTTTATTTAATGTTTTTTTTTAAATAATTATTTATTCCCTTTGTATTATTTTTCTCCCTTGTGAAAAATCAGGACATTTCAATTTTTAGCATGGACGAAGGTGTCAAAATCGGACATGTCCCGGGAAAATTGGGATGTCTGGTCAACCTACCCTTACTTTAGAGGACTCTGTAATATACAGTACTCCTGACACTAATACACACGGTACAGAACTTTTGGTGTCCATGCATAAGCCTAACCCTTAATGAGGCAGGTAGAACTGCTGGAATTTATTTATACCCACCCTTAGAAAATAACAAAAGAATTATTTAAAAACAATATTAAAGTAATAAGCAAAGAAAGAAAGAAAAAAAGTAGAAAACATTTAAACCATTGAGTAAGTAAGGTCTAGAATTATATAATAGGCTATATTATTATTCGTTACAGGGTGGAATATGTGTAAGCCGACCATACGTCCTGTTTTTTCCGGGTCAACCCCGTATTGAGCACCTTTGTCCCAGCTATAAGTTGAAATGTCCCGGTTTTTAGAGAACGAAAAAAAAAAAAAAAGTATCAAAAGTATTTAATATTATTTAAAATTTATAATTACGTACCAAATTTGACACAATAGCACAAAAAATATAGCCTATAAATAGGCAAAAAATACTGGTCTGTTTATCAAGCTAATTAGAACTAAATTTTTCGAAGTGAGATTTGGAGCTCATCGAGTTTGCTGGAGAAAGTTAAGGGTCCCTTATTTAACATTATGCTTATGAGAAAAAACATTTTTTTTTTTAATTTTTAATTTTTGCAATTTTTGAGAAAACTACTCCACTGATTCCGGAGAAATTTGAATGAGAAATACTAAACACACTTTTTCGTGTTGTAAGACATAGGATTTTTTCAAAGAAATGTTTAAGGCGGGAAATCAGCTACTGCGGGATTTGACTAAAAAGTTGTAAAGACAGAAAAAGCTGAAATTTTGTACAGTGATACATTAGGATATGGTATTTTCAAAAATGTAAAAATTTTGGGGGGTCACCATGCTAGATTTTGAATTATGATTTTTTGAAGTTTTAGTCCCATAAGAGCCCATGTTAATTTCAATAATTAATTTCTCTCTTATCTGATGGTCACGGGTTCTGAAAATTTTATCATAGGTAGCTGTTACTATTAACTTTCAAATGGCATCATAAAATTTGGAAGTTTTATTTTTAGATTCTGAGATACAAGCCATCTATATACAAACCTTAAACAGATAACCTCCATTCAAGTTCAAGTACTATCCCCCCCCCCCCCTCCCTTTCATACAAATTGATAGGATAAATCAAGCAACGCATTACCATTTGAAAACATTCACATTTCCTGTTAAAAACCTTGGTTATGCCCTTTTTTTTGAAAAAAAAAAAAGCCCCCCCCCCCCCTGCAATCCCTTTGCTCCCCAATGAGGAAGTCTACACGAAGGTAACCCCTATGTTTGAATACGTCATTAGAAAGAGAAAAGGTAGTAGATAATCTTAGCATAAGCAATTACCTGCAAGATTGGTGTTTTATTTAATAAAAGAAGAAATAAAAAAGTTCAATTCCCAACCCTTTGCCGACTGTGACATCATTTGTTTACATCCGATTTTCAATTGTCTTCTGGATTTCAAACGATCCCATTGTTGAAAGGCGGCCGTTGGCCGTTAATTTTTTTGAATTTATAGCAGTTGCATGAAATCCAGAAGACAATTGAAAATCGGGTGTAAACAAATGACGTTACAGTCGGCAAAGGGTTGGGAATTGAATTGTTTTATTTCTTCTTTTATTAAATAAAACGTCAATTTTATAAGCAATTGCCTATGCTAAGTTAATCTACTACTTTTTCTCTTTCAAATGACGTATTCAAACATAGGGGTTAACTTTGTGTAGACTTCCTCATTGTCCCGGATTAGCCTGTTTAGGATCTGGTTGGCCTAGATATGTGTTCTCTCCTTCCCTTTCTCCAATAAGATATACTTTTGTCAGTTTAAAGCTCTTCTATCTCCTAATGATTTTTCTCCATAATCATACTTACATTGTAGAGATTCTTCATTGTTGTCAGCACAGCACTCTGCCAAGGTGGGAAAGTTTTTGCTACCCACACAATGCCATGTGTTGGTTTCTCCACAGCTTCAGTTTGAGCCACTCCTTTCCTTGGCTTACGTTGTTGATGTAAGAAGTTCTTGAGGTGAAGACGGAAGGCATGTGCAGTGTCCATAAGGTAGCTAGAGGCTTTGACTAGCTGCTCATCTATAGGCCCTGCCACAGGCCACCTTGCTGTTACAATGTTCGAGTCCTAGAGGAAAACATATTGAATATACTGTTTAGTTAAAGAGTCAATAGAACACTGATGTTACTGAAATAACAATTTTGAGAAAAAAACTCACCTTGCCCAAGAGGCGCCACACATGTTCTGCAACATGAGGACAAATGGGAGACATGAGCAGAGCCTGTAACTCAATGAAGCGAAGTAGCAAAGTGATATGCATGCCATCCAGGCACAACTCTCGATACTTATCACGAGCAGCTTGCAGTTCAAAGAAACCTGTGCGCAATGCTTCTTTGAACAACATTTTTTCAAAGTTCTCTTTTGTCTCTACTATCTTGGAGTTCATTTCACTAAATTCATAGATAATATTAGTATAGTTCTTTTACTTTTAGCTCTGTATAATAATAATAATAAAACTAACCTGGCAAAAACTTTGTCATTAAAAGTATCTGCATTGCCACTCCTGAAGGTGTCTTTGTTTTGCAGGATCTCTTTAACCCACTCAATGAACGTATACAATCGAAGAATTCCTAAGATAAAACATATAGGTATTTTTTTAAATAATAAAATATTAGTTACTATATTTAACATTGGTCTATCAATTGAATGTTAGATATATGTTGTACACACATTGTGTTTAAGGTACTACTTTAAGGTAGCGATGTTGTCGTAAAATTCAATTTTAAATATTTTTTTAGGTTTATAATGAACCAAGGAACAATTCTCTATACTCAAAAAAATTACGAATCAAATTAAATCTTCCGTAAATTAGCGTTAATAGTCGTAACACGTAAAGTCGTTAACACGTAAAACATACAAAGCTTCAAGCTCACCATGTGCAAAATTTTTCTTGATCAACTTCTAAACAAAAAATACTGGTGTGTTCTATAGATCAAGATTTAATGAATTTGACTTTTTAAACGATTTTTACGAGACATTCACGGAGAAAAAAAAAAATTGAATTTTTGGATTTCATTTTTGGGTACAGCATCGCAGCCTGAACTCTATTTATAATCATAATATAAAAAATACACTCCTCTCCTACCCTAAAGTAGTACCTTAATGAATAAAATTAAAAAAATATTTAACATGTAATGAATCCTTACAAAAGTATTATGAGATTACCTGCATCGGCCATGCTTTCCACAAAGTTGGCATCCTCCACAGAATCTCCAGCATCAGCAAGGCATAACCTAGTGCCATCAGCACTAAACTTTTGCACTGCATCTGCAAGTGTCAAAAAGTTGCCCTCTGATTTAGACATCTGAAACAATTATTGACATGGAAAATTAGCAATAAAAGCAGAAGGAAGAGATAAATCAATATTATTGGCCACTCTAATAAGGTAGTCAGCAATGGCTTTTTTAATAGTGATCATGGTGTTATAAAACCTCCTGAAAACGCGATCTCAAAGAGCAAAAGCTGTTACAGCGACCCCAAACCTAAGTCACAGTGACAACTGCTCTCACTCTAGTTTGGCCTGAGTGTGAGTTATTTTTTTTTTTTTTTTTACGCTCAATACTTGACAATAATTATTTGAAGTTACTAATTAAAATTTTGAGATCATGTTTTTGGGAGGTTTAAAGGAATAGACCAGAGAAAAACATACGCATTTATATCACAAAACACTTGATGGGACTTACATAAATAACATTAGTTTGTATCAAAACCCAACAGTAGCCCCGTAGCAGTGATCAGAAAATTCAATTTATGCAACCCGCACAACATTTTCATACTAATTTTTGCATGTTTCTGACTTCATAAACATGAATTTTCACGCAAATTGCATACTTTACAGTATTTTCACGCTCTCTTGTGGGGCTACATTAACATTCTGGTAAAAATTGTCATCAGTTTTGAAGATCCCATTTCGTGTTTATTTATTAAAAAGCCCATGTTGTTTTATGTGGTCTATGGCTTTAATAATACGATGATTACTATTAAAAAAGCCATCATTGACTACCCCTTTAATATACTCTCAAAAAAATAAAAATAAATAAATAATAATAAGGATCTTAATGCAAGTACCTTAGCTGAGTTAAGAAGCAAGTGACCATTTGCTCTTACTCCTCTTGGCCAGCACTCTTTCTGGTCTGGCCACATGGCTACATGGTTGTAGATGAGGTATGTAAGATGGTTTTGCACCAAGTCTTTTCCTGAACAACGCAAGTCCAATGGGTACCAGAAATCAAATTCTCGCTTGAGCAGCTCGAGTGATGCAGCAGGTATATTTGTCTTTGGCTTCTTTGCTTTTTTAAAGAAAATATAATCCCAAACTTCTGGTGTCATTTGCTCTGCTCTGGAATTATAATCATTGTTTTGATTTAAAATGATTAATGATAAATTAAAAGGAAGAGTAGAGGAAATCCAGTAAAGGCCTAACCATAGTGAGGATATATCCCATAGTTTGGTGAAAATCTTGCAAACACAAAGATAATAAACATAAAATGAATAGTGCTTATCACATCACAAACTTAAAAAAAAAAAAATGTAATTAGTTAGGAAAGGTTAAAACCATTTTGGTTTGAATTGATAATCAAAGAAAAGGATAGGAGAAACCTATCGATAATTTTCTTTGATTATCAATTAAAAAAAAAAAGTTAATCATAATAATAAATAAAAAAGAAAGAAAGAAAGAAAGAAAGAAAGAAAGAAAGAAAGAAAGAAAGAAAGAAAGAAAGAAAGAAAGAAAGAAAGAAAGAAAGAAAGAAAGAAAGAAAGAAAGAAAGAAAGAAAGAAAGAAAGAAAGAAAGAAAGAAAGAAAGAAAGAAAGAAAGAAAGAAAGAAAGAAAGAAAGAAAGAAAGAAAGAAACATACATTGAAAATTAATTAATTTCCATGTCAGGATTTCTGTGTCAAGATAGAAAGTTGTGTAGGTCTATCACTAGGTCAGGCTAAAAACATCTTTATGGTGGCTTACCCCAAAACGGACTATAGTGTCATGATTTTTATGTATATATATATATAATGTATTAATTTTGCTCCTAGTGTGTAAAGTCTGACAAAGGCACACACACACATTCCTCTTTTTTAGTGTCGTTTGTGTTCAAGAGAATCCAATTTATTTATTTTTTTATTATCTCTGTGGTAGCAAGATTTTTCACTGACCTAGAGGACATCTTTTCACTATGGTAAATCCCTTGCTGGTTTTCTCTATCCATTGCTTTTAATTTAGCATACCTAACCACAATGATTGCTTTTCCTTAATTTATCCCAATAAATTTAATATATTTAAAAAATAAAATGTATTTGCTATAATATCTCCACAAAATATACCTTATTATAAATGTTTAGCATTTTATAAATAAAGAGAGAAATTAAGGACAATAAACCATCGTTGTCAAGTATTAAAAAAAAAAAAAAAAAAAAAAAAAAAAATAGGAGAAAACCAGCCTTACCATAGTGAGGAGAGAGGAGAGTCACACAGCTCAGTGAAAATCTTGCTAACACAGAGATAAAAAAAATTAACACATATTGGATAGCTTTCAGCACTTAACTCCAAGAGAAACTGAGAGCATTAAGACTTTGCCAGTCCTTACAGAGAAACTTACAGAGACCATAATTTCTCTGAGTCTGTAAAGACTGATGAAAGCATAACAGTCAACGCACTCTGTTTTCTCTTGGAGTTTATCACAATAAAGCTATCCAAATTGTGTTAGTTTTTTCTATCTCTGTGCTATCAAGATTTTCATCAACCTATATGACTGCAGCCCCCCCCCCCCCCCCCCCCCCCCCAAGTATATCTTTCATATCAATAATTTAGATCCACCTAAAATGCATTTAAATCTTGATAATAATGTCACTGAAATATGGATTCTTTACAAATACTGTACCATAAAAAAAAAGGTCTATATAATAATAATAATAAACTATGAAAGGGTTTGACTTTTATGTTACACCGTGTTATATAAGCAGTAAACTGACTTAACTGACATTGAAAAGGAATTCGGCTCAACCGGGACAAGCCAAATTCCTTGTCAATGTCAGTTAACATGAAAGCCAAACCCTTTCATTAAAACTCCCTGTGTAGAATAGGCATTAAATTACATACTCTCAATAATAAACTATTTTTACAACAGCACTATGCTTTACATACCTAACCTATATATTTTATTAGCCTATCAAATAAATATTTTTGCCCTCTATAACATAACAAATTCGAAGAAAAAGATGGTAAAAAAAATGTATCTACTACACAGCTATTATGCGTAAAAATACATGCTATCATAATGTTCGCATTATGACTATGGGCTGTAAGCTGCAACCTCTAGTTAAACCTTAGTTATCTTTTTTTTATTGTTGCAACAATCAAAATAACAACTTAACTACGGCTTAACTAGTTAGTTAGCGTTGCAGCTTACGGGGGTATGAGTATTTTTCTGCATTATAACTGTAATAATGTTTTTTGTTTTTGTTTTTACCATATTTTTCTTTGAATTTGTTATCAAACCACCGTTTGTTTGTTTTTCCTAATTATATATTCTTCTATATAATGTGCTTAAATTATTAAAACTATCTCCCCCCCCCCCCCTTGATCTAGCAAATTAACCATAATTAATATCTATATTATGTAAACCCTTATTATTATTTTAAATACATACTTAATATTGAGTTGATTAGGCTTGCTAGCATCAAAAGAATTGCTCTGCAGTAAATGAGCTACTGTGTAGTAAGCCATGTAGATAGTGGAGTCTGACAGAGACTCTATCAACCACTGCTCATCCCAGGGCAGCTTTGTACCTATAACATTTTAATGTATGGTAACCATAATGTTGCCTAGTTTAAAATTGAATCAATAACACAATGCACAGATGCCAACATTAATGGAAGTATTAAATAAATAATAAATTAGTGTCATTACCAAGCCCATATGTACGTGAGCAAGCATGCTCTCTCAGCCAGTCCAAGGTGGCTAAGAAGTTCCTCTTCACCTCATCATGGAAAGTATTCATGTTGTTTAAATTTTCAGTAGCTTGAGCTCTCCACTTAGTCTCTCCATAATCCAGGTACCACTGATCACATAAGGCCACCACACATTCTTCACCAGACCTGAAGTCATATACAATTATAGGGAGAAACTACAAGTGTTTTCAATCACATGATACTTTTGATACAAAAGAAAAAGCTCATAATACAAGATCACTTAATACAATTACAGCTGTTGTAGAAATTTGGTCATATATTGTATGTGTCTTACCACAATGATGTCCATAGCAAGGTAAAGATCTGACTGGCACAGTTTATAAAAATGTTAACATTAATTCACTTAACTACTGACATCATCATGGTGAGGCTCTTGTTTGTTTTTCTATTATTTCCTTTTTTAAACCAAAATGATTTCAGATTCCTTTAATTCAAACAAAATGGTACATCTAATGATTGTTAATAATAACAGCTTGATGGAGCTAATTGGTTAAGCAAACGGGAAAAGCTAAGGGTTCCCTAGTTTAACATCACACTAATGGGGAGAATCACATTTTTTTTTTATTATTATTATTTTTTTTTTTGTGATTGTTGAGAAAACTGCACTGATCCGGGAGATATATAAATGAGGAATACTGTACTAGACATACTTTAACGTGTTTTAAAATATAGAAAAAATTTTGAGAATGTTTTAAACCAATAACCTACATTAAACACTAACAACATGATTACGCAAAGTGGAATATTCACAAATGAAGACATCTGCCACATTTCTGAAAAAAATTATTTTTATTACAAGATAATTTAATTATCTGATTATCTGATTTTTTTTTTTTTTTTTTTTTTTTTACATTTCAAATGATCTTTTTTTTTTATATTTAAACAAGCACTTTATTTTTGTTTGTGTATCCCTCCTACGTAAAAATATGTATTCATTTACCTAGACATTATCTGCTTTTCAGGTTCCATGTAAACCATAGCCTCTCCATTGTCAACTAACTTTTTCTGTAAAGATTTCTTTACATCTTGCACTTTTTTTCCTTTAAAGTCTCCAACCAACATCACCTGAAAATAGAATATTACCATAAATTAAAATAAAAGTTACATAAAGCAAACTATCTATAAAGTAAGGTGAAGTCTTACTCCATCATAGAATCCTTTGAGGTACACCATTTCCTTTGCAACTTGGAGTTTATCTTTATCATTCTGGCTCTGAATTTTCAGTTGATCATATACAGCTACAGCACTCAAGGTCCCAAATTCGGGCACATCAATTATTGGAATCTATAGAAAGAACACATTAGGTAAAGTGCAACTGTAAAATTCAAATAAAAATAGTAGATAATTATTTAAAGTATTATCATACCGGTTCAAAGGGTAAAACCATATCGTCTCTAATACCATATTTTTCTCTTAATGGTTGTTTTTTCTTAAGATCTTGTAAGGCAGCATAATCATCAGGTGAATCTGAAGGAACACTTGTAACTACTCCAGTACCCTTATCTTCCTTAATAGTAAGCATGGGCAGAGCATAGATAGTGGATAGTGTGGTCAGAGGAGCACTTAATGCCACACCAAGAATATCCTGAATGACAAATTGCATTTATTTTAGTAATAATTATAATTATATTAATATATTAATACATTTTAAATGTCATTACCTGTCCAATAATGCGTAACTGAATGTTAGGTACGCCATCCTTCTCAAAGAACCCTTGGTATGCCATATTGCGAGCAGCTCTCTCAGTGCTCACCAATATTTCACCCTGAAGTGTAAGGCATGCAACATATGCCATATCTGGTCGCACCCAGCAGTTGGTCTGCCCATACATAGTTTCTGGACGCAGAGTAGCTGCCACTAGGAATACAGGGTACTTTGACAATGACCTGCATGAAAACAAGAACATGTTAGATATGTTGAGGATGACTTGTGAGCTATTTATGAACTTACTTGAATTTGGGAGGATATGGTTCATGAATCTTCATCTTAATCAGAGTGTACTCTTGAGGTCCTACACCCTCCCCTGAGCTGCGATCATGATCCATACAAGGCTGACCATCACGAGGGGAGAAGATTGTGTAACGTTTGCCATACTGCACTTTACCACGTTCTTTTAGCCTTACAAATTGCCATCTTACAAACTGGTCAAAAAAAGGGTTCTTGTCAGTAGTAATGAAGGTTCTTCTCCAGTCCACCTAGAACAATATTGCAAATTAAGAAACTATTGCTATGCTATTGTCATAAAAGCTAAGAATACTTACATGCACTCCTATGCTCTTTAGGTCCCTCACAGCCAACGGAGGAAAATATTGGAGCCAATGATCAGGATTTGAAAACTTCTTGATTTCTGGATCACTCAGCCCCAAGCTTTGCATGATTTGCCACTGGTACTTGGCACCTCCAGCTTTGGCTACCACTTTACTCTGTAATAAAGATATATACATACAGTAATAAACTATACAACATAACAATGATTAATGACAGAGAGAAGGATAGAATTACCAGCAAGGGCCTTACCACAGTAGAAGTTCTATGGAAAGGTCAAAGTCTCCCGGGGCACAGTTTTTTTTTTATAAAAAAGTTCATTTCATAACTGAGAGCTTTTCTAAAATATTAATGACATTATCAATCAAAGAACAGATTTACTTGATCACATCACCAATGATCAGCAATGTTAATCAAGTAAATCTCTTCTTTGATTAATAATGTCATTAATACCGGTATATGATGAAAGCTCTCAGTTATGAAATGAACTTTTTTATAACAAAAAACTGTGCCACACGAGTCTTTGACCTCTCCATAGAACTTCTACTATGGTGATTACTTGCTGGTAATTCTACCCCTTTCTTTATTATTAATCCTAACTTTTCATTCATTCATTTTATTCAATAAACACACATGGTGTACAACATATAACCTAAATTAACAAAATAAGAATAGTAAATTACATACATTAAACATTAATCTTGATCCTAACTGATAGGTTTTTTTCCTTAAATTAATTAACAACATAGAAATTTAAAATAAAGGAATAGAGGAAATGACGTATAGTGAAGGGAGAGTTTAAGTTTGTTAATAATTTTTCTAGCAAAATTTTGAATTTTCATCACACACTACGGTAAGCCCTTGCTGGCTTCCTCTATCTTTTTCTTTTCACTCTTTATTACACCTCTACTACTAATAAAATATATGGAAGTATTTTTGAATAAATTTTACATACATATTAATATACTTAAGTATACCTTTTTTCCCTTGCTCTTATCTTTGATAATTGGATCACAACTCGTATCTTGAACTACCTCCTCTTGATAAGCTGGAAATGTAGGAGGGTACCCAAACATCTCCATTTCTCTACTCAATTTGTCTGCACATGCCTTGATTGGCATTCCTGTGCAGTGGAGTCCAAAAGGGAAGAGGCAGCGTTTACCTTGAAGACGTTGGTATCTCACGGCAAACTGGAGAGAGAGAGAGAGAGAGAAAAAAAATCCTCATTAAATGTAAATGTACCTGTAAGCAGCTTTGGGATGTTTTGGCTTATGTTTTTGTTGCGTAAATAGATTGTACATTAGACATTTTATAATTCTTTGATCAATAATAAATACATATGAACGCTTCCTGACAAAGAATTTTACACCTCGGCATCTCATACATAGCCACTTTGAGTTTGGGTTATCTTGAATGGGTTAGAAGCAACTTTGCGTGGGACAGCTAACATATCAGTTCTTCCAAATAGAGACCTCGTAGTAGTATTTTTTTTTTTTTTTCTTTTTTGCCATGTGTATTGTGACTATCCCCCGTAAGCTGCGACACTAACTAACTAGTTAAACCGTAGTTAAGTTGTTATTTTGATTAACAATTAAAAAAAGATAACTAAGGTTTAACTAGAGGTTGCAGCTTACAGGCCTTAGGGCTGTAAGCTGCAACCTCTAGTTAAACCTTAGTTATCTTTTTTTTAATTGTTGCAACAATCAAAATAACAACTTAACTACGGTTTAACTAGTTAGTTAGCGTCGCAGCTTACGGGGGTTAGAGCTCTATGAAAAGAACAGGTAAGATTCAAGGTTGCATCACAAAAACTCACACTCTGCTACAACAAGGTTTCTATCAGGAAGACTTGATATATAAATATTCACCAACACAACATCTAGGCAAGCAATGTGAAAGACTAAAAAAAAAAAAAAAACATTAGGGGGTTATTGACTAGTAAAGGAACAACGGTTTTGAGGCCGACTATAAGCGATTTCGATCACATCAGCTTCCGTTTCTCCTTATACGCATGTGCAGTAAGTCGAAACGGAAGCGGATGTGATCGAAATTGCTTATAGTCGGCTTCAAAACAGTTGTTCCTTTATCATATGCATATTCTAACATATGGACATGCATATTTAAGCATTGTATTTTTAATTATTTTTTGGAAGATGCGTAATGACATCACAGACTGCAACTTTTTCCTATGCTCACATGCAAAAGTTGCAGCCTGTGACCCCATTTTGTGACTTTCAAAAATTAACTAAAAATACTTCATGGACTCAAAAATTAGAAATTCATATAATATGTATCTATTCAGAACAATGTCCTCTGTTAGAATATGAAATAAAATTACCCTCTTAATTTGTTTGTAATCTTCCTCATTAATATATAACATTTGATAAGAAAAACTTACTTCACATTTGGAAAGTGAAAATGTGTGTCCAAGATGCAAGCGTCCATTCATGTAAGGAAAAGGAAAAGTAACAAAGAATTTTTCATCGTTACTTTTCTTTGGATTTTTAGGAGCATTTTCTTCAAAGAATTTTCCCTTTTCCCAACGTTCTTGAACCTCTTGTTCAATCTTCTGAAGATATTCGACTTTAAATGTCCCCTTTCTATCTGTGCCAGACATCTGAAACAAAGTATTTTAAATAAATAAATAATTTTACTGTAACTAACCAACTGTATGGGCAAAACAAATGGAGATAAACGAGCATAATGTTTGTTTTGTTATTGACAAAGGGTCAATTTCATGCAGACTGGAAAATTTAAAGCAAAATACAACACAATGTACTATGCATACAATATATCTATATAGCAATATAAGGATATAGAGCAATACATTTGGCCAGGGCTGGCTTGGCCATAAGACGAGGTCTGCGATTGCAGACTGGGCCAACGTCAATGCGGGAAAAGCGGGCCAGAAAAAAAAAATGAAATTATTCAAAATTCAAATATTAATCCCACGCATAGCAAGCAATTTTTTGTCATCTATTATTGAAATTGGTAACTGTTTTTAAAAGCTGATGTATTTAATTTTTTCTGATAGAACGCAATACATTACAATAGTTCATTTCACTGAAAAAAATATGTGCACGGAAACATTTTCTTACTGGGAAAGAACCACGAGCAAGAAGATTCTGTAAGTTTTACCGCAAATTAAAAGTACTTTAAATTAGTAATAGTTGAGTTTCTATTTCTAAAGATAAAAATTAAGATTATTTAAGTAATATTAAGTCAGTTTATAGTACAGTAAACATAAAACAGCAACTCAAAACGAAAAGAAGCGGATGAAAGAGAGCGGACTAAACTCTCCAAAGATCCGAAGCAAGCTGAATTGGGCGATTTATTTAAAAGTAATCCTTCTTCTTCAAAAAGGTAAAATAAATAAAATAGATAAATAAAAGTTCAAGCTAGCTTTATACTGCAGATAGTGCAGATTATTCAGTAGTAAAATCAGTATTGCTAATTTGAAATTTCTACATTATTATTTTAGTGATGAACCACCAGAACCACAAAGTCAACCCAGTAATCTCGAGCGGGCCTCATCTCCATCATCAACTACTGTACTGCAACTACTAAAATAGTAGTGTTTTCTGATTTTCATTTTGTACTATATAGGTATAGGTCTATTTTTTATCCAGTCCAGTGAGTGAATATACGCTCCATAGCTACAACAAGCCAACAAACATACTGTATTATACTGACTACATGTAGTATGTAGGGATCAGATGAACCTATTTCGTTTCCTAGAACCGCTCAGAACCACTTTATTTTATTTTTATGAAAGCGGTCCAAGAACTATTTTTTGCGAACCGATTCTTAACATACCAAATTTTGAGAACCGCCCGTTCTTAACATACTCATATATCTTGGAACCGTGGTGGTTCCTTAATAAGAACCACAAATTTAGAAGCTTTTCTGGTCCCTGATGGTAATTACATAATTATGTACCGGTATGTACCCTATGTACACTCCCCCCGAATAAATCTGACCGGTCGCGTTAAAGTCTCCTCATATGTATATTTAACATTTGGAGACATGAACGCTGCGGTCAGATTTATTCGGGGGGAGTATACATACATATCTATGTACCAGTACTGAACGGTCATGAATTTATACATAGCAATGGATTTGGAAAAATAAAGAATGTAGCAACAGCAACATAACCAACCGCATGCATGGTCAACGTAGAGAATCAATGCATTCACGTTAAAGTCGACGCCAGGTTGGATCACTCAATAACTTTAACATATCTACCAAGTACATATATATGAGAGAAATATGATAATAACAACAAATTATCCAAATTCCCAAATAAAATATATTATTGGCAGCCAAAACGAAGTTTGTTCTATACTGAGCAATGCTATTTATGTACCGGTATATAATGTTA
Organism: Ecdyonurus torrentis; assembly: GCA_949318235.1. NCBI lineage: Eukaryota > Metazoa > Arthropoda > Insecta > Ephemeroptera > Heptageniidae > Ecdyonurus > Ecdyonurus torrentis. The sequence goes on along the minus strand of OX439128.1, from coordinate 27,516,507 downwards.
TTCATTGATCCGGTATGGCGTCCAAACGTCCAAGCGCATTAAATATGATGTCATGCGCATACACCCTTCTGCGGTGTTCTGAGGTGGATGCAGCGTTGCCAGGTGTGGCGCTTAAGCGCCATAATGGCGCTCTGACGAGGCCTGTGGCGCGCAAAGGCGGTGGCGCTTGCGCCAAAGCGCCACTGTTACGCCCCCAAAAGGTCCCTTTTTGAGGGCAAAAAGGGCCGAAAGTGGGCGTGTCCGGGCCAAAAGTGGGCGTGGCCCTATACATTTTTTGCCTGCGGCGCTTATGGCGCTTTCGCGCCAGTCTTCTGGCGCTCTGAAACATTTTCAACCTGGCAACGCTGGGTGGATGTCAAAAAAAGATGTTGCTGTTGCTTCTAGTTCTAGAGTATGTACTCTATTTACTTTCCTTTGCTTTGTGACTTATATTCTTTCATGATGTGTGTGATGATGTGTATGTATGTATGTATGTACTGAAATGAAATGAATAACCTGCAATTTTAGTGATGCTTTTCAGTCTATAATTGTGCAGGTTTTTCATTTCCTTGCGGTACATAATACAGTATGTATTATATGCATGCGCATATGAATGCCAAATTAGGCCCAACAGTATAAAATACGAAAAAAATAATTATACATACCACTATTTAGTTCATTTACTCTGCTCGATTATATATAAAAAAACAAACAATTTCTTTCTACTACACTAGAAAGAGAGAGTATAAGTATCTAAAATGTATTAAATTTTTTCTTATAATATGTAGCCAGTATGTAGCAGTTCACAAATTTTATGTCATAAACACGTGGAAAGAAATACAGCTGTTTAAAAATTACGAGCTAACCAACAAAACTATGTAAAATTACAAATTTTAGGCACTTTTGCGATCTTTTTCCAAATGAATATTATCTATATTTCATTTATTTTACTTTCAATAAAACATATCTTTTATTATTATTATTATTGTAAGAAGTTAATCTCTAAAATTGACCTAATGAGCGTTTTTTGTTGTTTTTGTTTTGATCTAAAACGATGTAAAGATATTTTTAGACAGTTGGTAATACTGTTTTATCCCCATCTGGCCGATCTGGCGCAGATCTAGCGACAACTGGCGAGTGGCAACAACACCAAGCAGACTAGCAGACACAGACACCAAGCAAGCCGCAAGTAGGCCGCAAGCCGACAGAAAGTGAGAATCAAATCGACGTAAGTTACACTTGTTTTAATTGTTTTTCTTTTATTTCCAAGATTTTAATTGCTTTATTTTGTTGTACAAGGTTCAACTTAATGTAAAGCATGAATTAAAAACTCATTTCATGCTATAATGCTTCGTGTATAAATTGAAAATTCGTTAAGGAATGCCATACCCATATGTATGCCCTTTTATTTGTCCTCTGTTAAATATGTATACATAATATACTTTTTGCACATACATACATATGCATGTACAGTCATTGCACTAACAAATGAAATTGTATTGGCTTATGGCCATTCAATGCAATCAGATGGAGATTTCAATTGACACAAAACTATCTAAATACATATTGTACATAATATGTACAAATGTACATACATGTTATTCCCATATGCCAATAGAATTTCATTTTTTATTGCAATGACCGCAATACATACCCCAATATGTATATTGTGATTTGTGATTGCAATTTTCTACAGCGTAAATAAAATGAAAGTACAAATGTCATATAGATATGGTCAATGGTCACCCATATCTACATAAATATGTACCGTATTATGATATTTATGGATTTTACTAAAAAATGAATTTCTATTATGTGGTATTTTTTTTTTAAATAACATGTATGTGCATGTTTAGATAGAGTTTTGCATCTACTGAAATCTCCATCTGATTGCATGGAATGGCCATAAGCCGGATGATGGTGTACATATATTGTACATACACTCCTCCCGAATAAATCTGACCGCTTGCGTTGAAGTTTCCCCATATAATTAACATTTGGAGAGATTAACACTTTGGTCAGATTTATTCAGGAGGAGTGTACATACGTAGTACAGCTCTGGCCAAAAGTTCCCAAACAATTTGCATAGGCAACCCGCAACCACACTATGTTATCTATGTGAGAAAACGCAGCAGCAGCCTCTGCCCCGTTCGAGAACTTTTGACTAGAGCTGTACATACCGTATGCACATACCATCGTAACCCGCAAACATCCAAACCACTACAACAACAACAAAATGTATGAATGTATTATACTGTACATATGCATATAATGTACAGTACACTAGCAGACATTATATATTGTACTTAACTTCAAAGAGCCGCTTTCTAAAAAAAGGGTAGAAAATATGTTGTCAGTTACAGTAAAAGCAGCGTTGCCAAATCATGAATGAATTCTTTAGGAAGTGGCATCGTCTTTGATGTTAACTTTATGAAGTCCGGGAGTGTACACATATATATTATGCAATACTATGTACTGTACTGTACTACATACACATTATTGGGATAATATAATATATTGCATGTGTTTTTCTCATAACATTCCAAATTAGCATTGCAAATAATATGATAACATTGTAAATTTAGCACCAGTGTTTAAATGGTAAATATATAATATATATGTACAATTAACACAATTATGTGTACAGTCAAAGACAAATAAAAGGTTACAAATCAAACATGCTCTATATTTGCACGCCTCAAACTTTATTATGGCAACGAGATTTCATGTTAGACTTCAAATTTATAAAAGTGCACTACAGGCAGTGGCGTAACTACCAGGGGGGGAGAGGGGGGAGTTCCCCCGGGCCCGTCGACTTCTGGGGGCCCGTCGGCTTCTGGGGGGGCCCGTTGATGCTTGGCGCAAAAAAAAAAAATATATATAATAATAATAATAAATTGATAATATTAAATTTTATGTTGAGAAACAGTATTTGAAAGTTAAAGTGGATCAATCAAATAATACGCATTTTGTGACAGAGGGTATTAATATTAACTACATTTTTTAACTGTCACCGCACCTTCTATTAAATTTTCTATAAATGTCTTCTTCAAATATCCTGTGTATTTTTTCTATTTATAGCAAAAATGAATCATTGATAAAAATTAAAATCATGTATGATAGACCATTTTAAGTTTTTTTTTTTTTTTTTTTTTTTTCATGTTAAAGTGACACTTTTTAATTTTCATTTTAAAAAATAGCTTAAAATTTCAGTGCCACGCCCCCTTTTCCAAATTTTTTCGCCTGCGGCGCACAAACCCCCCTGCTCCACGGCACTGTCCCCTTTCCGGGGGGCTCGTGTCAGATTTTTCCCCTGGCCAAATTTTTGAAGTTACGCCACTGACTACAGGCCACCTCAATCGATTAAGCGTGTAGAGTTGCCTACCAGGTGAGCTGCTTGGCTAGCAAGCAAAACAATCCTCACGTTGCACATGTGTCGCTCTTGCACCTCAACATCATGCTCTCTCTCTCTCTCTCTGCCGTTGTGACAGCATGACAGCAGACAAATTTGAATAAATTTTCTTGTCAAACAATTGCATAAAAATATATATTGTAGAAAAAAGGATTAAAAAAAAAAAAAAAAAGTTTCAATATGTACAGCTCTGGCCAAAAGTTCCCGAACGATTTGCATAGGCAAACCGCAACCACACTATGCTATCTTTATGAGAAAACGCAGCGGCCACCGCTGCCCCGTTCGGGAACTTTTGGCCAGAGCTGTACATATTATTTAAAATAAAAATGAAATAAAGTCGTATAATAAATGTTTTCATTTATATATTTATTTTTTCAAACATTTACTTTCAATTTAAAATATCAACTTGATATTTACAATCGAGGCTACCTAACAAAACGAATAACAAATAAATCAATCATATATTTCTTGATTTTTCAGAAATGTTTAATTAAACCACGAGTTTTTATTTCTTTGCTTTTTTTAAAACTGAATTTACGCATTTGCTTGAGAAGAAAATTTATTCATTTTCGTCTGCTGTCACAACGGCAGAGAGAAAGAAAGCATGTTTTTGAGGTGCGAGAGTGACGCACGTGAACGTGCAGCGCGAGGATTGTTTTGCTTGCTAGCCAAGCAGCCAAGAAGCTCACCTGATAGCCAACTCTACGCTTAATCGATTGAGGAGGCCTCTAGTGCACTTTTTATAAATTTGAAGTATAACGTGAAATCTCGTTTCCATAATAAAGTTTGAGGCGCGCAAATATAGAGCACGTTTAAATTGTAACCTTTTATTTGTCTTCGACTGTACATACATTATGCATATTTAATGTATCGGTATGTATATGTAGAGCACTTCTCGTGCTATGTGTATGATGCTATGATGTATCAATGTCCCTCACATGTCTTCCTACTCCCTATGCTAGTGCGTAACCAGAGTGCATAGCGAGCAAGTTTGTCCTGTGATTTATATATCTGATATGACAATACATTTGATAAATTTGAAATTTTTATTGCAAACAGTTCGCTCACAAAACAGTAATTAGTAAACTAAAACACCCTGTTTTCGCACTGTTCAAAAAAGTGAAGTTAAAATTATTATTCCCATGCAACAGTAAGCAATAAAAATTTCAAAGTGATATCATAGATTCAAGAAATGTTACTTATTCCTAATGTACAGTTGAAATTTTTTTGCAAGCAATACAACCCCTTTGTCAAAATTTGAAAAAAAAAAAAAAAAAAAAACAGATCTCGCGTTCTATTAATGCTTTAAAGCTGGAAATTATTTTAGGGATGCAATTTCATATTCTTAAAAGTTTTTTTTTTTTTTTTTTTTTTTTGCAATATATTTTAAAATTAGCTAAAATTTATGAATTAATTAATTTATAACCCCTGTATTTACGCAAAAAGCAGTACATAAAATGCTTAATGACCGCAACCAGCAGTACATCAACTTTTTAAAAATTCATTTAATATTATGGAAATAAGATATTTACATTAGTAGCATAAGAACATTTAAGGGATTCAAAATTGCACCCCTAAAATAATTTTCAGCTTCAAAGCATTCATAGAACGCAAGATCCTTTTTTTTTTTTTTTAATTTTTTTTTTTTTTGCAAATTTTGGCAAAGGGGTTGCTTGTAAAAAATTTAAAGTGTACATTAGGAATAAGTAACATTTCTTGACTCTATGATATTAATTTGAAATTTTTATTGCTTACTGTTGCATGGGAAAAATAATTTTAATTTCACTTTTTTGAACAGAGTGCAAAAACAGGGTGTTTTAGTTTACTAATTACTGATTTGTGAGTGAACTGTTTGCGATAAAAATAAGAAATTTATAAAATATAATGTCAGATTCATAAGCCGCACAACAAAAGTAATTTCAATTTTTTGCAACTTTTCATTTTTGTATTATAACGATTCAAACTTCGAAAACACGGGAATTTCTAATATGAGTTTTTCATTCTACTCGTGCAATATATACCTTCATAATATAGCACAATAATGCATTGTTTTCATAATATATGATGGTTGGTTAGTAGTACAAGGCAAAATTTAATTAGCCTTTTGTTTTGGCTGCGGAGCTTTTAATTAGCTCACAATGCCACGATCAATTTGAAGCTTTGCTTTTATTTTCTATAATTGGTTAATAGGATAAGGTAATTGGGATAAAAGGGGTTGGGTTTAGGATTTTGCTAAAAATGACCACGCTCTTGTGGTCATATGTGTGGTACTATGGTTTTGATCAAGAATGTTTGGTTCCAGAAAAAAATCAAGATTTTTGCTTGTGTAAAGAATTTGACTTCCAACTCAAATGCTCGGCAGGTGAGATGGCTCTTCTTCTAGCTTGGTATGTGCCTGACGAGAGTGTCCAAATGACATGAGGCGCATTCTCATTTCATTCAGAAGTCAAATTCTTACACCAGCAAAACACATAAATTTTCCCTCAAATCAGGCATTTTTTTTTATTCATATTTATATGTAGAAAAATATAAAAACAATTTTCAAATATATAAAAAAAAAAAAAAGTTAAAAAATTTATTTCTTAAATTAATCGTAAGTAAAAATTAAATACGGTACATGTTGTGAACAGGTAGTGATATCGTGATCAGATGTTGTTAACAAAGAAAAAAGTTCTCAGCTATGGCTCAATTTTGTGTGTAATTTGCATAACATACTTTCATGTATTGTTTTCTAAATTTTAACACAAATTTGTATATTAAACTTATTACCACTATTTTTGTTTACAGAGAACAGCTTATGCTGAACAGCCTGAGGTTGTTACCGTACTTTGGACACCAGTTTATTAAATCAATAGCTTGCAAATCTAGTAACAGAAGCTTATCAATCATGTACTCCATTGTAGAACGTGGAAAACCAAACACTCAAGACTACAGAATTTACTTCCGTGACCAAAATGGCCCTATATCTCCATTTCACGACATTCCACTTTATGCAGATGAAGAGAAAACTTTGTGTAACATGGTTGTGGAAGTTCCACGTTGGACTAATGCTAAAATGGAAATCAGTCTCAAAGAAGTTTTAAACCCAATAAAGCAGGATATAAAAAAGGATAAATTAAGATTTGTTGCAAATTGCTTCCCTCACCATGGATATATTTGGAATTATGGAGCTTTACCACAGACTTGGGAGAATCCAGAGGTATTAGATGCCACAACAGGTTGCAAGGGTGACAATGACCCAATTGATGTAGTGGAGATTGGTCAGCGCATTGCCAAAAGAGGAGACGTGTTACGAGTCAAGATTTTAGGCACATTGGCACTTATTGATGAGGGTGAGACTGACTGGAAACTTGTAGCCATTGATGTTGATGATCCTCTTGCAGAGCAGATGAAGGATGTTGCTGATGTGGAGCGACTGTGCCCAGGATTGCTGAAAGCCACGGTTGAATGGTTCCGTATCTACAAAATCCCTGATGGAAAGCCTGAGAATAAATTTGCATTCAATGGTGAAGCTAAGAATCATGAATTTGCTGTTCATGTGATTGAGGAAGTGCATAAGTATTGGCAAGCTCTGCATTCCAAGGAGGCTGATGCTGGTGGAATCTGCTGCTCTACAACAACTAGCAAAACTTCTGCATTCATCATGGATGTTGCAACTGCTGAGAAGACCATCACTGAGAGTCCTCAGCCAGGAGAAGCTCAACCTCTTGATCCAGCCATTGACAAATGCCACTATATCCGTCTCAAGTAAATCTAGCTACTGTATTTTTTTACCACTTTTTTTTTTTTTTTTTTTTTTTTTTGAGATTATATAATTGCTTAGATTTTTATAAATTAATAATAATTTTGTTCAAAAAGCAGCTTGAGTTTTAACAATATCATGTATTTCTGAACTATTAAGCCAACATTTTGTCACTTGCTGGCAACTTTCCATATATTATGTTTTATAATATGTTTGCTTGACACAAAATTAATAATATAAAACCGTATAGTAGCAATGATGAAGGTGAATTGAAATTTTTTTGTTGAGTTTATTATATTTTTAGAAAGAGCTTTAAACAATTTTGAGGTGCTATTTTATCTTAGGAAGATTGGAGCATGCGAAGTATTTTTAATTAATTTTTGAAAATCGGCCTAGAAAGCCTGTGACGTCATCAGTCCACTTTTTTCTCGGCAAATACTAATCGTTTGAGGTTCACTAACCAGTTTAATGAAATCAGCTCATCCTCAGGATTTCAAAAAACTGGCTGATCAAAACGGTCAACGACTTGGCTGGTAAATGGTCAGTACTTTCCTAAGTAAATGCCCGATTGATGACGTCACAGGCTTTTTAGGTCGATTTTCAAAAATTAATTAAAAATACTTCCCATGCTCCAATCGTTCTAAGAAAAAATAGCGCCTCAAAATTTGTTAACGCTCTTTTCAAAAATGTCATAAAAAGTGGGGGTTAAAAAGAATTCACCTTCCTCATTGTACTGAACATCTTTACTCACGGATAGCTTTCTTGATTGAAATCAATATCTCTTGTACCCATGCTTTTCAGATTTATTCTTTTCTTGAATGTTTTTTTTAAGATTTTTTTTTCTCCTTGAGCAGTGAAAAGTATAAAAGTATATTTTAAGATAAATGCTAGGAAATGGAAAGGAAATGAGAAAGAAACCATTTCAGTTTGAATATGTTATCAAAAAGGAAAGGATAGAAAAAACATCAACTGCCTTAACACAATAATGTACACATGTGGCCAAAAGTTTAAGAATGGGGTAGCGGCAGCTGTTGCGTTTTCTATTTTCTCATAAAGATAGCATAGTGTGATTGCGGGTTGCCTATACAAATCATTCTCAAACTTTTGGCCAGAACTGTACAGTTCTGAAAACAGTTAAAAGGTAACCATTTAAAATTGCTGTTTTATTGCACGTCTCAAGCTTATGTGAAAACTATATTATTACGTCATATTCATGTGCATCACGAGGCATGTTTGGCATGCTGGCTGAAGCAGCTCACCTGATAGATAGCTCTACACCTGAGCGGGCATCAAAACACGAGAATATGACACAACAATATCGTTTCCACATAAAAATTTAGGCGCGCAAAATAGCAATATGTTTAAATGAAACTGTACATAGCTACATGAAGATCTTGATAGATCAGTTAAAAAAAAAATTAACATTTGTTAATCAATTTAAGGAAAAAAACAAAAACATTGAGGCTAGGATCAAAAATAAAGAAAAAGGTAAAATTACCAGCAAGGGCCTTACTAACTACAGTAGAAGTTCTATGAAGAGGTCGAGGTTTCTCAAGGCGCAGGGTTTTAGTTCTAAATGTTTATATAACAGAGCTTTCGTCATATTGTAATGAATGACTTTATCAAACTAAGAAGAAAATTACTTGAGCTTATCACAGACTTGAGCTCAAGACTACTACTTGTACAAGACTACACGCAACTCTTTGATACATGCCCAAGTAATTTTCTTCTTTGGTTGATATTGTCATTTTATAAAATCACAAAAGCTCTTAGGGCTGTAAGCTGCAACCTCTAGTTAAACCTTAGTTATCTTTTTTTTATTGTTGCAACAATCAAAATAACAACTTAACTACGGCTTAACTAGTTAGTTAGCGTTGCAGCTTACGGGGGTTAGTTATATAAACATTTATAACTAACTCTGTGCCACATATGTGCTACCTCTCCATAATGTGGTAAGCCTTTTGCTGGAAGTTACCTTTTCTTTCTTTCTTTCTTTCTTTCTTTCTTTCTTTCTTTCTTTCTTTCTTTCTTTCTTTCTTTCTTTCTTTCTTTCTTTCTTTCTTTCTTTCTTTCTTTCTTTCTTTCTTTCTTTCTTTCTTTCTTTCTTTCTTTCTTTCTTTCTTTCTTTCTTTCTTTCTTTCTTTCTTTTTTTTTTTTTTATCATTATGTAATTATTATTATTATTAAAATAGTTACAGTACAGTAAATAAGTAGTGTATTTACATATTGTTATGTATGCTTATTTAACAATAAAAACAGCATACTTACTATGTGTCAGATTTGAAATCTTTGTACGTGTCTCTGAATATCAGTCACTGAATTATACTCCTCACAGCAGTATGATATACTGTATTCCCATTCTCTATTAGCAGCTTTTTGCTTTTTAATTTTCTTCCATAATTAAGTATGTTGAATGTTTTATAGTTCTTACCATATCTATTTTGATTTTACTTATTATTATTACACCTATGTCCTCTTTGGAAAATTATACTCTCATATCCTTTTATGTTTATTTTTTTACGGTTGTGTGTTTTGCTACTATTTCTACATGATGTTAAGAAGTTTCCTACGTTATAGTTCACACTTTTGTCAAGCTTTATGCTATTGTAGCAAATCATTATATTTATGAGAAGTCTCTTTTTTTCATTTTGTTTGTTTTATAATTTTAATTATGTATCAATAACAATATGCAAAATTCTGTGCACATAGCATAATTAAGTCATATGGTAAAATTATGTAAAATAACATAGGAATGAAATAAACTTCAGTGGATCCCATGTATTTTTTGGTTTTGTTAATTGTCTTCTTGCTAGGATAGACTGTAAAGCATCACTAAAATTGCAGGTTATTCATTTCATTTCGGTACAAATCCTTTATTATTATTTGTCATTTAAAAATAAAAAATCTAATTATCCCGGGTCCTGTAAGTTTTATCCAGTTTTATCATAGAGAGCTGTTATCATTGTTTTAGTTATATATCATGAAAAAAGTAGCCCAGAGGTACTACTTGAGGGACCTAGCTATGAACCTGTTCTGACCTACTCCAGAGGTTTGAATTTCAGATATCAAGCGCCTTATAAAAAAAAAAAAAAGTATGATAAACGACGTAATCGTATTTTGTCAAATAAATAAATAATAATAGGTTTTGTCATTATATTCAGACAGCTTTAAACAAATTTCACTGCAAATTAAAAAAATATTTATGCAGCGGATGCGCTGGATATGCGTAGTATGCTTATCGGATATTGGTACAACTACAAATTTCGAGCAAACTGCAAAAGTGTTTAAATTTTCGCCTTTTATTTGAATATGGGACGTTCTGCGCATGTCCGTGCTCACTAGCGCCACTCTAGAAGTTAAAAATAGTGACAGTATTTTAAAGTTAAAGTTGGAAAATTCCAGACCATAGACAACAAAACAACGAACCAAGCGAACAACACGTTGAGTTGAATCTGCGTTGAATATTCTTACGAAAGTTCTGGAGAATTTTGATCAGCCACCGGGCCACCGCATATAAATAGTGTCGCAAACTCTGTCTCGTGTCATTTATTGAAACTTGGTCTTCGTGCACGTTTGGTAAGTTCTATTTGCATACAAATATATTATTGAATTACCATGCACTTTATGTAAAAAAAAAACATTTGAATAAATAACGCTAGTATAAACTATAAACGCATTATGTACCATGTATGCACTATACGTACAGGACAGGCCCGCACATTAATATGTATGGGTAAATGTAATAGTTAACGGCAGGTGTTTGCTGCTTTTTTAAAATACGTGCCACTGAAAGGTGTATGGTAGATATGCCATACTTTTCGGCCACTTCCACTTTTCGGCCACTTTGAACTTTGAAAGCCTATAATAAAAAATCTAAATGGACCAGGGACAAATTTTTTGTATACTTAGCTCCAGAAAACCTTAGCCAGTACTGTGTTAGAAATTGAAATGCTTAGCCTCATAGGTTTTTTTTTTTTTATTAAATTATTAACTCGGCGAGAACTTAAAAATTGCAAAAATTTACGCTTCTTCTAATGTTATGCAAAAAAATCATATCAGTACTTCAGGAAAATAAGGGTCTAGTTACAAATTCTTGACAGCCATCTCAAACCCACTGAATCTATAGTATCTCAGCCTCAGCTAAGTATATTAACCACCATAAATCTTAAGTTGGCCTAACCCACACAGCACAGATTGAGATATCATACATATAATATGCTTTTTATATACATATACCAAAGGTAATTATATGTATAATATCCGTATGTAGAAGGGATGATGATCCGTATGAGAAACGTTCAAACGTCCTACTTCGTACGTAGATTATACGTATTACGTATATCTCAAGACCCAAAGTATATGTATACCATACGGATACTATACGTATAGAAGGTAAATGCTTTTTTAAGAAAAAAAATGAAAATATTAATTGTATACCAATTACTGTGGTATTAACTCCAAATCTGATACGTACCCAACTCACTCATTACTTGCCCCGGCTCACTTATTGTTTAACACTTACCACACTGCAGCGGACTTTTAGATTGCTATATTTTAATATGTCAAGTTGGGTATTTAAGCTTTACATTTAGGGGAACCTGACAGTAGTGAGTTCTTCAAATGCCAAGCCATACAGCTAATAACTTCTATCAGTTCTGAAAACAATACAAAATAAAGTATCAATTTTATAAAAAAGTTATGATTCTACACATTACTATTTATAATTTTTTTCAAAAGTCACTCCAAACTTTTAATTAACAATCCTAATTACATTTTATGTTTTCTTTGGAAGATTTTGATTTAGAACTTTTAAAAGCATTTTGATTCCAAGATGAATTAAAAATGAAGTTAATTTTTAAGTTTCAAAAACTTGGTTACTAAAATACACTGTAATTAGCACTTTTAATTAACATCTATTAAAGGTTTGGAGGTATACGTTTAGTAAATGTATACAAATAGTTTATGTGTAGATGTAATTTTCAAAAATATTGCATACCAATTCTATACGTATAATATACATTTACACTCCATATGTAAAGTATACATATAGCATTATACCAAATGAATACATATATTATATGTTTGAAAATAATATGCATATATCTGGTATATGGTAGATGAAAGGTATATGTATATTATCTCATTGTGTGCTGTGTGGGAAGCCAATTTTTTTAAGACTGAATATAAAAGTGGCCGAAAAGTGGACACGATGCTTCGTACTGGTGTCACTTTTCGGACAACTAATTTGGTAAGTTCAATATTTTTTCCTGGCAAACCTGTGGATTTGAAATCAAGTTTGATCACCTGAACTTGCTCTGGGGGCAACATAGTTTTAGTAAAAAAAAAAATAAGAAAACAGTTCTGAGAACCATAAGTCGTTGCCAAAGACGGTCCAAAAATCCCCAACCCATCATTCGTTAAGTGAAAATTTTAACTTTTTTTTTTCTTCAAAGGGGGGAAAAAATACGTAATTTTTTTAATGTACAGAAATGTTCCTCATACACTGTAGAATTCAAATATTAAAACTCCCAAAGTCATGATTTTTATTTTTATTATAAAACTAAAAAAGTACGCCTAAGCCTGGGCGTCGTGTTCCATTTTAATGGTCGATTTTATTGCAACTCAGATTTGTGGGAACAGTTTTATTATTTTTATTTCATAAAATGTTGTATTGAGAGTGACATCAGGCTATCAAACATGCCCCTAAATAAACAGCTCCAGCAATAAAAAATTTAAAAAGTAGCCACGCGTGGCCGTTAGGTTTGTGTTTAGCAAATTTAAAGCGCTATAGCGACCAAAATAATTGCAACATGCTAATTTTTTCCTAACATACACAATAAATGAATTCATTTTAATGATTTGACAAACAAACAAAAAATTAATCGTGCGCAAACATGCTAGAAAACAGCTAGCGAATGTGCGTTCCTAACGTAAGGTGGCCGAAAAGTCAAATTTCAGTGGCCGGAAAGTAGCATAAGTGGCCGAAAACTGAGCATTTACAAAATCGAACTTTAAACTGTCCTCGTAACGTATTACTTTAACCAGCTGAATGGATGATTTGAACAAAAATATATTATTTGGTTGTAAATAGGGTGATAATATCAAACAAGATCCTTAAGTGGCCAAAAAGTGGCATGTCTATCATATATACATATTAAAAAAACCAACAAACAATAATTGCCTTTAAGTATATAACTGCGGCCTGCCGACAACTATAATACATACAATTACCATAATGTATGTAATATGTACATACTCTATATTATAGCATTTTTTTTTTTCTTTTCAGAACCATGTATCATTGCTTCAAATTCCTTGCTCCCACTGCCTTACGCACGCTGAGACCAGTCGTTGCTCAGCAGCAAAGAAATTTCTGGGCATTTCCTCGTCCATCAGATTTTCGCATTATGTTGAGAGACATAGATCGTCAAATGGACTATTTTGATCGAGAAGTGCAGTCTTTCTTCAGGAATGGTACCTCCATTTTACCACGTGCTCTGTCTCTCCCAGTAGTCGAGACGGCTGGTAACTCTTACCGCATTAATGTTGACGTGAGTGGATTCAAGCCCGAGGATATTAAATTATCATTGAAAGATCGTCTTCTGAGCATGGAGGCTAAGATGGAACATAAGACTGAAGATGGCACTCGATACTACCAAGAGATGTCTCGTGCCTATACTATCCCTGAACACGTAGATGTTGCTGGTCTCAAGTGCAGCATCTCCAATGAAGGCATCATGGCCATTGAAGCTCCCCTCACAGAGGCTGCCCCCAAACCCCAAGAAATTCCTATCACTCGCACGGAGGAGATTGCAGCCAAGTAAATATTCATATTACACTTTATTTTTCTAATGTATAACACATGAGGTGCATTTACAGTACAGTATCATCATACTATATCTATAGATATTGCCATATTAAGAGTCTCCATTTTTGTAACTTAACATTAAGACTGAAAGTACATAAAAAATATAGTATTATTCAAAACGTATTTGTTTCAAATAAGTTCCTTTTAAATGCATATAAGATATACATAACTTGCTTTTCATAGATGATAGCATATTATATAACCATATAAGCATGAAATATGTATCTTTAAACCTCTCGTACATACAATAAATATTGATCTTGTTGCGAACAAAATGTCTTATCTCGTTTTTTCTCACGTGTAGCAAAATGTCTATCTCAAGCGCCATCTCCATAATGTTCAGGAACGAGATTAACATTTTGCTTAAGCTGACAAAAAACGAGATCGAGATTTTGCTTCGCTTTATAAAATACGAGATAGACATTTTGTTTGCAACAAGATCGATATATAAATAGGTTCATGTTGGATTGACTTTAAAAACTATAATTGCCGTGATTATACTTACAGAGAGGTAAACAAAAAAAAGACTGTATTTTGTCAAGCTCAAGATTAAATAGGATTAAATGAATTTGGTTTGAATTTAGTATTGAAAGTATTGTATTTTCTTTTGAGTTTATTGTAGATGCTAATAAAAGTTTCATTGCATCCAATATATATATCAGTGGAATAGCAGTATAGTTTTTGAAATGAAGCTATGAGAAAGAATGAAAGAAAACAAAATTAAATAAATTTTAGAGAATATAATACGTTAAATAATAATTTCTGTATGTAATCTTCATTTCTGAACATTGCTGCTATGTTTTTATTTTCAAAGTATTACTAATCCAACCCCCTGCTTTTGCTCCATATTTTTTTATATAAAACATTATTTTTGGCACAATTATGGAAAATGTAGGCTGCAATTAATGTATTGTACACATAATATCTCAATACTTATTGTATCACCAATAAAGAGCTATCAATTAACTTGCAACTTATTTAATATCAAAGAGAAAAATAAATCAATACAGTGCACAACAGTATTAAACTAAATGAAATCAATTTAGTCATAGCTTCTATACATACTTTGGCATAACAAATTTTATATATGATTTGAAATGTATGTATATTGTGATAAACACACACTCATATCATGAGACATAAGTTAGAGTACAAAGTACAGTTATGGTCAAAAGTTTGAGAACTGGACGTGTAGGTAACCTGCATACAATGCTGTCAACAATCCAATACTTTTCTTGCAAGAGAAATCAGGTTATCTCTATGCTCTGTTCTCAAACTTTTTCTAAGAGCTTTATATTGACTGATAAAGGAACAACTTTTTTTAGGCTGACTTTTAAGTGATTTTGCTAAAATGTGCTTCTGTTTCTTCTTACTTCGCATGCGCAGTACGTTAAAACAGAAGCGGATGTGACAGGGTTTGAAAAAACCCACTGGGTATGGGTTTTTTCGGGATTTTTCAAAAAACACCTGAAAAAACCCGGGTTTTTTGGGTTTTATCAGGGTTTTTTCAAAAACAGCTGGGTTTAATCATTTTTTTTATTTGAGCCTGTAAAAAATATTTATCATAAAATATACAAATGCTGGAAATATTTTTTTAACAAAGATATTAAACTAAAATACCATATATATAACAATTTTTTTTTGTATGCTGTCAATTTATTTTAATAAATAATAATACTCTAACCAACAAACTAAAATAGCTGTCACTTTGATTGACAATACCCTGAAAAAGGAATAGAGTAGAGGAGGCTAGACAAAATATAATGTATAACTAGGTGTATATCATCTCACTCAAGCAGGTAGGACCCGTTTTGCTTGCGAGCCATGGTTTTTAACAATAAGTTAACCTTTGATACCCGTCACATTAAAAAAGTATAGTTTCGTGCGGTGTCAATTGCCATCAATAATTAAAGACTAAAATTATTGCTGCAGAAACGTATTATTATGATTAAAAGTTGAAAACGTCATTCTTAAATTAAATCATGAAATGCAAATTTTGCAAACCATGAAAAAAAAAAAAAAAAAAAAAAAAAAAATGTGTCACCTAGCTCTCTTTGTTTTGCAACCATGGCTGCAGGTTAAAACTAAATTTATGTACCTGCACTTTAGTAGTTGGTCAGAGTATGATTATTATTATTTGGTTGAGATATTTATAAAATAAAAGACTGATTTATGATATTTCATGGTCTGCGTTTCTTCAGGTCTTGGGATTTGAGGTATATATCTGTTGACCTTCACCATTATTTAAATTGTAAATTAATTAATGAAATGATGTACAGCCAGACATTTAAAAACTCTACACAATCAATTTACTGTTTAAACAGTAAATATAATGATTCCATATTAAAAAGTATACAGTGTAAGCAAAAGTTAAAATTGTAAATTAAACCACTTTTCTTTGCTTTTAGTCATTTTTTAAGAAGGTTTTTTTTTTTTTCATTTTTTTTTTCGGATTTTTTCAAGTTTTTTTTTTTTTTTTTTTTTTTTGAAAAAACCCAGTTTTTTTTTGGGTTGGGCAAAATAGTTGGAACCCTGCTGCAAAATCGCCATAAGTCAGCTTCAAAACGGGTTGTTCCTTCATTAGTCAATAAATACACTACAATCTAGAATCACAGAAAACTGGGGTTCTAAAAATATTTAGCATGCTGGTACCATATAACGCATTCTCATGTTTCAAGCAAACAATTAAAATTTCTTTAATGGAGCTCTTTATTGTTTGTTTCAAATTGTACTTCCATTTTAATTTACAGAGACCAAAATTAATATTCTATAGCACAAGAAATAAATATTAGGAAAAATCGTATATGTTATAATTGGTAATTAAAAGATTTGATAGAAAAACACATAAATTTAGAAAAATTGGGAAATGGTAGATAGTATGAACTACAATAACGGAACGTCGTAGAGTTAGAATATTTTCCTCTACCACGGCGTCCCTGTTAGTGTAAGCTTAAATACTATCTCCCATTCCCCAATTTTTCCTGATCTGTCTGTGTTTTTATCAAATCTTTTAATTATCTATGCAACAAAAACATTATTATTACCGTAAAAATGTTATACTCAAAAGTAGATTTTAAATAAGAAAATTTTGCAATGCTGCAAAGAGATGTATGTCTTCTAGAAATAAGCAAGTTCTTGGGGTCTATTCCGTAAGGCTTCACAAGAAACTCAGTATCGAGAAAGGGGGCGTGGCTCACGAGTTCTCTATATTAAACAAGTGAGTTACACCTCCTTTCTCGGTACTGAGTTTCTCGTGAGGCATTACAGAACAGCCCCCCTGATGCCCGTTGAAGTTATAGAGCTCTGCACAGCAGTAAAGCGATTATACATTTTTGTCAACCATATAAATATTATATAATATCAATGGTAAGGATGTTGAGCATAAAAGACATTATAATAACTAATATGATTTTTTTTTAGGTACAATTTTTATTTTATTTTATGAATACCTGAAAGCTTAAGTTACATAGAGAATTTACTTGAACACACCACGTACATACGTTAGGTTTATTTAATTCTATAGTCACACGGTCACACGTGCACATTTGCGCTCAGCAGCTTTGCAATAAAGCAGTCATTTATTAACAATTCAATAGAGACAAAAACATGTTTTTATCTCCACTATTTAATATATTGCCACCTCTATTATTAAAACTTTTTATTTTTTCTTTAAATATGCTATTCACACTTTTTTTAATGATTATATTTTAAAGAGTGAACATCATAACATGTTAAGTGAATGATAACATAAAAAAATTGACGATCAACAAGTTTTTATGAATATAGTCAATGTTACATTGTATTAACATTTTGTCCATTTGCATATGCATGCATTTTTTTTTTTTTTTTTTTTAACTAAGAAAATGCATTATAATAGCTTAATTTTGCTGCAGCAGTTTGCAACAGTTTTGTTATTCCTAATTATTTTTTAACATATTAATAAATAAACAGTGTATCACTTGTTTGAAAGAGGAGTCCCCGTCAATGTTCTTTCTTGTTATCAACTCCATTGGCTACCAATGTACCTTTGTTTGGGTGTCCATTGCTAAGACTAGCTTCGCCGTAACCCATGGCACGTTTTCCCTGCGGTAATAAATAAATTAAAAAACAAAAACAAAAAAAGGTAGTTAAAATCAATTGTTATAAATAGGTATGACATCAAAATTAAAAAAATCTAAAATTCGATTGTATCTTAAATAGTAAACGACCGTCAGGATTTTTATAATTTTCTACTTTACATCAAAATATCACCTTAGTGCGACTTAAAAAAAAAAAAAAAAATTAAGACTACGAATCTCGTAATTTACATATATCGGACAGTAAATGAGTAAATTTTCAAAAAATTTCTACTCATGGTAATTAATTAGTCTCGCTCGCTAATGATTAATTTCATAAGAAACACCATCTTTTTTTTTTTTTTTTTTTTTTTTTTTTTTTTTTTTTTAATGCTTGACTTTACTTTTTCGGTGAGTTATCTACATAACCGATAGTGATAAAAATTGCATACTTGATGGACAGAGTAAACAAAAGTTCCTTTTAAATGTAACGTAGTTAAAATAATTTGCAAAACCACTTCATTTCACCCCATTTGCAAATAGATTGCAAAAAATGCAAACTTAGATCCGCGGTTTAAAAAGCTAAAAATTAGTTTCTGGGTAGCCAGTAGATTAAGTAAAAGCACTTAAATAAAAAATGTGTGATTTTTTTATTTTTTGAAGATTTGATTGTTTTTTTATTGATTTGGTGTGCTGAAGGTTGGAGTCCCCTTCTAGGACTCTAGTTAATCTAAAAAAAAAAAAAAAAAAAAAAAAAAAAAAAAAAAAAAAAAAAAAATCAACATCGCTAAAAAACAATATAATACGTCACACACACATATATACAGTATATATATATATATATATATATATATATATATATATATATATATATATATATATATATATATTTATAGTTAATTCTTTTACTTAAAGGAGTAGTCAACAATGGCTTTTTTTTTTATAGCAATCATCGTGTGATTAAACCTCCCGAAAACGCGATCTTAAAATTTTAATTTATAACGCGCGCTTAGAGCAAGAGCCGTTTAGCAACCTCGAACCTACGTCACAGCTTAAACTTGCTCTCACGCTAGTTTTGCGCGAGTGTGAGATACTCTAACTTTTACTCTCGCTACTTGATGTGATGTTTTACGTATATAAAATGTTATTACGGCTACAGGTATTTAATAAAATAATTAATGTAAAGATAGGAGTAACTCTCGCTTGCGCCAAGCTAGCGTGAGAGCAAATTTAAGCTGTGACGTAGGTTTGGGGTCGCTAAACGGATCGCGTTTTCGGGATTTTTTATGACACGCTGATCAGTGATCACTATTAAAAAAAAAAAAAAAAAAAAAAAAAAAAAAAAACATTGTTGACTACTCCTTTAATTTACTGGCTACCAAGAAACTAATTTGTAGCTTTATATACTTTAAGCGGATTTAAGTTTGCACTTTTTGCAATTTATTATGCAATTTATTTGCAGGGAGTGGTTTCTGAATTATTTTAACTACACTACATTTATAAGTAACTTTTAATGTTTCCACTGTCCATCATCAAGTATGAAATTTTTATCACTATCGGTTATGATGTAGATAACTCACCTGTGATTAAGTCAATGATCAAACAAAAATGAAGTGCCAAATTGGTGTTTCATATGATGACTAATGAATCATTAGCGAGACCACCATGAGAAGGAAATTTTTGAAACTTAACACATTTACTGTCCGATAGTGTTGGTCTTAATTTTTTTTCAAAGTCGCACAGTAGTGATATTTTGATGCAAAAGTTGAAAATAATAAAAATCCTGGCGGTCGTTTACTATCCGAGATACATTCGATATATAGAAATAGAAATATTTTTATTGACCCAGGCAGTTCATAGCAATATATATATAATTATATATATTTTGTTACTGCACTCAAAAGTGGTAAAAAAAAAAAAAAATGCTAAAATTAACCTTTTTAAATTTTTTAAAAATTTGTTGATATATTGCTATTCCTAATTTTTAATGAAAAGTTTTATGTCATTACATTAGCAGTAACTTTAAGAAGTCCAATAGGGAACATTGTAAAACTATTAATGCAATACTATTAATGCAATATTTGATAATTAAATGTACACTGGTCCCAAAAAAATCTGACCGTTAAATCACCCAAAATGTTATAGTGGGATAAGCGGTCAGATTTATTCTGGACCAGTGTACCGACCAATGAATGTGTATGTATACCTTTTCAATGTATGCCTTAATGTAGAAATTTCCAAAGAGCACAATGAAAGACATCATATAGATGACGAGCGCATACTGCATCCACAGAGGAAAGTCGCAGCCAGAGCGAATACCATTAATACCCATGATGAGAGCAGTCGTGAATTGCACCTGTATCACAAGTCACAGTTATTACAGCAGATCAAATAGTGTGCACAGTACGCATACCTCGTTTTATATATATATATATATATATATATATATATATATATATATATATATATATATATATATATATATATATATATATATATATATATATATATATATATATATATATATATAAACAATAAAGCAAGTCTCGTATCTTACATCTTAAAAGAATAGTTATATATTTTTTAATTATTATTTTAAGATGTAAGCGAGACTTGATTTATTGTTTTAAATTACAAATAGCATTATTAATAGTTAAAACTTAGTAAATTATCCTTTAAATAAATTGCATGACCGGCAATGATAGGTGTAGAACAATAGTATTTATGTGTCGCCGCACAATATGTATATTGCTGTTGCGGGCTAAAATCGCAAAAATTAAATTCATACTGTTAATAATATTTCACGTACAGCAAACCGTCTTGTAACGTTGCATAAAGTGCTAAATGTTTTTTAGTAAAATTTTCAAAAAAAAAAAAACAAAAAAAAAAAAAAAAAAAACAACAACTCACAAGCTGCATGATAGTGAGATACTTCTTCCACCAAAGATATTTGGTGACGTGGGGTCCCATAGCCGCGAGAGCGTAGTATGTGTACATCACCACGTGAATGAAGCTGTTCACCATGGCGGGGAGGAAAGCTGCAAAAACAATTACGCAAGCTATGTTAACTCCATTGCTTCTATTGAAAGCAAGAAATCTATGTAATGGTATGTTACAAATTGATTCAAATATTCATATTTTATTTATTATTAATGATGGTATAATATGCATTAAATAATAATAGATGCAACTTACTGGAGCCACTGGGTACCCATTTAATGCCAATCCACCAGAGTGAAAACATGGTTGAGTGATGATACACATGTAGGAATGTAAGCTGGTTGTTCTTTTTGCGCAGAATGAAGAAAAACGTGTCGCAAAACTCAAGCAACTTTGAGAAGTAATACCACCACACGGCATTTGCTATCTGAAATAATAAAATATATTTATTTTTGTCTCCTGTTTCAGAACTATAAATATAACTTACCCTCATTTCTTCTGGGTGCTTAATATGTGTTACTGGTTGACACACGTAACTGTAGCGCAACCGAGTGGATGCTACGAGGAGCTGAAACCAGCGAGAAACATGGACTTCAGCTTTTTAAATTAAATCGTGAGTAAATTATTAACATGTGCTGATAAAATTAGTGGTACAGTTTAATTTTAAAAAAGTTTTTTTTTTTTTTTTTTTTTTTTTAAGGCTGTTTTGTCTTTGATATATCTTGTTCCCTCTCTTTTTTGAAATTATGAATTGCATACAGTGTATGTATTAAAATAAACATACTTCGTATGCGATGTAGAAGTTGAGGATCGCCATTGCAAGGTTGTAGGGTATGAGAGCCCATGTGAGGCGGAAAGGTTTACGATGACTCATAAGTCGAGGTCCCACCCACACAATGGCAAGGTAGAGCGCAGTATAGAACAGCGTGGGTAAGGGTGAATCTACGAGGAGCCAACCACGAGTGCGTTCATCTGCACAATCAATAATACACATTGATTTTTACACATAGAGCAGAGATAATTAAGACATAAGATTAAAAATTAAAACTCACCCGCAATAGTCTGAGTCCAAGCATAGAAATCCCGGAACTTAGTCCAAGTATCTTTTAACATGGCCATCGTAAAATGTTATGCTAATTTGTTGGAAGAAACCTGTAAAAAAGTTAATTAATACAATATTTAATAAAGGTTACGAGACATTGCATATAGCACGTCATAACTTCATAAATAGTTTACGTGAGAAAATAGGATGGTTAATTAACAATTGTTGCAATGTGACGATTGCAACACGCACTGTCAGCAACCTTTTTTAAGTCACATCAGCGCATTTTTGCAGACTATGCAATGAGGAAATGCAGACACCCAATAATCAGTCAAATCAAGCAATTACTTAATGTTGCTTGTTGTTAATTATTTTATTTAAATTCCTATAATGATCCCTGTTAAAAAAATTACATTTAAAAGTACCAATAAATACATTTTTATTTTATTTTTTAGTTAAATATGTATCAATATTATAGTTTTTATTACAAATGCGTGTGTTTTGGTTTTGTTTTCTTCTTTATGTTTTATATAAACGTACATGTAAAATTCGCACCAAAATTCAATACGCTTAATTTATATTTATTTTCTGTCTGTAAAAGCACCATATGAGAAGCACAAAAATTAAAATGTGTGATTTTTTTTTTTTTTTTTGTACCCTGTATGATTATACTGTATAAGCACCATTATAAGAAGCACAAAAATTAAAATGTGCGATTTTTTTTTTTAGTTTGATTATACTGTATAACTCTTTTTTTTTTTTTTAGAAAATACCGCTCGGCACTAAATATAATCTGACTGCATATAATGTTGAATCCTTGTAAACGTTATTTTCTACGAGAAATGTGACGGAAGTAAATTGTTCCCAAATATACGAGAGATTAGAATAAGTTAAGTTGCTATAATGATTGATACTCACGTGATGAGCAGTTGGAGATGAGCAGATTCTCAGGTTGATGGTCGCGGCATGGCAGTCGAGCGAGTGAAGCCGCTCGCAGGTCGCGGCCGCTAAAGAAGCCGTCACAAGCAACTCCCCCACTCTTTCTTCACTACAAAATCATATTAGATTAATCTTAATAATGAAATGATTAATTTCTAATTAGAACACATGTTTTAGAATGACTTACTGGAAAGACCACGCCAAAATTTTTAAATAATTGAATTAAAATGTTACGATATACAAAATTATTTTTTATTTATTTAGATACTAACGCAAGAAGTAAAGTTTTATGTTTGTTATTGAAGCCTTAACTGAAGTGTAAATCACATACCCGCGATGTTAGCTGTAAAAATGCATGGCTGGCATGAGGGTGACCGCCATGCTGCCTGCCGCACAAAAATCAATAACGCGCATACCGGACTCGAGCGCGTGCGCGTGCAGCTCGTGCCGCGTGCAAATCATGCAACACTTCAAATAAAAAATTTGAGCGGTATTAGTCAAAATATTGTCGATAAAGTACATTCATTTTGATTGACTTTATCCATATTGATGGTATATTGCCACTGCCTTTTTGAAATGTACATGGTGCACTGTATTCTATAAAAACTCAAGTCAATAAGAACTAAAAGAAATTTGGAAAAAAAAAAAAAACGTGCTTAATTTTTGTGAGCAAACTGTAAAAGGAACTATTATTGAACCATATTTCTTGTTTCATGATTTATAATGCTGGACGTGCTGTGCCAAAAATTAATATTTATTACATTAACATTAAATAGTGCTGTTTTTATACCGGCATGCCTGTTTTATTTCACATTCAATGTTCTCCGTTTTAGTATTACAAAATAATAAGCACAATTATACTGTAATATTTTTAGTATCAATAAACATTTAAAGCGGTATATTGTAATAAAACATAAATAAATAATTTTACTAGACATACTGGACTGGAGCGCGCAGTGTGGGGAGCGAACAAAACGCCTGCTAATCCGCAACCCGCGCATCGCGCAGCAAACAGCTGTTGCCTAGTGGCTAGGCGGCACACTGAACTGCAAGTGAGCGAGTGACGTATACGAGGTACGACTCGAGCCCTGCATGAGCAAGAGGTGAGCTTAATTACCTATTTTTTCATCACAAATTAAAACCACAATATCTTACTCAAAGTATGTGTCTCTGGCAATAGTCTTACGATACGAACTCTAGTGAAAGTTTGATTTCTTTTAGAATTTAGCAATTTTCTACCAATTTTCCTCTTTTTAGCTCGTCCCTGTAAAAAAGTAAAATATAATGTATACTGTATCAAATAACGCTTAAAACCCATCAACATTTATTATTGTAAAATAAACCTACTGTGATTTTATAAAAGGTTATTACTATATTATATAGTATACAATATAAATATATTAAACTATTGTTTCTATTTCTTTTGGAATCCTATATTTCCGAATTCGTATCCAGAATTTTTTTATTGCGTTGCCATGGAAATCTTAAATCACTAATTTGCGATTACTAGATATAAATTTAATTTATAGAACTGGAAAAAAAAATAAAGAGTGTTGGTATATGTGCTATAGAGATAATCAAAGAAACAATAATAATAATAATGAAACAATAAAAAATTAGTTATTTTATATTTTTACATAACAGTAGTTAGTAATATTACAAGTAATTAAAGCTTCAGCCTATAGTTCTCAGGATATCATATTTATGCATATTTAACATAAACTTGCAATGTATACAAGTTTCTAATGGGCTAACACAGAATCGTGACATTTTATGGATGAATACATTTTTGTAGTCTAAAATGTGTTAATGTGTGTGGTGCATGTACAGTACAGTATAATGTGCGAACGCGATCGGAATTAAATTGAATTTTTTGCATGTGTCTTGTTTTAAAAAAATTACTATTAATAATTGTATTATATATATAATATTAGAGAACTTTAATAAGAGAAGCGCATTCCCACAGATGTTGGCTTCCCGTGCAACATAGGGTCACAAAGGGTTGCCTACGTTCGCAGGCGGCGCTGTGTGACGTCACTCGACCAATCAAAAGCTCGGATTTTAGGGGTACCAATGAAATCGCGTAAACGGTTTTGACGCGAAATTTAAAATCAGGCAATCTTAGCATGACTGAGGATTGAAGTGTTTCTAGAGCCTTGTTAGAGACTTGCCTACCTATAATTCGCGTTTTATTATCTTCTTTGTTAAATTTGAAAAACAAGATTCTATTTTAACTGTTTTATTTTGTCACGGCAATAAATTAAATACGATCGCACACCTCTGTATACCAACTGCCGTCATATTCCCCGCATATCTATTTTGTTCTGCCGTGTTGTTTGTAATATTTTCATCTGAAGGAGACTATTGAATCAATTATTGAAATTTCAGTTTGAAAGAGAGGAAAACAAATAATAAAAAAATGAACACAGGGCGGAGAGAGAGAGAGAGAGAGTCTGGACGGCAGCGGGGCAGCGCTTGCTTTTCCCTGCTTGCTAGAACTTTATATACAGATGGTTCATACGACATTCTCATCCTGGCTTGGTAGCTCTGTTGTCTACGCCATGGTGACAAGATCGCAAGGTCAGAGGTTCGAATCCATCTGCTATTTTCCTTATTGTTTTTTTTTTCTTCTTTTTCTTTTTCATTATTATATATATATATTTATCATTAATTATTATATTACACAATAATAATTCAGTTAACAAAAGGTGAAAAAAAAAAATTAAATGAGAAAATGTTGTACATATACACGCATTGTGTTTAATAAAAAAAAATTATTTCCTTTTTTTTATTATTTATATAATTAAATAACTGGATTATTATTGTGTAATATAATAATTAATGATAAATATATATATAATAATGAAAAAGAAAAAGAAGAAAAAAAAAACAATAAGGAAAATAGCAGATGGATTCGAACCTCTGACCTTGCGATCTTGTCACCATGGCGTAGACAACAGAGCTACCAAGCCAGGATGAGAATGTCGTATGAACCATCTGTATATAAAGTTCTAGCAAGCAGGGAAAAGCAAGCGCTGCCCCGCTGCCGTCCAGACTCTCTCTCTCTCTCTCCGCCCTGTGTTCATTTTTTTATTATTTGTTTTCCTCTCTTTCAAACTGAAATTTCAATAATTGATTCAATAGTCTCCTTCAGATGAAAATATTACAAACAACACGGCAGAACAAAATAGATATGCGGGGAATATGACGGCAGTTGGTATACAGAGGTGTGCGATCGTATTTAATTTATTGCCGTGACAAAATAAAACAGTTAAAATAGAATCTTGTTTTTCAAATTTAACAAAGAAGATAATAAAACGCGAATTATAGGTAGGCAAGTCTCTAACAAGGCTCTAGAAACACTTCAATCCTCAGTCATGCTAAGATTGCCTGATTTTAAATTTCGCGTCAAAACCGTTTACGCGATTTCATTGGTACCCCTAAAATCCGAGCTTTTGATTGGTCGAGTGACGTCACACAGCGCCGCCTGCGAACGTAGGCAACCCTTTGTGACCCTATGTTGCACGGGAAGCCAACATTTGTGGGAATGCGCTTCTCTTATTAAAGTTCTCTAATAATATCAGAGGTATAGGAAATGATTCAGATGCAATACTCGAACTCGATATAGTAATTTCAAGTTTTAAACTATTTAAATAATCCGAAAATTGAACCCGGAACTTGCGCGATCTGCTTGCAATAAAATAAAAGATAATGTCTTGTGCTAAGCAAATCAAGAGTTAAACAAAACACAATGAATAGAAGTCTTTTGTCCTTTGTCATTGTAACCCGTTATTTTATATTTAATTTTTTTTTTCCTGAGGCGTCTTTATCTGTTCAACACTTATATCATACAACAATAATTTAATAATATAAAATAATAATAAAAAAATATTGTGTTTGCCTTAACATTGACAATAAAGCAAGTATTATTGTACACAGTACTTCTATATTATTGAGTGAAGGTGTGGCATAATTTATTTATATTGTCTATAAACTTCACGACCACGCGAGTGGAGTGATGAAATTTTCCAGCGGTAATTTTCTCTGCACAAACGCAATGTAAAAATTAATTTAATTATATCAAAAGAAATGACATTTTTTGTATAATATAGAAAGTGTTTAAATTAAAAATATTCTGATCAATCATAACTATTAAAAATGGTGAAATAATAATAAAATCGACGTTTTATGTAGTAATTTCCTCGAAAAATTTATTTGAATATTTATTGACTTATTTGTGCACGCTCAGAAAAAGGTCGTGCCATTGCGATAACTAGCTGTTAACTGTCAAACAATAATATTTTATAAAGCAGTTCACAAAATATTTGACACTGAAGAATACAGAACAATTGCGTAGTTAAGAGAGAGAGAGAGAGAGAGAGAGAGAGAGAGAGAGAGAGAGAGAGAGAGAGAGAGAGAGAGAGAGAGAGAGATGAGGTTTGTGTCAAGTTGCAATTTTATGTCCGTTGTGTGTTGTGTAACGATGGCAATAGAAATGCAAACTTCTGTTAATTATCACAGCACTCGTACGCTTAACAATACTTAAATGTTGTTATCATCATCATTTTATAACGAGCTAATTATATTTTATGAATTTCAGTTTGATTCAAATTAATTTAACTTTAAAAATTTAAAATCACCATCTAAGATTTAGAACTATACACAGTATCATATAATTTTGCGTATCGTTAATAATGATATGAAATATGAATATATATATATATAATATAATAATATATATTATATATATATATATATATATATATATATATATATATATATATATATATATATATATATATATATATATACACACACACACACACACACACACGCACTTCTCCCTATTGACTGATAAAGGAACAATTGTTTTGAGGCCGACTATAAGCAATTTTGCTCATATCCGCTTCCGTTTCGTCTTACTGCGCATGTGTAGTAAGGAGAAATGGAAGCGGATGTGACCGAAATCGCTTATAGTCGGCCTCAAAACCGTTGTTCCTTTACTAGTCAATACTAGTTCGAGCGGATACAGTGTAATTAAACTAATTAACTATGTAAAGTCAACTGTGATTTACTGTGATTGGCTAGTACGTTTATAACACGCTCTCTGATTGGTTTAGTACCGCGGATACAGCTTTTGGCGGGAACGACCTTGTTTTGGCCAGCCGAGTGTATATATAATTGGGAAACTCCGAGGGAGTAATTGCTTTAAAATAATTTACAAAATTATGAACTTATATTCGGAATAGAAAATCAGAAAAAGCTTTTACACGCTATATATTATTGTCTACTCTAAAATAATAGTGACAACTAATAAATGTAAAACCATTGTACCTAGCTTTGTCTGAGGTGCGAGTGTAAACTATAGCTACATGCCTGAGTGCACTCAATCGCGATCATTTTATTGCGATTGTGTATGTCATGGTCACGATGCATTTTCTAGCGGTTTTAGATCGTTAACCCTCATGGTAGAATATAATATAAAAATTGTAATAAAAATAGCAGCAATAAAATTGAAAGACAATTAAATATTTTTACTTCATCATTGTTTTGTTACATGCCAGACATTTGATATGCAGTTATATTTTGTGCAGCTTCTGCATGTAATTTTTTTTTCTTGTTCTTTTTTATTTAAAAATTTGAGCACCAGGAAAACAAAAAAAAACTCGAGAATAAACGGAAAAGAAGCATTCAGATCCATATTTATAATCTAGATTTTACATTTTTTATGTACAGCTTTGGCCAAAAGTTTGAGAACGATTTGGATATAGGCAACCTGCAATCACCCTATGTTATCTTTATGGGAAAACGCTGCGGCCGCCGCTGCCCCGTTCTTTAACTTTTGGCCAGGCGCTGCACACATTTTTTTCTACTAAAAAAATTACTTCGGTATAATTATACTGTACCTAGAAAATTAATTTCATTTTGGTTTTTTATATGATGTACTTTTAATCGCTTAACAATATAAAAATTAACCTTTTAGTCCTCGAAAATTCGCTTTTTTTTTTTTTTTTTTTTTTTTTTTTTAGTTTACGCACAGATAACGCTTACATATTTTTTGCTGAACATTATTTGACAAAACATATTCGACACAGCCACACCTCGACCTGATAACCTGCATCTCTATATACATTTTTCGGGACAATGAACACGCGAAAGTTCTATAACCCGATGTTCCTTTTGATGACAATGAAGGTGACACCTAATAATTAATCAAAGTTTTGATTCATCAACCAATAAAACACAAATAATTAATAGTTATATGAACCACACATTCCAAAACTTTTAGAGTCACAAAATGGTACACAGCAAGCAAATGTTCAGTTATATATATAATAAGGCATTGGTGCATCTACGGAGACAAAAATGTTGTTTCCTTTTTTATGCTGTGATGTTGATGTATTTACACAAAATAATATAAAAGTTAATTAAAATTTCAAATAAATGGATTTTGATTTTTCAGACTGCCAAAGTGCATACAATTTTATTCCAGATCTATACTTTTACAATAATTGTTTCTTGGAAGAAGAAAAAAATGCTTATATGACGAGAGTCTTTTTACATTTGATTTTTAAAACAGTGATCGCTAAATGATAAATTTTTTTTTTAAAAGATGACATTTTCTTTCAGGTAATGCCTCGCGCGCGGCGACCACCTGAGCTGTCGCTGTTGAGTATGCGCGTCGTGGCTCGTGCGGCATGTGGGGCAGCATGTCGTTGCCTACACCAGGCCCATGGTCATGAAGAGGCTATTCGCGGTGCCGTGCAATTACGTGACTTTGTGGCATCGGTACCAGCTCACCTTGCAGATGACTTTGTACGCCACGTGCTTGTCCTCCTAGATTCAGCTCAGGCCCCACGAGGCGTCACAGCTTTGGCTGCTCTGCTTCATCCTCGCTGCTCGCGACTAGACCTCAGTGAGCCTGCGCTTGCAGCTTGCAAACCACAGGTAAATAAAAATTTCAAATAATTTAGTTCCTAGAATAATGAACTTATGGTAGTCGTTTACATAGAATTTTATTTTTGTAAATATATGCTAATGGTTTGCAATTATTTACACAGGTGAAATTTGCGGTACTTCAGAATGTATCAGTGATGCCTCGGTTACGCCACCTTGACGTGAAGTTTTGTAGCCCCACTGGTCGTGAGCACGAGACAGCAGCTAGCTTAGCTGTCAGTGCTGTAGCTGAACATTTACCACGCTTACATGCACTTGTTGCCCTCGATGTCTCTTGGATATGTACAGCCGCTATGCTGCGTGTAATTGCAGCAAACTGCCCACGGCTGCAACGTCTAGTAGCTCAGGACTCGCGACTTGAGCGGGGAGACGCACGACGTCTGTGTGCTTTACCAGAGCTTCGTTGGCTGAATGTGGATAGCCATCATGAGCCTGTCACTCCTGCGGATATTGCTTTTTTATTACCCCATCTGCCACATCTCGCAGTGCTGGAATACCCCGATGTCGAGGGTGTGGTGGCTGCGTTGAAGTCAAGTGGATGCTCGCTCAGTTTTGGGATCAGGGACTTCAGCTCAGCACTCTATCGTGCCAACACCCAATTACTTGCAAATTTAAATACATTATTTCCTCACATTGAAACTCTAAGACTTTATAAACCAACTGGAGAACTTTCAATATTAACACAATTAAAACATTTAAAAGTGCTGACAGTAAATGAATGTGTACCTGAAATGCTTAGTAAATTTTTGCAAGAAATGGATGGTGAATTGCAAGATGTAACATTACATTCACTGTCATCTCTAAGTGATCTTTTCCCATCCCGTAGTTTAGGTCTCTCAAGACTTAGATCTATAAAGTTAATTGGATGTCAAGGAATAGATTTGTTATTACTTAACGAATTTTGTCCTAATCTCGAAGAGCTCAAATTAAGTCAATGTGTGGGTACTGAGCTGAGTCATTCAAGTGTTGCAAACACACGTGGTTTCTCGCGACTTGCCACAGTTAAGGTGTGCGGCAATTTTGCAGCTCCACACCTTCTTCTTTTACTTAGTTCATGCCTTGCAGTACGCCGTATTACAGTGGGCGCACCCGCCTCTGAAGACTGTGTCCGACGTATACTCACAGATGCACTATGGCTTCACATTCTGAATGCTAACCCAATGGTACGTCTAGAGAAACTACATCTAGTTTCTGATCGTGTCACTCGGCGTATTCTTGATGAAATGTTAGTGCGTCTACCCAGTCTTGCTATTCTGTATTTGACAGGACATTCATGGTCTCATGAACTTGCGGGAGATGCCATTGACCGACTGAAAACTTTCTTAAGACCTTTTGAAATAAGACTTCGGATTCAGGGCGCTGGATTGTACTACTTCAGTTACCCAGAGGACTCCTAAATTTTAAAAGTTAAAAACATTTTTCCTGTTTCTTGACATGCATTAAAAGTGAAAACACGAGGGTATGAAGTCAATTTAAAATTATTAACACTTCCTAGCAAATTAGTCATCACAAGAACACAAGTTGTCCTTTAATTTAAAGGTGCACCATTGATGAACTGATTTTTATTGCTTGTCAAGGTACGATTTGCAAAACATTCTTCCATATAATATACTAATGCCTGTTTTTCTATCCATGTATTAGTGTCCATTATGCAATGCATAAATGCAAAAGAAAAAGTGATACAGACTGCTTGTGGCTTATCTTTCTTCTCCCCATTCTCCTTCCTCCCACTGTCACAAAGCTAAATTACTCCAGTGTGATTCATTATTGTAATCTAAATGTTATTTTTCTGACCTTTCCATTACTCATTAATATCTCTAAATAAAGTTCTTTTTTAATCAATTTGGAATTTGTTATATTTTACCTTAAGTTTATATGAAGAAATGTTCATTTCTACACTTATTATAAAAGCTGTTACTTTTGTTTGCTATTTTGGTTTGATTTTTTTCTTCTTAATTAAAAATTGCCTACTAAAAGAGGGAAAAATATTAGCAATAAAAGTCCCAAGCATTGCCAAAACAAGATGAGAGGTTATTTCAACCGAAAGCACTTCATTTTCTTGGATTTTAATCAAGTTATAGGAATAAAATTTAATGTTTATTAAATTCAATATTGCATGATCGTCTGTAAAATTTTAGTTTACCTGAGGTAAATTATTTCAGAAATAGGGGTAGTAGATTTGGTTAAAAATTCTGATCTTGTTTTGGCCAGAGTGTAATGTACATTGATACAAAATAAAATATATTTTTAAACTAACTTTTGTATGTAACTGTACAAAATGTGAGTGTTATTATTATTATTATTTTCTTATGCTATGGATGACAGTTGCTGCTTCCACAACAAAGAAAATGGTGACAAATATCAGTTTGAGAACACTACAACAGAACACTCGCGGGAAAAAAAAAAGAAAAAAAAATCCCCCCAAAACCAAGAGAACAATTAAGCTGCTCAAAATAAAGAATTTAAATAAAAGAAACAAAAGAATACAACCTCAAATAAAGATTTGGAGAACAAAGACATCAAGTATATAGAATAGCATATTTATTCTAAATCTTGTGCCCACATTTATATTAAAATATAATTATATAATTCACTCAATTAATTAATATGGCAACTAAATACAAATTATAAAAGCAATTTGTACAAAAAATAAACAAGTGTTTTACACTGATAGCATTTTTATATTTAAAAAAATCTATATAAACAATAATTAAAAATTAATTTAAAAGGCAGTTTTATATATCACTGTTATTCCGCTATATTGCCAATGTCTACTTGACCCTTTTTTTTTTTTTTTTTTTAAATCTGCAAATGACCTGAAATAGATAAATTCAAAGTTTGAGGTCGAAAATGTCAAGTGGACATTGGCCAATAGAGCGGAACAACGTCGATATATATAATATTATATATAAGGATGTTCAAGTCTATAGAATATAGAAGAAAAAGGTAAATATATATTTTGTTAAAGTACAAGCTTTTAAATAAACTGGACATACATAGATTAGAAATACTTTTTTTTTTCTACATATAATTTTCTTTGTTTCATATAAAAAAAAAAAAGGTGGGCATTTAGATTTCTATCACAATGATGGAAATATTTTTCACAATATACAAACATCTA
Source organism: Ecdyonurus torrentis (assembly GCA_949318235.1). Taxonomy (NCBI): domain Eukaryota; kingdom Metazoa; phylum Arthropoda; class Insecta; order Ephemeroptera; family Heptageniidae; genus Ecdyonurus; species Ecdyonurus torrentis. The sequence goes on along the minus strand of OX439128.1, from coordinate 27,483,452 downwards.
CTATGGTCGTAAAATTATTAAGAATGAAGCTATTGAACTAAATAGCTATTTGGTCATTATATCTAAAATTAATAAATGTACACACCAAAAATGAAACTTAAAAAGAGTACAGATTATAATATTATAAAAAACACATTGTCAATCCTTCAATAAAAATAGTATATTATTTTATTTCCCTTTTAGTCTACAAAGGTGTGGACTTTTATTCTAGTGCAAGAGTCAGTAAAAGCTCTGACAGTGCAGAACATCAATTAAGAGAGAGAGAGAGAGAGAGAAAAAAATACTTTTGGTTAGTTCATTGTTTTTAAATCATTACATGAAGAGAATTAAAATTTGTACAAGAAGTCGAGAGCTTTTACAACGCGGATTCACTCCAAAGTCATAAGGAGGGAGCCACATCCATGTCAAAACAATTAAAAGCATGCAGAAGATATGACTCAGTCATGTTAGTTTAAATTTATTGAGAAAGGCACTCATTGCAAGTGCAAGACTGCAACATTGTTTTTCTTTTCTTTAATATATGTATATATTTTTTTCATATTTTAGTGTCGCACTTAAGTTGGTTAAAATGTCACTAAATCTCTTAACCTGATATTTTCCAAACAAGCCTCAAAACAACTCTTTCAATCCTAAATTGTTTTAATCTTTTAATTAAATTTGATTCAGACTTAATGTATTATCATTTTAATATTACATAATATGCATAATATATATTTTTAATAACTTGCCACAAACACCAGAGACTTGCTAGAAAAGATCAGTAAAAGAGAGCAACTATTTGACAAAACTATGTTCGACATGTGGAGTTAGCTACATTAGCTCGCGTTAAGTACATACAAGCTGATATGGCAGTTGAGATATGGCCAACTTTCGATAAGTGAAGATGAATAACCTTTTATTTTTTCATACTTGTGAAAAAAAAAAAAAAAAAAAAAAAAAAGTAAACTACGAAAAAATTTACATCAAGTGAGAAATATGTACATCTTCACAGAAGATATAATGGGCAATACATAGATTTGTTTTTCTATATACTTATATAATGATAATGCACATAATTATAAATTTGATTTTTTACTTCAAAAATCCTAACAATTATTTTATTTTCTACTTATATATTATTATATTCTTGATTTTTATATATATATTATATATAGTTATAGAATTTCTTTAAAAATTATTTTTTTTTTAATTGCAGAGGTTACTCTCAGCTGCCAGACTGAAAATACTAAACAATAATTATTTTCTGTGTTGAAGACATCTTGTTTTTATTTATATATATGTATATATATATATATATATATATATATATATATATATATATATATATATTTTTTTTTTGCCCTGAAGAAATCTTTGACTAAGAGAGAGATCAAGTGACTCAGGTGGGGGTCACTAGGCACTTAGTCCTTTACCAGCCGGTAGATGTGGTGTTGTGCTCCATGCTCCGAGGTTGACACTTCAAATACGTATGCAATACATAGTAGTGTCTCTTGGGTGTCATAGTTTGTCACCACCTGAAACAAAAATCAATTCTTAATTCTCATGTCTATGCTTTAGTTTACGTAAATTAATACAGTTCTTTAAGATATATTCTCTAAAATATCTAATATGAAACTAACAAACTTATATACAGAAACAATTATTTCAGGATTGGCAAGTGTTGTCTCTTGCATACATTAGGGGGAAAATAGTCGTTAGAGTTGCCCTGATTGTAATATTTGGACTAAATTTCGGAGCGGAACAATGAAGGTGCTATAAAGCAAGATATATTTTAAAGATCCCTTATTTTCCCCCTCTCTCAGCAAGTCTATACAAGTCCAACAGAAGTTAACGTTTAGCTCTCAAACCCCAACTTACAGTAGAAGTTACTTAGTTTTCCTGATATCTAAAAAATTTATTTGTTAAAAAAAAAAAAAAAAAAAAAAAAAAAAAAAAAGCAAATTATAAAATAATGTTATAAAAAATATAATACCTATACTATTGAATACTGTTTTTTTTTTAATTAAAAAAAAACTGCCGCGGGGGGGGGGGGGGGGGGGGATCACTACAAGGCTCTTTTTATTGTGATGTACACAGATATGATACTAATTTCAATGCAAATATTTATTATTATTATTATTATTATATATATATATATATATATATATATATATATATATATATATATATATATATATATATATATATTTACTCAAACATTGACAGAGCAAGGGCTTAGCTGTAAGAACAGTGGTGAAAACTAAATTGGTTGACATACCTGCAGAATGGTGAAGTTCTCAAGCACACTGTTCATCATGTATTTCTCAGGTAGATGTTTTAGCTTGTGGATGAAGTTAATCATGTACTCGCACATCGGAGAGCGGGGAATTCGGTACATGAAACGGCCATTCTCAAACCTCGCATACTCTTTTTCTACCTTCTCCACCACTTGCTTACCAAAGGAACACACCTTTGTCGAGCATGCAATTGTCATGTTTTCGTTGCTTTCATATCTGTAAACAAAATTACTAACATCAAACACTATAATTATAAATGATTTTTATGACTATCATTCTCTCAAATTTTTATTTTAGGAATCCAATCACTTCTTATTATATTTAATAACAATTAAGAAAAAAAATAATTAGTGTTTCATATGCAAATTCTGTAATTATTCATACAGTTGCTTTTTATTAAGTGAACTTACTGGCTTGCAACTCCATAAAAGGCGCCAGATTCATCCTCAATGTTTGAGTTGAGGTCTGCCCAGAATTTCACAAGGAAGAAAGCATTCTGTGGCCCCTTATCATACAGTTCTTTCAGCCCACCTTTCTTCTCTGGGAACTTATCATAAATCTGTCGCACATCAACTGCCTGCAAGTAGGAAAGAAACTTTAGTATGGCAGAAAACAAAGTAAATAGGAATTATTTTATTAGATTTGAATATTCACATTGTTTTTCATCTATTAATAATAGCTATACCTATTATTAATCATTATTTTTATTTAGTATTAATTCAAGTAATAAAATAACCTTCATTATGCTGTACTATTAATGATAATAAAAAAAATGCAAGACCGCATAAAAACAAATTGAAATCATGCCAATAAAAGGTCTAAGGAAATAATTTTTTTTCTTCTTCTTCTTCATAATAATGATTATTTTTTAATGGTACACTATTTTCAGTAACAATTAATAGCCTGACGGTGCAGATTAAATAGGAGTTGGATTAAAAAGAAAAGAAAAGAAAAGAGAGAAAGAAAAAAAAGAAAGAAAGAAAGAGAGAAAGAGAGAAAGAGAGAAAGAAAGAAAGAAAGAAAGAAAGAAAGAAAGAAAGAAAGAAAGAAAGAAAGAAAGAAAGAAAGAAAGAAAGAAAGAAAGAAAGAAAGAAAGAAAGAAAGAAAGAAAGAAAGAAAGAAAGAAAGAAAGAAAGAAAGAAAGAAAGAAAGAAAGAAAGAAAGAAAGAAAGAAAGAAAGAAAGAAAGAAAGAAAGAAAGAAAGAAAGAAAGAAAGAAAGAAGGAAAGAAGGAAAGAAAAAAAGAAAGAAGGAAAGAAGGAAAGAAAGAAAGAAGGAAAGAAAGAAACGAGACCAAAGGAACTTCATAATTACCTCCAGTAGGGGATCTGAGTAAGTGACGGAGCCTCCTATGTGCACAAAGAGGTGCTTGTGATACTGCAACAGAGAACACATAAATTTAAACATTAGCCATTAAAATGCAAGTATATTTTTAATGTTTTTCTCATCCACAAACACCTATTTTACTCTTCCAAAGCTCATTCTTTTAATAAACACTTACTGTCTCTGGGTGCTGTTGTTCCATGAATGCGGAAAACTCGACGAGCCTCAGCTTATGTGTTGCTATGGCTCTACCCTCCCATGGTGGAGGTGGTGGCGCCTGCAAGCCCAGATCTGCAGAGGCTGATACTGCTGTTGCTGGCTTTCCAGCAGGTCCCACGCTGTATGGAGACTGTGCAAATGGCTTGACACTGCAGTAACAAAGGAAGCACAATAAGTTAGTCGCTCAAATCTCCAACAATGTTACAATTTTAATACTTACTCTTGTGAACTTCCAGGTTGTAGTCCAGGCTGCCAAAACTAAACAAATTGTCAATTACTGCTCAAGATAATCCTTAATCTTAAAGGGAAACACAAAGGAAAAATCTACTTTTATTTGGTAAATTTTGCTATTAGAAAACTAACTGAAGTCAAATCATCAAACATGGGAAGCCTTACGCCCAAGATCCTATAAAACTTCAATGAAATGCATTCTCTTACACACTTTATCTTAAAAAATATACTTTGTTGTTAACACATGCAAATAAATTGAAAAAAAAAATCAGAGAAAATATTGTTACACTAACTAGATTATTATTAACATGATAATTGCAATCTACATATAAATTAATATTACTGTCACATTGGTCAAATATTAATCAAGATATATATCAACAGACATATCGATTGAAAGAGGTACTTAATCAATGTAAATTTAAAAGACAATGACTAAAGAGGCTTCCCTATGTCTGCATGCATGACGAGGGAGGGAAAGATGATACGGGGGTACACCTCAACCTGTCACATGCATGACCATGGCCGAGGCGCAGGTGGAATACTCACTACCTTCAATTTGGCCTGGATCTCGCGCAGTTTACGTCGCGCAAGCACTTGGATGTGCGAGCTCACTTGCTTCCTTGTACGAGTCTTGCCAGTGCGAAGTTTGATATAGCGTGCGATTAGCTCGTTGCGACCTGCACAAATATAAAAATAGTTTCTTCTCACTATTTATTTTACCATGCAGTCATTAAAATCACTAAATACGGTGTTAAGCCAACAACAAAGATGTTTTTATTGATAATAATTATATATTATAGCTTAATTACCAGCGCTATTATTATTTATTTATTTTTCCAATTTATTATATTCAAATAGATGAAGCTATTGATGTAACCATAAATGTTAAAATGCATAAAGAATTATCTGTGAATTATTGGGATTTTCCGCGCTCCGTTTTAACGAGAGTTCAAAATTAAGATTAGCATTCGCATTCATCCCGAAAAAACTCTATTTTATTTCAAGTCACATCGAAAAACGAACATATATTAGGTTCATTGTCATTACTTTAAAAGCACCGCTGCTTAAAAACAAATAAATGAAAAATAAATATGTACATAAAAATGAATGTATAACTACCAAATAAGAAAATTTCGTCATCGCAGTAATCGCGCGCACATAACATATTATGCACAAATAAAATAATAAATAATTTACACAATTGTTATTTTAGTATTGATATAAATACTAACATATATAATGGATAATAAAAAATAAACTATTTTATTATCAGAAATACACAAACTCCATTTAACGAAGAGGGTGATCGACTTGCATCGGAAATCGTTGAAAGAGGAACTATATTTTCACAATAATTCTTTGTACATTATTTATTTCTAGCTAAACAAACACTATAATTTACAAATAAAATCGAGTAAATTTAAAACCCTTATTTTTTTTGTCTCCAAAAAAAGTTTTATTAATATTTTTAATCTTAAAACAAGTTTCTAATTTGACTAAAATTTGATTTTACATGTTCGACTTAACTAAACTTTTAAGTGCTATTTCTTCTTTACTTTGTGTTAATATAATTTGCAACCGTCTAGTTTGCGAGATACCAGTCGGTCACCTATACTCCCTTAATTTATTTACAATAAAGTTCTCAAATAAAGTCAACGCACGAAAAGAAAAGAAATACATGAGGAGGTTGAAGAAGAAAAAACTTTGATTTATTTTTTGTTTGGCATAACTTTTTAATTCAATACCTTTGTATTGTTGTCAATAAATGACATCATAAGTGAGAGGGAAGTAAAAGAAAATGTTGAAGAAGATTTGATATAGTTTGTTGGGTGCTACCCCCTCCCTCGGGAGGAGTGCTCGCTACTGCGCGCCAGGCGCCCGTTCGCTACGCTAGCCTCGCCCACCACCCCTGCCTCCTGCCTGCAGCCCGGCAAACAACCCTCGCTCACTAATTGCACATTCCTCGCATAGTTTCTCTGCCATGCGTATGTACTGTACAGTACAACCCGGCCAGCTCTCTCTCTCTCTCTCTCTCTCTCTCGCTGCTTTATGTCGGCGTGCGTCCCCTCCCTTACTGAACCTCATTTGTTCCCCGTCCCTGCGCTCCACTGTGAGAGAAAGAGACAGAGCGAGAGAGGGTGGATATGAGGTAATCCAGCTTACTATTTGATGCAATAATATTAAGGCAGTGGTCACACACACCGCTTGCCTCAACATTTCAGGAACTATTACATCAACATGGCGCCATATTTACATTCACAGTTCACAAATTGCTTGGGACTTGAAATGCGAGTCCATCCGAACTAAGGTTGATCGTGTTATCAGCTTATGGCATTAGTAATCTCTCTCTCTCTCTCTCACACACACACACACACACACACACACACACACACACACACACACACTTCTCTCCTCTTTTGATGTAAGAAATTATACGACATTTTAAAATAAATATGCAATGACAGCCCAGTTTCAACCACTTATTGTAATGATACTCTAGAGTTTAGTCTTTGGGACAGATAGAGACGACTTTTTTTTTCATAACAGGTTGATGACAGTACAGAATGTGTACAGTACTTGTGCAGAACTCCCAGATCTCATCGACACTTACCGTACATCTTGCCCTCGTCCGACAGTATAATCTTGCGTCGTCCACAAGGTGGGTATATGGCCAAAGCTTCTTGAAAGCTCTGTTCAATGTCCGGACTCCACACACCTTCCGCGTCCGAGGCAGACATATCCTTGTCATCCTGCAACATGCGGGACAACGGTCATACTCTGTCAAATTTATACAATTATTGCTTTCTTTACGCTAACAGCAATCCTTGTTCTTTTTAAGATTCAATATGCAGTACAAAATCTAACATCATTAACATTTCGTGTAGCCTGTTTACAAATTTAAATTTTTGATAAAAAGATCTGCCAATGTATGCCGCGAAAATAATAGGGGGGGGGGGGGGGGGGCAGATGATGTAATGTAACAAATAGAAGTTTAAATTATAAAATAGTATAATATAGGATTTTTTTTTTTTTTTTAATGCTTTCTAGTCAAACTTTCAATCTTATTCACCTCGTTTTATTATTGAATATCATTGGTTGGACCCTGTATTTTTAATAAATAATTTGCATGCAAAACCGACTGAAATATTTTTGCCATGCACTGATTGATGGGTACCACTGAATTATGTTGAGATTAGTGGACATTTAATTTGCAGAGCGGCGTGCGCAAGTAAGCGCAAGCAGGCAGCTCTCGCAGTCAATTATAACGGGACTCGCGCACAGAGTAATCGCCGCAGGACATTTCAGACCATGCACAGTTGCACCAATTACTCTATTTGCGTGGTGGTTACTTGTACAACATACAAGCCAACTAATTTATTATTTATAATATCTATTTCAACAAAATTAAATACATTAATACTGATATGAAGTATTATAATACGCGATAGATAAAAAGTAAAAGGCAATACTCCTGAAAGGCTTCACACCCCCAACCGTTGTAAAAGAAATAAGGGGGGAACAGTTACTTACGTCGCTGATGTCTCCGACATCCAAGTTCTTGGACTCCGAGCCCGAGCCATTGGCATCGGCAGGGGGCCCGGAGCTGGCGGGGGTCCAGGGCGACGAAATTTTGCCGGCTAGCACCTCCACGCCTGCTGCAGCTGAAACATAACAAACCATCAATATCTTCAATGTTTCACAATTATAAACTTTTCATGACCTCTAGTTAGGGGGCATTCTAGTCACCATACAGGTAGAGAACTAAAGTTCTCTACATACAGGTTAGATGTGGAATAAATTAATAATTTTAAACAACAATATAGATTAAACAATTAAAAATATAAAATAAAATACAAAAATCAACTTCACGTGATTTATTCAATTAAACTTATGGATGTTATAATTATGCGATGCTTCTTGTAATAACTACATTATTATCTATTATTACTTTTTAAATTAAACAATTATTATTATTTGTATTATTTTATTTCTAATTCGGACAGTGATGGCGCTGGTGTAATTTTCTTGTCTGTGTACCGCCGCGGCCGATGACGTCACGTCTGACTCACTCTCCACCGCCTGCGTTTAATTTTGGCACGCTTGCTTGCTTACCACGTTCACGACGTACGTGGTGCACAGGAATCGGAATAAAGCATAAAACGACAGGCGAAATCGCATCTCAAGTTAACGAAAATTTAAGTGATTCGCAATTAAATAAAATAAAACAGAACAAAGATTATATTATAACTAATTTACAGATTTGGCGTTCGAATCATTAAAAGAGGGAGAGAGAGGTGTTAATATTTTTGAATTTTTCTGAACCAAGTTAATAGTAGATAATTTTCTATTTCTCATGGCTCCGCATCTCCAATTCATGATTCTGGCTGCGTGTGTGTTTTGTTTTGTCTGAGTGTGGGTGCTTGACCGCTCTTCGTCTTAAAAGTAAAGTACCTACTTAACCATGCGGAGCCACGTGAAAGAGAAACAACAACCAGCCCATCTCATTATACGGTAAAATATACTGTCGAGAAGATCGAGCATCGCACTACTACTGTGCATTCATCCTCCAATAAATTTAAATAGAATCGCAAATTTATTTTTTGCTTATTTATACATTTATTTATAATTTGTAAAGCCACAGTGACACACATACACAAGAGTCTATACATGCAAGAGCATCAACGTTATGTGATTTACGTTTTTATTTTTTTATTATTAGTTTGATATTAAGAATTTAATATTAAATTGAAAATCTTGAATATATCATTTAACTTTTATCCACATGTCTTAGGAGATTCTATACACGTTTCCATTGTTCAGTGGATGTGACGTGACGCATTTGATTTCCTTGTGAATGTGCTCGGAAAAAAAGTCAACTCAGTTAATATAAATCACGAAAACTATTTAATAATGTCGATTATTATAGTATAATATTTGTATAAAAAAACGAACGAGTCAAGAAAAATAGTGGTCCATATGCATGCTTGTGATCGGTAGTCACGTACAGTAAAAAAAAGTAACCGATAAGTTTATAATTATGTTCGTAAACTGTTCCCTTGCTCCAAAAAGTGCACAATTCCATTAAAAAAAACACACACACAAAAAAAACATTAGGTGATCGTTTTTTTTTTTTTTTTTTTTTTTATTTTATTTTATTTTTACTTTGGGGTTTGGGGCACGAAAAACATTGTTTACGAACATAATTTGTACGACGCATAATTAGGTGCAATTCTATATATGAGATTTAAGCTAATAAAATAGCAATAATGATAGTAAAATTATCACCGGTAAGAAGCATTTGAGTAGCACAAACCTCAGTGAATACTATTTGCTCACGTCATATTTAAAATTGGCAAGATAGTACTATTATTACTACGTTTATATGTCTAATGTCTAGGGATAAATGGAGAAGAAGCCTAACAGTCAATATCTCAAAACACGATTTCCTCGCAGTTTGAGTCACACTCAACATTTAAATCCTTTTTGTTTTGCAACTCCTCTTGTTAGGTTAGCTTGTTTTTTTCCTTGTTCGTCAACAACAAATCAAAATTAGGTCTGCGAGTGCGAGGTTTGAACCACAGAAAAGTTTGCCGAACTTTCCTCAATTTCTACTAACCACTGCAATATGTGCGCCTTATGCATGCAAAATGAAATTTAAAAACTTGCTGCCATGAAGGTTAAAATTACATTTTGGTAATATGCAACATAATTAATGTATATAAAAAAGTAATGTAATGGGTGTATTGCTAAAATATATTACGTAAAAGTGGTGCAGGTCACCTGCTGCTGGCAACACTGCTTGGGTTGGCAGCTCTGTCTACTTCACTACAAGGTCACGTGGGCGTCTCAACGTCGCTCTCTCGCGCTCGCTCGACCCATCACCTCCCAGAGGGAGAAGGGAGGGGGAGGGGGGTGGAGAAAACCAAACTAGCAAGCTAGGTGTCCGAGACAAAGCCAACTAATTATAAAAACAAAAACAATCGGTCCGAGAGCGAGTGGTTTAACATTAAGTAATGATATTCTGATACCAAAACCTCAACTCGTAAAATATAATTACTATATATTAATGATTAATTAATGTTAATATGTTTGTGGTTTTATATCTGGACAAAAATATAAATTGTCGTCATTAAATGTGTATTTTTAATCAATGCATAGATAGATATGATTTATATAATATACAAATTACTAATACTTGGCTAATTACAATGAGCAATAAACAGCACCAAGTATGTACTGTACACTGCGTTCAGTACTTTAAAAATATGAATTTGCGATTTTTGAGAAAATTAAAAGATCCATTTGACTCATTTGAGCACCAAATAAATAAAGCAAACAATACTCCACGTTTAACTATTTGCGCTTTATTTAAGAAGAGAGCACCATTTGAGCACCACTGATACCTGGGTTTACCACGATTTTAACCCTTTCAGGTCAACCAATCAGCATTAAGTCACGTGGTGATTTTTATGCACCCTGATTGGTTTACTTGTCTGATTTGGTCACCGCTAGGGTAGGGCTTACTTAAGCAATAAGCTGTAAGAAGGAGCTTGCCTATGTGTTAGCTGTATGGTGCACGCAGGTAGCAGTCAGCACGTGACGTCACGTGTGACTCACACACACAGCAACAGGTTTGCTTACTGCCCACTGCTGCTCCCTCGAATCAAAGAAAAATAATAAAAATCACAACTAAAAATCTATTTCTCCAGTGTGACATTATGAAATTAATTTTTATATCACATACAGTATTCTCGTTAATTGTTTATTTCATCCGCCTATTTGAAACCTCATAAAGTACTTAAAAATAAAATAAAATTTATCGTATAAGAAGCTGGTTTATTTAAATAAAGACTGTTAGATAAGAGCAGGAATGAATGCTGCGAATCAAATCATTGAGCAAGCAATTAGTCATGTAGCCTGGGAATCAATTACACAAACAAAATTAACTATTTTTAACGCAAATTGAAGCAACGCTCTCACACCAGCTAATAAGAACCTTGAAAATCGCGTTGTATATATATAAAAGAATCAACTTAAAAAAAATTAAAACAAAAAATAATAATAACAAGAAGTATACTACGAGTAAAGGTATAAGCAAGCTTTAATACACTTTTGTGAATGGGCTGACTTGAAGAGGGAGGTAGAGGGGGGCAATGACTCATCGTAAATGTAAAAATAAGTACTCTTGCATTATTACCATAAAAAACATAATAATAACAAGCAGTCGAGCGAAGACGGTGTATACAACAAAACAACTTTATACAATACACCACTGCAATAAGTACTTCGAAGTCAGTTGTTCCGGAGAAATCTTACTTACATAGGAGAAAGCGGTGCACTGGGGTACAAGATGGCAATATTATGATTAAATTTAGCCAGTAATTGTAATTTCATCAATTCAAAAAGGTTTTATTATTCAATATGATGCCAATTTTACGATTAATTATTATTACATCACAAAATCATTCTCATGCAACGTAACTACAATTACGTTATGCAGTTTTGACATAATCTCATAGTAAGTCATTTACATGCGGTGCAGTCATAAAAATATTCACTTTTGCTTTTTTACTGGCAATTTTAATTATTATTGGTATGTATTGTATAGAGACCAGGCTTCAGAAAATACAAATTTTTATTGCGTTTGCGTGCACAACATGCAGCTATTAAATAAAAATTTTATGCAAAAAAAAAAAAAAAAAAAAAAAAAAAAAAAAAAAGTTAAATTTTAGTAATTTAAAATCTCATTTTTATGAGTTATCGTACTTTGATACCAATATTGCACATTATATAAAAATAACAATACTATCATTAAGTTTTATATGTATAGAATGAAATCGTCACAGCGCTGCTGCAGTTATTCAAAGCAGCATTTCCCATGTAAAAATTAAGTAATATAAATAAAAGGTGAAATGCTGATGTTGAACAGCAATGCAAGCAAAACCAACTAAGCAAGTGGGTTCATACAATGGGTTCTTTGAGGCTCGCGAAGTGGCGAGGCATAGCGAGAGAGCAACTTGCGAGTTCAATGGTTCAATCGTCACGCAACTTTACTCTTGCAAGTGCCCATGTCAACTGCTTCACTTACTTCAAACAATAATTATTTCTAAACTGAAAATAATAAAAATCCAATTGTAAAAATAACACTTTATAATGAAATATATATATATATATATATATATATATATAATATATTATATATCTTATATATATATATATATATATATATATATATATATATATATATATATATTATATATTATATATCTTATATATATATATATATATATATATATATATATATATATATATATATATATATATATATGTATATATATATAAATATAAATGCAGTTGGCGTTAAAGGAATAGACTAGAAGAAACCGTAGCAGTGATCAAAAATTTTCGATTTATGCAACCCGCACAACATTTTTTACTAATTTTTGCATGTTTCTGATGTCAGAAACATGAATAGTTACGCAAATGGAACACTTTATAATATTTTCACGCTCTCTCGTGGGGCTACATTAGCATTCTCGTAAATATTGTCATCAGTTTTGGAGATCCCAATTCATGTTTATTCATTAAAAAGTACATTTTGTTTAATGTGGTCTCTGGCTTTAACAATTTTCTTCGGCGGGAAATCAGGTACTGCGGGATTTAACTAAAAATTTGTAAAAAAAGAAAAATCTGAAATTTTGTAGTGACACATTAGGTGATTAGGATAAGGTATCTTCAAAAATGTAAAATTTTTGGGGGGTCACCATGCTAGATTTTAAACTATAATTTTTTGAAAATTTAGTCCCATAACAGCCCATGTTAATTTCATTAATTATTTTCTCTCTTATCTGATGGTCATGAACTCTAAAAATTTTATCATAGGTAGCTGTTACTATTAACTTTCAAATGTCATCATAAAGTTTCGAAGTTTTCTTTTTAGATTTTGAGATGCAAGCTATCTGAATACAACCCTTAATGGGTTTATCGGCATGATGAATATAATATTATACATTATATTATAACATTATATTTATATTTTATATTAGGCAGCATGTTTGCGCGTGACGTCATACTGGAGCAATGAATAACATTGCTCATAAGCACAGCACAAACGTGGTTTTTGAACGTTTTCTTTAAAATTTATTTTGTTTTCTTCCTTTTTTATTTATTGATTTACTTATTTATTATTATTATTTTTTTATTGTTAATTTTCTCGCATACTTGAAAACTTAATTCAACCTGATATAACAGCATCAATGCTCTCAAAAATATTGCCAAATATTTTCAAACTGGCAAATTGTGTTATTTTCCCTTAAAGGTCTATGCTCACATATGATGATGCTCGTATGTGATGCTCACATACGGCGTCGACTTTTATATGAATGCAAATCACCTTATATAATATAATAAAGCTGTAAATATGGTAAGGTTTGTCTGTAATTCCTCATTTTAATATTTATTGAATATTGACTCAGTGCAGTGGTTTTCTAAAAAAAAAACACAAAAAAAAAAAAAAAACAACATGGTCCCGCAATTAATGATAATGTGATTTGAATATTGGAGACCTTGATCTTTTTGCACCACCCGTGATTGGCTATCGTGCTCTACCGGTGAGCCTCATTGGCAGACAGAAGAGTATAATACAATTTTAAAGATAAATCGTAGTATGAATAAATTGTAATAATAATAAAATAACGTCACACAATGAATTTCAAAATTCATGTTAACCTAACGTTTAATTATATAACAATAATAATGAAAATTGTATGCAAATAATTTAATTAAATAATAATTAAAAAGGTGGGAGAAAAACGAATAGGTGAGGTTTGTGTGAGAGAATCTCCAAGAATAATTGGAAGCTGGATCAACAACACAACTTGTTCGTGCTGTAGATGACAAAAATTAGCTCCGCGTTGTTCAGCTCTGGAGTGGCCAAAAATATCCTAAGCTGTCCTTGCAAGCACCCGCCAGCACCCATGGGTTTTGCCCGATATATATTTATATTATGATGTAACTAACAAGACAGTTTTTAAAGTACTAATTACCTGTAATAAATAAGAAATAAGACATCATCTATACAATAATACTATCAACGAAAAATAAAAATGCAAGATGAATAAATATTTGGACGATTATATATTATATAATACAATAATTATTTTAAAAAGAAAATATTTATAAATCGATATCAATACTTTAGAAACTAGGAATAAGTTCTGCTATATAATTGCTTATATATAAATATCTATTACAATTTTACATTCAAGTATTCAAGTCATGCAATCTAGGAAATTTCAATAGTATATAAATATTATAATATTGTACGCCACGCCACCCATCCAATCTGTGAGTGAAGTAAACAAATTCAAGGAAGTAAAATTTTAATTTTTAATAATAATATAATACCGAAACAATACTATACTTTATTCGGTCGGCAAGTAATCTCTTTATTTATTTATTAATAACTTTACAGGTCTGTATATCAAAAGCGTTGTAATTATTGTAGCAACTTTCATTTTCTTTTAATTTAATTAAAACTTAACAAGAAAATGAAATGTGAGAATTGCGAACACGGCATTATTTTGATTATTTTAATTCAATTTATATAAAATTATAAAACCATAAACATTATTATGTATGTTATATTTGGATGCATGTTTTATTTCAAATCATAATAATGTATAATCAGTGTCCGCGGTCAATATTGCATTGGTTGTTTGATAAGTATATTATAATAGCGTATAATACAGTATACGTATACAGTACACACATAAATATTTGAGTATCTCACATAGCTTTCAATGACAGCGAGGCTGACATAAACAATAAACAATTCGAATTACGTGTCTTTTTGCAATAAGAAAACTTTTCTAGGATAATATCATGCTTTACATTCATTACTATCGCTATAGTATAAGCAAGAAAGCTAAAACAAAGAAGGTCGCTGTGAGACGCTCCAGTTGACAACTTGCAAACATTTTGTGCTCGAAGGACACGAAATCACAAACATTATACATAAATACGTAATACATCAGTAATGAAAATTTGTAACAAGACATGAAAATACACCTTCCAACTTCCAACACCCTTTGAAATTTATTTTTAAACTTTACTTTTATATACACACTTTATAATTTTACTATCATTGCCTGAGAGTAAAGGCAAAGAATAAGATTTTGTATACGAGAGTCTCCACAATACTCAAATACTTTTATGTATCCTATAATACTATAATATAACTGAAAAAAATATAACATATTATTTGTGCTTGAAAAATGATAACTACATACAGAGAAACAGTTTAAAATTATGTGCACCCACCTGAATATTTCATTTAAGTTTTATTGTATAATGATTAAAATACTAAACAATAAACCTCATTTGTTTCAAAGAGAAACAAATCAACACGCAAACATATCGTGTCATGATTATTTAATTAAAAAAAAAAAATCTATGATAAATTAATACACTATATTATGTACAACCTCCCTTTTTAATTTTGCAAAAAAATAAAAAATAAAAGCAGCCAGTAATGCATAATAAATAATGATATAAAAAAAGTTACACAATATTAATTTATTGCTGCGCTCAAGCGTTAATTAAAAAAGCTGTACATTTATCATATATTATGATCTGCCGCATGTGTATATGATCCCCTTTCACTACAGAGTTAAGAGAATTATAAAAACTCATTCGGTGTATTGCACATTGTATTTTACTTTTACCCAATATATGAAGAGGGGAGTAAAATAATAAGTATCCAGCGACCACTTACGTGAATACAATGAGGGGTAAAAATGTGTGCTTAAATGTGAATTATATTATGTTGCATAATATAGCATACAAATAATGTTTGTGTAGAATGCTCCTGTAAATTTATAATACTGAAGTTAAAGATTAAATTTAATAAAATGAATAAAATAATACATGAAAACTATTATAAGAAAATTGATCTACATTATACTCCATAATTTATAAAATAATTTATTATTAAATGTGGAGATCGTCATTATTGGCTTTGCTCCATTAATTTTATTCAGACATTGCTACTGATCTAAGTTACCGTTATGTGCACGCTTACCATACACACACAGCACTTAACTTACACGTTCTGCGAGTTGTGATTTCACTAAACGAGTTATACTGATCTGATCATCATTGCTTTCTACTATATAAAATATACGACATGCGAGAATCATATGAAAGCAACACCTAATTTTTCTTTGTTATAAAGTATATTATATTATATTGTAATTATTGTATAGCAATTTTCATTGTTACATTCGTTGAAATTGTATTACATTTATACTTTTTTTTCTCTCTCTTTGTTTTGTGTTTTTAGTCTCGATTTAAACACCTTTAATCTACTGCTTAGACTCATTTTATACCAATGCGTTTTAACGTTTTATACCAATAAAAGTCATCACGAGGAATTAATATCACAATGTAGAAGCAGAGTTTTCTATCTCCCCCTTCTTCTCTGTCTCAACATTGTCAGTACCTTACCGATATAAAAAATACAAGATATATTCGAAAACCAAGACTATGGCGTGAAATTACAATTAATGCAAGCTCAGGCTTGATTTTGTGGCAGCGCGGAGAATAATACGACGACCTAGCGTAAAGTCACGCCTCTCTGTAGTGAAGTCAAAAAGATGATCACTCGATCGTCTCTCACCTTTCAATTTCAAGCTTCGATTTATTATTTACTTTTGTGTACAATTATATATATATATATATAATATATATATTAATATCAATAGCACCGCCTACACTTCCCTCATACTATTTTTAAGTTACATAATTCATGACCCGAGGTAAAAAGGAGTTCCCTCCCATAATTGCAGTCTAGCCAGCCATACTGTTCATAAGTGCTCGCAACCTGAAATAGTACTGTGTAGTGTGTAAAGTGCAAGCACCAACTATTCAAGACCAAGAAAATAACAGCTGCAACACAATGAATGTTTCATTTATTTTGTGTTTACTTTCATAAATGAAATAATATAATAATTTCTTAGCAACGTGCGTTATATTATGTAAAATTTAGAGCATGTTAGGCCAGGTAAGAACTTTGCTGTGACAACCAAAACAAAGGCGCGTGGGTGCAGAAGACAAGAGGTTCAGGGTCGTGGGTAGCCAAGCACGACAGAGCAGGCAAACCAAAAAGCCCACCTCCCTTCCTCCCTCCCCCTATTACAGGTCAAGCCAGAGCCAAACTTGCTCCCACCTTCGTCACAACTAAATTAAATTCATTTTATCATACATTACTCTGCTCTACTGAGAGAGAGAAAGAGAATATCTTATCCATTGTTTTTTGTTTTTTTTTTTCCGGCACGTATTGAACAGCAGCATTAAATTGCTTTAGGGTGCTTACTACTCATCAATCAACTCTGTCCTACGGTGACCAGTCAGTTGAACAGACGTGGCAACAGTGGGCGGAGGTTTTACCTGGAAGAGAACAGAACAGGTTTGGCTCCACATCTCCTCAGGCAGCAGTGCCCCTCCTCCCCTCCCCCCAGGCGGTGACTACGGCAGGAAGACGTTCTCTCTCTTCTCTCAGGTTCTCACGACCCTCTCTCTCTCTCTCGCTCTCCACAGCGGCAGGTGCAACCTCTCTGTATCTACCTGAGCAGCTTACACTTGCTGCCACCAGTTGGCTCTATCCTAGTAAATCTTTTATTTTGCTCCTGTGATCTCATCAATTGAATTTGATAATAACAAAAGTGTAAATATACAAAATAATGCAATGACCTCCTATTGCACCTCTAAACCGCGACCTTATTATTGTTATTTACTTTATTGTACCTCTCTCTTTTCTTTTCTTTTCTTTTTTTTTTTTTTTTTTTTTTTTTTTCTTTTTTTTTTTCTATGCATTTGATATTTATATTACAAAATATTTTTCGACCCATTCAATGATACTAAAATCTTGTTAAACACAGTTTGAGAGTAACGATTTATTAATATCTAATTTTGAAATTAGGAACTAATTTTTGCACCAAAAGCATAGTTATTTTTTGATGACTTCCCATTTTTTTTTTTTTTTATCCATTCTCTAGAACCCGAGAAAAATAAAGGAGTACATTTGGCATTCAGTCCATGATACAAAAGCACGATACCTGCATAGGTAATGTATATTATTATGTGATATTCATTGAAAATAGAAGAGAGAAATAAATAAAAACATCAATAATCACAAAACAGTGCGAGTGAAAATAATTCATGAATTTCATTTTATTAAATTATTTAATTTTTTATTAATGTTCTAACAAAATGTAACACGAGTGTAATATATCAGGTAAATAACAAAGCGATTTTTTTAAAATAAATAATAAACGATGAAACAATATTAAAACAATAAAATATAAAAGAGAACTTTTTTTTTTTTTGCTAAATTTAATAATTTAAAAAATGTATTATTGAATAAAATACACCAAAGGTTAATTAAATAAAATTTGAGATGAATTATTGTTTTAGATTGAAATTCAAAGCATGAGGATAACAATGTATAATGCTGGTGATATTCCAGTAATGTTCATCATCATCATCAGCCAAAATTGCGGGGGAGAAATTGAGGTGGTGAGGGGAGTAACCACTAGTAACATTACATCAAGCAGCACTGCCAATTGTTCATTTGTTTATTTTTGGCTAATATAAGAGGGAGGGGAGTTTGCTTACTAAAATGAATAGGCGTTTAGCATAAAAAAAAAGCTAGGTATTATTATTCATGATGGGATAAAAGCTCCGCACGCTATTAACTCTTTTTTTTTTTTTTTTTTTTTTTTTTAACTTTTCTCTCGTCTGCGTCTTTTTCTTTACGTCCGCAAAACTAATATTAATGGGAGCATCTAACAGCTAGTTACACCATTAACTCTCATTATTGGCAATAAACACGTTCATGTGCGTGTACTGTACACAAGATCAAAAACTACATATCAAAAAAATTTCCCCTCTAGTGCACATTTTCTTGGTGCACAACAGTTAAATGTATTCGTTTACTATTAAAAACAAAACAATATAAAAGAACAAAATATTATGAGAAAAATAAAATATATAATAATACGGAATGAATGGATGAATGTTGAGTATAATAATAATAACTTAAGGGGGTAGGTGACCGACTGATAATAATAAACGTTTGCAAGTGCGTTTAAAAAAAATAATAATAATATGGCATCTTATTTCGTGACCATCACGTTATTATATGACTGCAGTGACTGCATAAAGCCCTTGTCAACTGGCTTTTTTATCATTTAGAATATTAGAATACTAGATTGATACTAATCATACCTTATTATCCATGAATTAGACACTATCATGCTTATTTTTCATTTATTTGCATTTTTTTTTTTTTTTTTTTTTGCGGTTATATCACGTTATCTGACGTTACAATGTACCGCCGCCAATCACAGTCACCGCTCTGGTCACGTGGTAAATTTAAGCCCCTCCCTCAAGTTATTTACCCCTATCACGGCCCCATCGGTACATTGTGATGTCAGATACGTGATATAACCGCAAAAAGGAAAATAAACGAAAATAAATACAAAATCAATATGTTGGTGTTTAATTCATGGATATTAAGGTATGGTAATTATCAGTCTAGTATTCTAAATGATAAAAAGGTAAGTTGACAAGGGCTATAATATCGAGGACATGTGCCAGACACGTGTCTATAACACATCGAAGAGTATAAGATTATATACAATATATATATATATAATTTAAAGTTCACCGAAATTTTAATTTCATTTACAAAGACTTTTCATTACAAAGATAAATTAAAATAATTTTTTTTATTCAATTATTTAAAAATTCTTTTTCATATTAATAATGATTACCTGAAACCTTATGCATACCACCACAGAATGATTTTGAATAAAATTTAGATAAAAAAAAAAAATAAGGAAAAAAAAAAATGTTGCTATAAAAATATCTCTTTTAGGTTTAGATACCGGTATTCCTTCATATTGTATATTTTTTATATATTAAATTTAATATTCTTTCTTGTTGTTTTACCTTTGCTATTCGCAGCAATGTAGTCAAGAATAAAATCGCTGGCATAACTGAAATCTTTTTTACTGCCTTGAAAATGCGATATCACATACCTTACAATAATTAATCGTTACTTCCAAGAAAGCGACTTTTTTTCTCTCTCCATGCCGGGTCTCTCTTATTGTTCTCTCTTTGCATGCAAGACAGATAGGGGGACAACATATTGACTGCACACATCACAAAGAGCTTCATTTGCATGATCAGTGACACATATCGTAACGTTGCAGTTCAGAGATTTTGATCCGACATTTACGTAAGGGTTACACCAGTGTGCCTGTCTACCCATGTATTTAATATATTTCTTGATTTATCTTTATGATAAAAGTATGTGATTTTTTTTTTTTTTTTTTTTTTTTATGTATTAAAATATATAAGAGCAAGGATTGTTTTCTCTAATGTTGCCGCGGCGGCGTACTTGAAGAATTGTTGGTCAGCCCGTACGTTAATCAGCGTCGCATTCCGCACATTTCTCTGTGCCTCTCTCGCATCCCTATATAATAAAACCAAGCAACAACTTCAACTATTGTAACTTTCCAGTACATACGTATACAGACCAAACAACGTTCAAAATCAAATTACAGAAATATTTAGTAAAATGCATTTTAAATAGAGCCAGTCTTGTTGTACAGTACGTGATTTCAATCCAGTATCGTCATGTTTTTGTTACAACTCTGATTCAGGGTAAACAATAATACTGAACGGCGGAAATCTTTTCTGAAAATATATAAACTAAAATATATTATATCATATATTATATTATATAGACATATCATTTTTTTTTTTTTTTTTTTAACTACTACGTCAGTATATAACAATAATTGCGTGTTTGATTGATTTATAATTTACATTATAAGAGTGTGCATCACGCAATGTGCGTTGTGTTAAGAAAATGTTGTTTGCATGTATAACTTAGCGAGGTCAAGGGATGCGAAATTAAACCGCAGGAGAGTTCTGCAACCCCTACATTTCTATTTATCCCCCAAACACAACACAAAGTACCAGAGCTCTATGTCCAGTTTTATGTATTGCAATTGTCGTAAAACTTGGAATTCATAACATTAAGAAAATATTTACATTTAATAAAAATAATAGAAAACAAAATTATTTAGCGCAATACACTATTAACATTTAAATAATAAAATAACATGCAAATTTTATTTTCGAAAAATAATTATTAAATGTATATAAAGTAGTCTTTCGAGTTTGTTTCCATATATTTTTCAGCCATTCCCAAGCATGAATATATACATTGGTAATGAGAAATAATAATGTTACTGGCATTATGCATGGTTCTCAGAACAAATTCATGAATCATAAGAATTAAAGCAGGGCTGGTCACGAACTTGCGTGTAGCGAGCATGCACCGCGAGAGCTTTTTTCTTTTGTGCTGTGCACGCAGAAACAGGAAAAAAGAAAAAAAAAAAATTGAATGACATTGGATTGGAATCATCGTCTTTGCGAACACAAGTTCCCTTGTTACAGTCAGACTAGAAAGAAAATCATAATAATTATCAGCAAAAAGCCTACAGGCATACATAATGTGTAAAATCTATATTTGTACTTTTTTTATATATTATTATAACATAGCATCCCGCAGAGACTAGCATAATTTACTTATGAAAATAAAATGAAAACGATATAATGGAATTGTGAAAAAGATTAGGGGAGGTGAATTAGCCATAATTAAATGTTTCAAATTACAATGTGCGATTGCGCAAACGGTGGGCGTGCCATGCTCACAGGTAGTTACAATCAATAAATACAATGGTCACTTCGTCCGCCCAGCTGCTTCTTTCTTAGGTCGCCTTCAATCAATAAAGCATTGGCTAACATCACAAAGTCAACCCTCAAGTGAGTATGCGACACGTTTGCCTAGGAGATGACACCAAGCAAGAAATAAGTTTCAACGCTTACGTATAAAGTGTTATCATATCATAGTATAACAAGAGCGTTCAGGAAAACAAACAAATGTGCGCACAAAAGATACTTGAGTTTGCAGGTGGGAGAATTTATTGATAAATTGATTACTGGTAGTATTATGTTTGCGAGGGAGAGATGACCACCCCCAGCTTGATCGAGCGACATTCCTCGTCCGTAAATTGTCAATTTGAATACTCTGTAGTCTGTGCGTATGCGCGTATATAAGTTTTTATATAAATATACGCCCTCTAACACTTGCATTAATTTATATTGGCAGTTATGTTTGATAATTTTTTTCATTAATTTATTAGTTTAGTGCAATACGTAATATTGTAGCTTATTTAGTCTACAACCACACGAACCGTCATTGCATACAGTCCGTTCAACAATAGATATAAATAAAACCTTACCTGACATGAAATTTTACTCTGGCAATTGAAATAATAAATTCTAAATGATTAAAAATTAATTATAAAAAAGGTAATGAGTTTATTTTATTAACATCATACGGCGCGTTATAACCTATTGTTTATAAAATTACTACTACTTCTTCTTCTTCTTCTTCTTCTTCTTCTTCTTTTTTTTTTTTTTTTTTTCAACTTCTAAGAACTGAAAGTTAGTAAATGACCCTCTAGTCGAAGATACTTCTTTTTCCCTCTCACAAGTCAGTGGGCAAGTAGTGAATGAAGCAAGACGGCGGTGGCGGTCCGCTGTGGCTAGGCTGCGGCCGGGCGTGAGAAGAGATCACGGGCGCGGCGTGCGTGATGCTGGGTACCGCGGAGACGCTCGCGGGCTGCCCCGCGGCAGTACCCGCCAGCAGCCGCACGCAAATCCCACTCACACAACAGGTGTCGCTTTACTTTATACAACCAGCGTGTTGGCTTATTCATGAGCTTCTATATTACATTTATCTTGCTTTTATAATATAAAAAACGCTTTATATCGTATTCACATACATAATAATAAAAAATAATAATAAAGCTTATAAAAGTAGTTTACGATATCATGGAAAGTATAAAAATAAAAGACTTATCTTTGCTTCAAGATATTGTATGTGTATATATATATACATATATATATATATATATATATATATATATATATATATATATATATATATATATATATATATATATATATATATATATACGTGAGTAAAGCACACGTCAATGGAACGTCGGGTGTATCGACCAGTAATTTTCTTTGTGCGCACAGAAAAACTCTTTTCAAGACTTTTCTCTTTGAGTCTTCAAAGAAAAACGCGGCGGAATATAAAAACAAAAGACAAGGGTTCAAACATCAATTACCCCCTTGACATCAAGCACTACTGCTTGCTGCGGCAGCAGTGGTGGCGGTAGCGAAATTAGCTAGCTCGATATCACATCGAGACGTGACACTAACATTTTACCAACACAAAATTTTAATAACTCGTATACTTAATTGCACTGCAAATTGCATAAAACTGTAAACTCCCAGTACCATATAAAAAGAACTTTGTTTTCTCTACCCGTGTCATAACGCTGTACAGTACTTTATAAGGAGATAAAAGATATATTCAAATTTGTACAGATTTCAAGCAGAAAAACTAATATTTTGAAATATGTATAAGATAGTAAACTATTCTATGAATTTATGTTGTATGAATATTTGTTATTATCATATATTGCGTAACTCTTAATATTAAATTATTTTTTTTAAAGCGACAATTTAAGAGAACCAATTTTCAAATTCTGGAGCAAAAGAACTATAGTAACCTAACTTTAACACTTTGAATAAAAGTATTAAATAACGTACCGTTCAAAATAAGAAGTTCTCAGTGAAATATATAAAATATAGCAATCCAACCTAAATATTATGGTTCATAAAAATTGGACGGATCATTTATGTCCTAAACGCAACAAAATTTAATAATATTAACGCTATTAAACTAGCGGCATTTATTCAATTAAGCATCACTACACCATGTATGTGGTGTGAAAAGCTACGTATTACCATGGTGTTGCAATAATATTCATTATTTTAATGATAAACGTATTTAAAAAAAAAAAAAAAAACTTAAATATAATCATAAATTATCATTATATTACAATGGAACAATATAAAATAAATTAACTTGATCGCGGTGAGCATATAATGTAAAGTTGAATTCCATGCGCAATAATTTTCATGTCAAAAATGCAACCCGTAAAATAAAGCATATTACACATTATAGCATAAATTTGAAACCGCACAAAGAGCGGGCAAATAATTATTGCGGTCCATAGCTACACTCTGCATTTGATGGAAGAAAAAGAAAAAAGAAGACAAAAAAATGCAGGCAAAATAATTATTATTGCTTGGAGTGCTCAATGAGTCGAGCGCTTACAAGCAAAATATAGGAAACAGTGTTCTGCTCTCGTAATTCTGCTTGCTTGCTTTCTGACTTGGTGCCCTCAACTCTATACACGTGGTGACGTGACAGATTATCCACGTGGTCAATTAAATATTACATTAAAACTTCAAATATCTCGCTGGCAATATTTTTGCATATTATATAGTATAAAACAAAATAGTCATACTATACGAAAATCTTCAGTACCAGAAAGTTCATTACATGTGTGTAAAATATGTATCGAGGGTGCTCCGCTATAATGTCCTAAGTCCATTTGACCTTGAAAAATATTTTTTGCTGCAAATGACCTGAAATGGATAAATCCAAAATTTGGGGTTGATCCGACGATTTTTTATTTTTCAAGGTCAAGTGGACTTAGGACATTATAGCGGAGCACCCTCGGTATGTATTATATAATTTTGTTTTCACGTTGAGACGGTGAAAATTGCTTTATTTTGATTTCAACAATGGCTTGGCTTGTATTGTTTCAGCTATAAGATGATACCCTCTCTCTCTCTCTCGTCACTCCTCCTCCTACATACAAAATAAAATCACTTCATGTGGTTTGTAAGTTCGTGTACATTTGGCAAGCTTGCTCACCAAGGAGTGGCAAGCTAAGCCACTGGCGAATGCTAATGAACGTAGTATTTAAATTTTGCCGTGACTTTTGCATCCGGTCACATAATAAACCTGTACCGCACTTTCATAATAATCACAATTGCCGCGAAAAATGAATATTAATCATAAATACTGATAATCTAATATCAATAGCAACACTAATTTTTGCTGTTTATCAAATTTAAAGAAACTCAACGACTTACCTGATCAAAAGAGTCACTCACGGAGGTAGGGGGCGGTCACCTTACGAACGGCTAGCTACAGCCTGTAACACACAAACAAAACAAATATTTTTATTCACACAAGGGAATCAAAGTCAAGAAACGTAGATACTAGATACATAATTTTAATACTTATAATTGAATCTTATACATCATGTATGTATATAATAAAGCGTTTCATAAGTATTGGGGAATAAAAAAAATTAATTGAATTAAGTTTTTCCTCGTATTCTTATCATGATTGTTGATCTTGCTGGCGGCAAATTTTCTGACTAAGATCCTCTCTTAACATATTAAATATCGCCTTTCTTATGATACTGTATAAGAGATGATTGACCAGCGGAGTCAGTAATTGTATTTTACTCTCCAAACGTCAGGACTAGACAGTAATACATAAATACGGCTACAGAGAAGCCCAATTCATGAAAGTATCAGTTCGGGATCTTGTCAGTGCATCGGCATGCAGCTGGCTGTGCTCTCGTACCGCACATCACCATAATATTATAATAGAAACGAAGAAATGATTTACGATAACAAACTATCTTGTGCACCAAGTCGGCGTGCAACAAAAGAGACAAAGTAATATTATTATTATTGCTTTTGTAACGTGAGAAACAAACGTTTTATAGAGTGCTATCACTTGACAAAACAATAAGTATTATGTTTTTATAACGTTACATCTAATTTAACATGCAAGATATTATAGCAACACTTACTCACGTTATATTTGAATAATTTGGCAGTGAACGGAGCGGAAGGGTGGATTGTATAGTGAGAGAGAAAAAGGACTGCGATGAGGGTGGGGTGTAATTTACGAGGGAGGGACTCCGCCCAGGCTTTGTGTCTGACTTGTCTGTATTGTATACCTTTTGTTTGTGCACGTCACAATCGACTCTGCAGCACACCGGTGATGTTTGAGATGCACAAGCAATGATGTTGCGTGCTTCTTCAAGTGATGGAATGATTGCAATTATAAAGCCTCGTGGCGTTCACGATTATTATATGTGACACATAAAAACCACATAACTTTTTTTTTTATTATATTTTTTTAACGAACCCGATAATTGTTAATTGGTTATGAGGTTTCCAGATCAAATAATTAACCATACAAACTTTGTTTAGTTTACTTCATTAAAATTTAAAGGGGGGGGGGGGGTATTATAAGATTATACTTAAAAATGAAAGCAAATATAAATTCTATGTAATATTAAACCATCCCAGAAAAGTTCTAAAATATAACAAGTATTATAGCAATAGACAATCCTGTTTTAAATTGACATACACATTACAAGAAAAAATTATAATTATTTGAAGAGCATGTAGAAAACTAGATGACGCCCGGCAAAGCTCTCAAATTTAGTGACGTGACGTGACTCATCTCTCGCTCACAGTCAAGAGGTCTTGCAAGGGTCACATCACGAGCCTAGTATTTCAAATTGACCAACCAGTCAAATTTATAAACTATAAATTTTTTTAATCGTCTTTATTGCAGCTGTTTCTAAATCCGTAACAAGCTATTATTATTTCTGTTAAAAAAAAAATACTATTATTATTATTATTTTTTTTTTCGCTTGCCATATTGTGTTATCGTGCTATACACCAATCCCAGTCCCAGTCAAGACATTGTCTTATCGACAGGTAAGGACTTTCCAATTAATGGAAAAGCACACACGGGCTGGCCACGGCCTAAGTACACAGCCCGGCATTCGCCATGACAGCCTAGAGAAACCGTGGAAACATCTAGGCAGGCTGGTCGGTGCAATCACATCAATCATGCACCTCCCGAATACTGTGCGTCGTCATGGAATGCATGTACACATGCATCGTGCAACGTGTTGTGCTCTCACACTTCACGTACGCAACTAGCAGTGGCTCGAACCTATACTCGGTGAGGAGTACAGAGTAGCGAGTCAGCTGCCTTCACCACTCGGCCATACCAGCTCGGTATGATATATTATATTTATTTATATATATTTAATTCTTGATGTTATACATTATTATTATAATGATGATATTATTACCCATTCAGATTTGAATAATGATACTTTTATTTAAGTTTTCTTATTGTATTTCAACACTTTTTTTAACGACGTAATATAAAAATTGAAAAAATAAATTATTTTTCTAAATAATGATATAATTTAAATTTAGTACAGACATCTGTTAACATACGTATACGTATTTACGTACACATATGCTTTGGCACGACATTGCGGTTAACCTGTAATAAAAAGAAGAAAAAAAAAGTTTTAGCTGCTGAATGGACAAAAATAAAACTTAAATTGTGAAGTGAGAGGCGTTTCGTAGAGTAAGAAAGGGAAGAGATTGTCTGTATGAAGAAATAAATATTGCAGTTCTTGGAAAATATAATCCGCCCACACTTGTAGTATAGAAATGACAGGTGGAGAGGGAGAGTAAAACTATTCATAAAGCCGCTCTTTGAGTTTTCTCCACGGCTGAATCACCTGAACCAACCTCGTAAATATCAAGCAATCGATCTCAAAGCAAATTATTGGATTAATGCAAACTGGTTGTAAATGATGAATTAATTATGTCACAGCAAGTTCTATCTCTCTCTCTCTCTCTCCCGTCTTTGGATTAATTATAACAACCAAAGTATTCATTTTGTATTATAATTGCAGTTTTGATATTGATTTTCAGCGTGAAAAATAACGTCAGATGCAATCCTATTACGACCAGTAGCTTATTGAATCCACAAATTTAAACTTTTTTTCCTTCTAATTTCCATTAAAAGAATTTCTAAACATTATAATATCTTGAAGATGTGATTACCCAATGAAAGTTAAAATTTTGGTCTGCTTATTATCGTTTGTATCGGGGATTGATAAACATTAATTGGTATACAATAAATTGTTACCATTTACTTAATTTTCATGCGATATGCATCACCACATTTAAATCAAAGCAATTGTATATTATATAATGTGAACGCTGACATTAAAGGCTGAAGGGTTTTTGCAAGAATAATATATCGAGGGCTACGCGGCCTTTCGGAACATCTACATCCTTCGCGCGCAAGATATAGAAATATGTGTATTCTCCGCGCACCGGACTAAAGAAACATCTGCGCTCTCCGCGGGCTTTAACATTGAAACATTTGCAGTCTTCGCGGCTGCACTAAATAAAATATCTACAAACTTCGCGCATAGCAATAATAAAATATCTACAAAATGAACTTTTGGTTCTTCTACTATTTTTTTTTCTTTTTACCTACTTTTACAAGTGTAAATGTTGTATGATATTTAATGATATCATATAAATAAATAAAAATTCTATAAATTAATGTATTTTAAAAGTTTTTTATAGAAATAGTTATTTTATTACCAAAATTTTGAAATATAAATAATTATCGAAGAACATTTTTTTTAAATAGAAAGTAAAAAAAAAAAAAACTTACGTCTTAAAAATAATTCCTCGGCTTATTACAATATAAAAAAACTCTGAATAATTTATGTATGTGATGTATAGCACTGCACTTTATTTTTTACTCTGCTTTTTTTAATCAATCACAACTATACTATAAATACACGACCACTCATTTCACTGTCTAAACTGAAACTGAAGTTTAATTGTCACGCAGTTTAATGATTGTATTCGTATAAATTTGAACTTTGAAACACGGCAATAGAAAAATATTTTACTATATTGTATTCAAGTATAAAGTTCAAATAAAATAGATTACCTTATAGACGTTAGCATGAAAAATTTCAGTTTATTATAAACCAGTGGCGAGACAAGTTATCTTGTGATAATATGATATAATTTTAAAGAAAGTAAAAAAAATATATATATATTATAATTAATAGATTTAAAAAAATTATTTTATAGTACCATACTTCATGAGACTTAATATACAACCATTCAATTACTTGTATTATTTAACCAGTTGTTAAATATTTTGATTACTACACTAGAACAGGTAAGCTTAAATAAAATAAAAACTCTTGAATTTATTGATAATATAGTTTTAAATATTATTTTTATCTATATTGATAGCTTAAAAATAAAACTAAGTAATAAATTGTATGTACATCGTATTTTTACGTTAAACCTATTTAGGTACGCAAATAATGTAGATATTTTATTATTGCTATGCGCGAAGTTTGTAGATATTTTATTTAGTGCAGCCGCGAAGACTGCAAATGTTTCAATGTTAAAGCCCGCGGAGGGCGCAGATGTTTCTTTAGTCCGGAGCGCGGAGAATACACATATTTCTATATCTTGCGCGCGAAGGATGTAGATGTTCCGAAAGGCCGCGCAGCCCTCGATATAACACACACACGCGTCAATCTCGCTCTCGGCTAGCAACAAAGGGAGTTGCCTTCTTGCCAAGTAACTACGCATTGTTGTTGTATAATAATAATTTATATCCATATAACATCAACAATGTTACTGCAAAATATACTTGTTGTAGGGGAGGGCTATAAGCTCTTCGAAATATTAACAATTAAGTTAAATTACACGGATGTAACACAGAGCTTTCATCCCACACATCCAAAGCTATGTAAACATAAACAATTCAATAGAAATTTTACTCAAATTAATTGCTATTATTGTTCTAGTTTACAAGAATAAATCTTCAATCGTTGTCATGCGTTTTTTTTTTTTTTTTTTTTTTTTTTTGAAATTAAATTATGTTAAAGCTGCGATATTATAATCCGATACTTCAATCAAAAGTTTAAAAATGATAATAGGGTCTGATATATTAGATTATATATGATTTTGCCGGCGTAGCGCGAGGACGCACTCACACTAATTTCCTATCCTGCAGCACTATGGAACCATACGCTTATATTACAAAACATTTTACACTATATATGGATTAGAACTATACACTTTTATACAGTCTCTTTCATAATTTTTTAAATTATATTGGCTTATGGCCATACAATGCGATCAGATGGAGATTTCAGTTGACGCAAAACTCCATTTAAATACATACTATGTTATTTCCATATGCCAATAAAATTCAATTTATTATAAAAGAAAGTGCCAATACATTTTTGTTTGTGTGTGTGCAGTAACACCTATATTAACTATTTTATTCTAAATTTAAGATTTGCATAGAGGATATTATATTAATTATTAAGTGCATTAATAAACACTAATTAATTAGCAAGCAAGTGATTTGTTAATGTGTATAACTTTAATTGGTGGTTTTATGACGCATAAACTCACATCAGGTGTTATCTTGATGATTCACTCATACTAAACACTGATAACCAAATCAAACCACAATCAAATCAAACTTTCAATTACTCTGCGACTGCATTAATTATTGCTTTCATAGAAGCAGGACATTAATTAAATCATAATTGGGATATTTTTTATTAAATTATTTCTGGAATTACATCAGCAGAAATGAAATCAAAAGACTAATTGGAAGGAAATGAGAAGTGATAGAAGAAAAAGAAAATCAAATCTTTCTCGCTGTTAATTATTTTAGTAATTAATAAACTATATACTAATGATATTGTTTAGATTTAAACTTTAAAATGATAATAATAAAAGATTATTGTAACCTCTATTACAAAATAATGCCATTTGACTTACTGTTGGTAAAAATAAGGAGAATATTGACACAGAATATTTTAAATTAATTATGATTTTTTTTTTTTTTTTTTTTTGCATTATTATAATGTTATACATATTATCCTTGATACAAGATAATCTCTTGATTGTAAGACATTTTGAGTTTTGCCACTCTCTACATAATACTAATTTAAGTACGACTTAACATTTAGACTTCAAATTAAACAATATTAATCAAAGTAGTAAGATAAATGTCAAGTTTACGCACGACATGAAAATAAAAGGAAGGATTAAAGATGCAAAATAACATTAAATAATAATTATAATAAAAAATAGCTACAGTAACACTTAACCACAGCAGGTCACAATGTGGTTCGCACTGGACAATGTAATGTTGTATAAACAGACTCTGTGATACAAGATTTGACTTTATTACCTTATGATGGCAATGCAATGTATACTTATGTGGAGACTTTAATTAGCGTAATGCTCCATAAAGAAACTTTATATTTCAATAAGACAACAGAATCAAATTTTATGTACCAGTGTCTGTATGTACAGCTCGGGCCAAAAGTTCCCGAACGATTTGCATAGGCAACCCGCAACCACAATATGTTATCTTTATGAGAAAATGCAGCGGCCGCCGCTGCCCCGTTCGGGAACTTTTGGCCAGAGGTGTACGTACATGAATATGGTTCTATTAAGGACATTTGTACAGAGTTTAGGAAAGAAGAACCTGCCTTTCCTCAACCCAAAGTAGATGACTGACATCCATATTCTTAAAGTGTGTCATTTCTATAGCGCTGTGAATATATTTTGGATGAATATAATATGATGTGGTAACTGGTAATGAACATTATTGTCCGTGTTTGTGAAGGCTTGCTTGCAGTACGAGGCGAGCAGCTAGCCAGCCAGCAGACACACCGCTATTGATTTTCCCCCCAGAGGACGAGCGCTTGCCCACCCTCCCCCGCGTTCGCTCGGACTTTGGTGTACTTGAGACGAAGAAGAGATGCAGCATCAATAATAATTTTCATGTATACGACACGAGATGTGTTGTTCACTTGTTGCATATGAGTGCGAATGGTACAGTACAGGGTATATCCGTTACTCTCTTTGCAGTGCAGCTGCGATTTTTGATATCGGCCTTGGTACCCGCGGAGCTTGCTCGCGGCTCTCGTGAAGTTTACATTACTCAAATATTTCACCGATACATTCTTGTAGACATACATTCAATACGATCCTCGCAAGCCTCCCTTTGTCTTCCTGTGCCCGAAATCAATAGTGCCGGCATATCACCTTTTAGTATTATTGTACAACAACAGCAAAGTGGCTTTACACAATATTGTGGCATATCATACACCTTGTCCCCCCGGCTCCACCCGAGTAAAGTTGTGGTTTTGCCACACGTGTGTATATGTATAGTATACACAACATATATATTTGATACACTTGATCATGTAATATGATGCTTTACCCTCAACTATACGTGTGCGCGCTATGTGAGTATAGTGATATGAAAATGCTTTGTTTTACTCTCACGCGGTGAACCCAATCAAAACCAACTTTATTTACAATAATTACGACGGAGCTCTATAGTGGTGAAACTTTCTCACGCGGTAAAATCCATGAATCATCACTCATTAATAGCTTTGATACACCCTGGGCTGTTTACTGAAAACATTTCCCGCCGTTTAGTAATAATATTATTATTTACTTTGCATGAACTGGACCAGAGCACGAATATAGCGATATCTGGATTTTTCCCCAAACGATTGCTTTATGTTATAATTTGTGATGATCTTTCTCCTCTCGTTGTGAAGTAAGACCAGGTAACAGCAACCAGCAGCAGCCTAGCAAACTGGCTGCCACTGTTGGTTGCCGAGAGAGCCAAACGACTGAGTGAGAGAGCGTGTGCCCTGAGGCGGGGCTGGTTTTGACCGCACGTTAGTTACTTAGTCAGTCAGGCACCATTCTCTCTCTGAGCACCGGAGACAATCTAATATCTTTGCCTCTTTGCTTGCTTGCACACTCACCCAGCATTATTATTGAGTGCGACCAACATTAACATTAACCAAGTCATTACGTGCCCCCTTATAGCTTTATACACACAGTTCTATGCGATATAGTTGTGTTGTGTGGAGAACTTGGCAAAGCAAACGCACTCTTGATTTATAAATAAACCCGCGGCAGGGCCTGTTTGCCAGAGGCGGGCTAAAGATAGCGGGAGCTCCTCACTACTACTTGGCTTTGCTTTTGCTGCTGCTGTCTGCAAACAACGTAAAACTTACTACACATACTTTTATTTTTTTCTTGTCATGTCAAATATAAATAATATTATCGACTATCAGCAATAAGCAAACACGATCGAACTGCTTGGAATTTTGCGTGCAATCAATCTCTGCGCGAAAAAAATGTGCCAAGTATTATATTAATTACATATTTTTAACTTATGTTTGATTTTTCACTATTTTTAATAAAATATAGTTTTAAACTATATAAAAATTGATAAATCCGGAATTAGGAAGAAAGTTAAAAAAATATTTAATAACATCCTAAAACAATAGCTATAATCAGCAATTTCATAACAAAGAATTGGGTTTTCAAAATGATCTACTCTTTATAATAAAAATTACATATAGAAAAATCACGATTACTAAGCGCTTATATAAATGTATATTATATACATTTTATAAATATATTTATATTCAAATAGAGGTACCACTTTATTATTATTTTTTTTTTTTACTTAGAAACCAAATTTATATGTTATCCTTATATTTTTTCCTAATTCAAATTTTTTAAGGAAAATTATATACTGACATAAAAAACCTTCTCTATTGTTTACTTGTATTACAATTATGAGTAAGTACTGTACAGTATCTCAGCTTACTCTCATTAATTTCTACAGAGTATAGCTTTTCTTAAATTTAAAGTTCAAGCATAAAAATTTAGTGAATGCTCAGTTATGGGTTATATGCCCCCCCCCCCCCCCCCCCTCCACCATTTTAATCCATGAATATCAACAAAATCAAATCAGAACTTCAAAAAAGTGGTTATAATTAATACATATTATATTATGTGCATTACTTGTAGTAATTACGCGCGACTTGTTCGTATTTTCACAGCGTATTTACATAGCGTATTAACATAAAAAAATTTAAGACGTATAAAAATAATACACTAAGGTTGATAAATATAATTTAAATTTTTGGAGCATTTGATAAGTTTGAATTATCGTGTTTTTTTGTTTGTTTTTTTCCCCTTTTAGAATTTGATAATTTGAACGCGTATTTGTATACCCATCCCATAATGTATAATTATACTGTATATTGTACAAAATGTACCATATTATATGTACATGGTGATTTTTTTTATTATTATTATTGCATTTATTTGGTTGCAGAATGCAAATATGTACATAATATATTCATTTAAGTATATTTTACCAAAACTTATTTTATTATTAATAAGTTCAAACAAAAAACTATCGAAATAAAAATACACAATTTTGTACACTTGTAACAATTGTTTCAGAAAAATATGTAAAAGGGGTCCATTGACCATAAACCATAATAGATCATCTAAATGTTTGTATATGATACACATACATAGAAATTACAAACATTCACACATTATACAAGCAGTAAGGCTACGGGTTGAGGCAATCGCAGTAATTCCGTTAAATAAAACTTTATTTACTCTACTCAAATATACTCACTAATTAAAAAAAAAAAAAAAAATACAATAAATAAATAACAAAGTTAAAAACTTTTTATTTTTCATAATGTTATCCAAAAGTGCTGCAGTTGTTTACAACGGCGCCAAACAACGGCGGCTATATTCCAAGCGCCAAAACACACACAACACCTCTTGTTTACGCCGTTTTCTCTTATAATTTTCCAAAAATATTTACTTATAAATAATTAAAACATAATGCCCTCATATTTCACCGCTCATTCACAGCAAAATCTCCAAATTATTTGTTTATCCTTATGAAAAACTTAATTCAATTTCACAGTCGCCGGAAGTTGGTAGTGGCAAACATGACAAGTATGTGAAGTATTGGAGGTATCGCGATCACATTGCTGGCATTTTCTGCCTTTTTCTTTTTTCACAGCATCTTATATGAAACTAAAACATTATAAAATTAATATTCACTTACCGCAAATAAAGTTCTGCACCTTCCTGGTAAAGTTTGGCGAAATTTAGGACGGTTTTTGGTCCGTAAATATAAAGAGTAACTCAGCTTTAGGAATGCCAAGAATGGCACAAAGAATCCTGACAACGCACACAACTCATGCGCAACTCTTTTGCGCACATAGTGACACAAGCTCCTCCTGGAGGGAAAATTCAATGTGGCAGCAAGTGTCACCTAGCGGAATTAAATATCAATAGAAGAAACAACTTATCACAGAAAACTTGTTTAAAAAAGTGCAAATCTTTTACATCGATCTTTCTCTACAATCAATGTTGAAAAAGGTTTTCGCATAATAATAAAAATAATAACAAAAATCCAAAATGATATGATTTTATTTAGGTCAGACACGCTTTTGAATTAAGAAGCAAACAGGACAAAAAGGCATATAAAGTAAACTTTTTAGCTATATACTTCCTCACGGATTTTATTATTTTCAAAAATTACAATAAAAGGGGAACATGTTGCATTTTAAAAATTAAAAAATAGTGCATTATTTAAAAAGATATTTTGTTTTAAACACAAGGTATTGTTTCCATCATAAAAGAGCAAATATTAGAAATAAATAATATCATTTACAACATTTAATAGTAAAAATGTTGATCAGGGTCCCAAAACATGATAAATTTGATGTTTCTTGATAATTTTGGATTTATGGATTCCCACATATGGTCATACTTTGAGTATTGTTGATGGAAGAGTAGAAGTTTTTTTTTTTGGGGGGGGGGGGGAGGGGGAAGGTGTATTAAGTACTGTACAAACCACAGGGTCGGACTGGCAATCAAGGGGCCTCGTCCGCAAAAGGGGTGTAACACCCTCTTTAGGGGCCACAAATGGGGCGTAACACCCTAGTTACGCCCCTTTTTGGGACTTAGGGGCCGCCAAATAGGGGGGGGGGGGGGGCAGGTCCGCAATTGCGGACTTGCTCTTATGGCTAGTCCGAGCCTGACAAACCAATTATGTTACACACATCAATATAGCTCTATATAAATAGTTTTTTTCTTCTATATTAAATGTGTTTAATAAGCTTAGATTTGAGGCACCTTTGAAACTGTATATAATGGATAAAATTCAATTTATAAACAGTCTTAAAAGTATGGTTATAGATAACCCCACTGTAACCCTCTCATTATATGTACACAGATTTTATACTGCACCCATGTGTGGCCTCAATAATCTAAGAGATTTTGTAGATTTGTACTTCAATACACAAATTTTGATGTTCAAAGAGATATTTTGAACAATTAATTAACAATTAATTTTAGATAATTAAAAAAAATTCACTTATAGATTATGCCCTTTCATTTCATCTTAAACCACTCTCATCGCATTTTTCCCTGAAAAAAAAAAAAAAATAATAATAATAAATAAATAAGAAGTTAAATTCTCCTTTATATTGATATTCGCTTATAAAACAGTATAATTAATTTATCAGTGTATGAAGCTGCAAGTATAATATTACAGCAACATTAAGTAAAAATTAAATTTAAGTTAAACTTTTAAGTACAATTTCTTACTATATTCAGGATTTTAATTTCAGGTATATAGTTTCATCACTATTTCTAGTTTATAGATTATATAGCTTTATAAAAAAACAAGGAAAAAAACTGCAGTTGATGTGTTAAATGATAAAAAAAAAATAAAAATACAATTAATAATAGAAAATAGTATGAGAGAGATTAGAGCTTATTGAATTGAAAATTAAAAAAAAAAAACTCTAAGATTCTCTAATTTATAGAGTTGATTACGATTTGGGATCAAATGTACTAGCAAAGACAAGTGCTAGATAATTTTTGATATAATAGACGTTAAAAGGATTGAGATACTGTGTCAATAAAATACAATATTCCTATAGTATCTCTCAATTTCACAAAAAGGCAAAATATTATAAAACAGCATCAGACTCCGGCCATAGACAGGTCTCATCCTAAGCTCTATTTTCTATTATTAAAATGTAATTTTTTAACTAGAATATTAAAACATAGTTTACAAAATGTCAATAAGAACAAGAATTAAACATTTTTCATAATTACAATTATGTTACCACAGTATATTATACAGTAGTCCATCTCCTATAGCGGGAATGTCAGATCGAATGCGCGCCATAATTCCGACTGGGTGAAGTTGTCAGAACTACACGTAACATTACTTCAAATTACGGCTTCTAGTTCTGCCACCTTCACCCAGTCGGAATTATGGCGCGCATTCGATCTGACATTCCCGCTATAGGAGATGGACTACTGTATAATATACTGTGTTATGTTACAGTACATAAAATTATTTTGGTGTTGTATGACCACTTCAACAATTCATCCACATATTTATATTCATGTTAATATATATATTTTTTCTTTTTCTTTTTTTCAATTCCCTGAAATTAAATTACATTTTTTTAATATTTGTATACAACAATAAGGCATCAAAATTTTATGACCTCTTCTTCTTTTTTTTTTCTATTGTGTTATACATAAACAAAAAATATTAATATTGTTCATTGCTTTTGTGAAACAAACATTTTATGTATCGTTTTTTATTCTTTTAAATAAATATTTCATAAAGGCAATATAAATTGAGCAATTTACAGCCTTAAATCAATGCTTTCCCCATACTGCATCATAAATGATACACTTTCAAAGGAAGGTAATAAAATCTTTGGCAATTATGACTAAAAAACAAAAAAAATGGCATTTTAAATATCTTTTGGTTTGCTAAAAACAAACAAACAAAATTTTCATCTTATAATGTGACTACTCTACAATTTCAATAAAAAATTATTTGCTTGGGACATATATTGCTGTCAGGTAACACGTTACTTATTCTAAAATATAATGGCAAAAGAAATGACTAGAAAGTGAGGAGTTTGCAGGAGTATTTTTAATAAATTAATATATATACATATAATATAATATATATAGGATATATATATATATATATATATATATATATATATATATATATATATATATATATATATATATATATATATATAATATATTGTCGTCGCTCCTCTATAATGTCCGATGTCCAGTTGACCTTGAAAAAGATTTTTTGCTGCAAATGACTTTAAATGGAAAAATCCAAAATTTGGGGTCGATCCAACGATTTTTATTTTTTTCAAGTTCATATGGACATCGGACAATATAGTGGAACCTCGACCATATATATTTGTGTGTGGTTGAACTATGCAAGAGGAAAGAGCTGCCAAACATATATGGTACATTATTAAATTTAGATATTTATAGAAGTTATTTTCCTTTAATTGTTTTCAAGAAATTTAAATTTACTTGCTCACTTTATTTATGACAACAGTAGTAGACTTTGTAATAAACAACATGCATTGCATACTTACAATCTTAAGTACAGTGCCTAACTATTCAGTTTTTTTCTTCTTCTGAATACATTTTTTTTTTTTTTTTTTTTGTACATTTTAAAATATTAATATAATATCATGAATTCAAAATTTGATTGAGTATTTTTTGTTTATATAATACAAGTATTGTGTAAGTAATTTATTTTAAATAGATAAAATAGGACACTCATTCCTGTCATGCTGATTGTTACTTGCAAAGAGATTCACACCAAGTACATTAAATAATAATAATAACAATTTGCTTTTCCTACTCAATGGTAAAACATATTTTTTCTTTTATATACATACATACATATATATATATATATATATATATATATATATATATATATGTGTGTGTGTGTGTGTGTGTGTGTGTGTGTCTATCTATATATATATATATATATATATATATATATATATATATATCGTCGTAGGTCCGCTATAATGTCCGATGTCCATTTGACCTTGAATTTTTTTTTGGCTGTAAATGACCTGCAATTGAAAAATCCAAAATTTGGGGTCGATCCGCTGAAATTTATTTTTTCAACGTCAATTATACGTCGGACATTATAGCAGACCCATGACGATATATAATATATGTATATACAATATATACACACACACACGCACACATTGACAATCCCTATTTGCCTACTGGCTCTATATCTAAGTATAGAATAATGATTAATATTAACTAGAATTAGAAATATATTTTGAGGTCAAAGAGAGAGGAGAAGCTTTGTTAGCTGCGAGTGCTAAGCCATACTAATATCTATTATCATATACAGTCGTGAGGAGGCGTTGCTTTTTTTTTTTTTTTTTTTTTCTTTTTCTTCTTCTTCTTCTTCTTCTTCTTCTTTTTTTTTTAAATACAAGAAAAGAGATAATTAGGTTAATTGACAAACTTGTCTTGGATGAGAGCACTGCTCCTAACACTAGACACGCTGTCGTATATAAATAACAACTTCACTCCGGCCAGGGAGGTCTCCGCAGCAATAAACCTGCTGCTGCATAGTATGTAACGTGCTTGAGGCTTCAGTGCAAATTACAAGAGACTAGAGAGAAAGAAAGTCGCAGCTTCACAGAGATCATTTTTTCTTCCAAATTATTCTGCTTTGAGAGAGTCAACAGCAAATGGTGGCTTGTGCAGACCTCGAGCCACCATCAACTCTTCAGTGGGAAAATCTAGCACCACTGTGATGTGGAAGGCCATATTTGCCGAGGCAATGATGTACTCACATAAGGAGAACCAGCTGAAAGCTGAAAGCAAAAAGAATTCAATAATTAGATTATGCGAATAGACAACTTGCATGCCGTTTTTTTATAGTCTTAAAACATTCTTTTGGAAAAATAAATAATATTGGTGCATATAAAACTTCTTAAAAAATGCTCCTTCATATTTAAAATAATTTTTGAAATTCAAATTTTATTTGAAGTAAAGACGGTGGCCATTACGCCGAAAGACGGTTCGCGTTTCTTTTGCTTTTTAATTGTTGAAATCGTTCAAACGAGTTTGCACCAACTGAAGAATTTTTTTCAACGGCCGAATTTTTTAAACACGAGAAAATACATATTTTTTAAAAAATTCGGACGTTGAAAAAAATTCTTCAGTTGGTGCGAACTCGTTTGAACGATTTCAACAATTAAAAAGCAAAAGAAACGCGAACCGTCTTTTGGCGTAATGGCCACCGTCTTTACTTCAAATAAAATTTGAATTTCAAAAATTATTTTAAATATGAAGGAGCATTTTTTAAGAAGTTTTATATGCACCAATATTATTTATTTTTCCTAAAGAATTTTTTAAGACCTTAAAAAAACGGCATGCAAGTTGTCTATTACATAATTTATAATGTAAAAAACAACAACAATAATGAGGAAGTCTACACAAAGTTAACCCCTATGTTTGAATACGTCATTAGAAAGGGAAAAAGTAGTAGATAAACTTAGCATAGGCAATTACCTGCAAAATTGGCATTTTATTTAATAAAAGAAGAAATAAAAAAGTTCAATTCCCAACCCTTTGCCGACTGTGACATCATTTGTTTACATCCGATTTTCAATTGTCTTCTGGATTTCAAACGATCCCATTGTTGAAAGGCGGCCGTTGGCCGTTAAAATTTTTGAATTTATAGCAGTTGCATGAAATCCAGAAGACAATTGAAAATCGGATGTAAACAAATGACGTCACAGTCGGCAAAGGGTTGGGAATTGAATTATTTTATTTCTTCTTTTATTAAATAAAACTTAAATTTTGCAGGTAATTGCCTGTGGTAAGTTTATCTACTACTTTTTCCCTTTCTAATGACGTATTCAAACCTAGGGGTTAACTTCGTGTAGACTTCCTCATTTCAATGCCTACAACTTCCAGCAGGATTATATCCAATAAACATTAATACTATTATAAAAATCACAGTAAAGAAAGCCATTATCTGTCAACTTTAAGATTTTGCTCTTATCCACTTTCAATTTAACACATTATGAATCTACCAAATCTGAAAAACATCTTATAGTTGGCAGCTCATAAGTTAACATTCTTTACTCATCAATATAAAAGATTTATTGAGGAAAATAAGCCATCATGGTTAGGTATGATAAATTTAAAAGAAAATAGTAGAAGGAAAAAACCACAACAACAATGACCTTACCAAAGTAGAGAGAGAGAGAGAGAGAGAGAGGCTATCTATAGCGTGAAGCTAAGTAAGTATTTGATATTTCTTTGGGAGTGGAGGGGGTAGGAATAGGAGTTTTTCCCAGGTTTTGAGGCTAAGGACCAACTGGAGCAAAGTTAGTGATCTTTTTAAATGTTTAGTTATGTGCACTGATTTTGTTGTTGTTGTTGTTGTTGTTGTTGTTGTTGTGAGAATACAACTTTATATCTTTTACCTGGAAATTATTCCAAGGAAATTTTTATTTGCACACATAAAATGTGTCACATAAAAATGGGTCAGATGAAACAAAGTTGCAATTCATTGCAGTTGTTGCAAAAATTGATCGAGACAAATTACTTGAAGCTGAAGGAAATATATTGTATTGCAATGCTTGTAATAAATCTGTACAAATTTTTTATTCTAATTATTTAAATTGTGTATTATCGGTTGGGGTGTTATTTTAAAAGTTGTACTTTGTTATTTTTCTCACATACTTGAGATACTAATTCAACAATATTTCAACAACAATACTCTCAAAAATATTGCATAGTGTTTTTAAACTGGCAAAAAGATTTTTTTTTTTCTTTTCCTATTCCACCCATGTTACTGAGTTATCCAACATGGCGTTGACTTGAACATGAATGCATAGACCCTATAGTTAGATAAGATCACATTAATTACTTAATTTTTATAAAATTAAATAATTAGCAATTATTAAATCAAACTAAATGAAACTATTGAATTGAATTAAAATACAAATAGTTTCAATATATAAAAAAGGGCATTGTTTTTAAAATAATTTCTTATACCTAGAAAATTATTTAAAAAG
Source organism: Ecdyonurus torrentis (assembly GCA_949318235.1). Classification (NCBI taxonomy): domain Eukaryota; kingdom Metazoa; phylum Arthropoda; class Insecta; order Ephemeroptera; family Heptageniidae; genus Ecdyonurus; species Ecdyonurus torrentis. Next base: position 27,441,641 of record OX439128.1, on the reverse strand, counting down.
ACTAAATACCTCTATTCTGTGCCTCATAGACTTTTTTTTTTTTTTTTTAAACACGTTGAAAATTTTGAACTTTAGAACATGATGATTTGATCGAAAGAACGTTTGATCACAGCTCTAAAAGATATCAAAATTAGATCACGTTCAATTTAAAAAAAGGGGGGGGGGTCAATCCGATCACCGATCCCATCAAATGAACGTGATCATGATTGGATTGAAAAACGATCGATTGAATTATTGAATAACAAAAAATTACATCTGAAATGATGAAAATGTGAAATAACTTTTTATTTTTTAAGTGCTGTTTTTCATATTTCCCCCCTGCTTTTTTGCTTCTTTTCGTGCTTTTTTTTGAGCAAAATACTTGCTTTTTTAAGATTTTCTTTTTAAGATTTTTTTTTTAAGTTTTTTTTTTGCTAAAAATAAAACTTTTTCCGGACTCTAGTTATAAATAATGAGTAATATATTGCCTTTACCTAACAACATAGTAAACATTAAGGATACTAATAAATAATAATATATCGTCTCTATCGCGACAAAGCGTTTCAAGTGAAATTATCACGAGCGCGCCAAACGTACCATCTGACACAGTAAACCCTATGTAGACGCGATAGAGACGATATGCTGTATATTACATAGAGAATTATGGTAAATTAAAAAATACTGACCCATATCATGGCACAGTAATCTGTGCTTCAGGAAGAATATCATCAGACCAAGGGTGCTGGCCAGAGATGTTGCAAACAAAAAACGTTTTAAATTATATGAGCGCTCCTCATGTGCATCAAATTTGGGTCGTAACATACGGAATTCCTTGATAGTTGCCAACATGTGACTAAGTGAGCAGATCATGAAAACGATGAAGATCTTTTCATGCACAGCTGAAATACAAACAACAAGTAACCTTTATTTAACATTACATACATACATTATAAATACATTTATTTATATTTATATATTTACTGTCAGATAATGAGCTTAGTTCAGGGACCCCGCAAAAGAGAGAGAAAAATATTCAAACCCAGGCCGAAATATGACGCATAGTGCGCCGCATATTTGGCGCGCCTCGGAGTAGCAGCCAATCCGCGGTGGAAGCTGCGGGTATATAAGGCCGTGCAGTCTATGCTACTCCAGCAGTCGATCTCTGACCAGGGCTACTCTCTGGTAGACCACTGCTTCTCTCTCCTCACCATGCTGATGAGGCCCAGTAAGCCGAAACAGCGTTGTCCATGGTTAGAGAGAGTTGCGCCGAGTATTTTGGTGTGACGTTTTTGCTAATTAATTAACTTTTGTAAGCCAACAAAATCCTCTAATTAATTAACTAATCTCTATTTGCTTACGAGCTTCTAGTTCATACCACCGTGCATACGGCGCACTATGCGTCATATTTCGGCCTGGGTTTGAATATTTTTCTCTCTCTTTTGCGGGGTCCCTGAACTAAGCTTATTATCTCCCATTCCCCAAAAATCTTTTACCTCTCTTTTTTATGTGTTTCTATCTATCTTTTAATTATCAACCTATCGCAAAGTCGATTTTTTCCTAATTATATATTTATATTTATATATTTACTAATAATATTTAACTCAAAATGTTAAGTACTGTACCCTAAAAATATTTTTATTGACTAATAAAGAAACAACTGTTTTGAGGCCGTCAAGAAGCGATTTCGATCACATCCGCTTCCATTTTGATGTACTGCGCATGCATAGTAAGTAGAAACAGAAATTGATATGACCGAAGTCTTTAAAGTCCGCTTCAAAACAGTTATTCCTATACGAGTTAATTGAGGGTTGATTGCAGGTACTGCTGGCAAATTTAAACTCTTACAGTGCTACAGGACTTATGGAGTATATTAAACTAAGAATTAAGTTTACTATCCACACTTTTAACAAACTATAAAAATTTCAACAAAATAAATTATTTTTCTTTTCAAAATTTCAAGATAAAAATATATAAAATAACAAACTTAAATTAAATTTGTAAAACTCACGGTAGTTTTCTCTATTTGAGATATAAGTAACGCCACACAAGGATGTAATCTCAATGATGTTGAGCCAGTAGCATATTTTCAATAACATGCAGTAGCGTGATTGATCTGCAGGGTTTACAGCTGGCACCAAGGACAGGTAGTAAGTGTGATATACAGAGGCTATTAACAGCCGCGGACCAATATGTAGTGCGATACAGATGCGCCATAAGTAACGCTGTGGGCTGATGCCGGTGATAGCACTAATGCTGGGTATCACATTGTACACCTAGTAAAATAATAATACAATATATCATTACTTGAACACATATATTTGCTTGGTGCCGCTATAGTAAAAAGATGAAGTAAAAAAACATCCTCAGATTGACCCCATTTATTATTATTATTTGTTTTATTCTTTTAATTCTTTTCAGATAATTTTAATAAGTTTAAAAAAATATTTAGAAAATAGTTGGTAGTGATTAGAGCACGTTGAATTGAAAATTAATAAAACGCGAAAATTCTCTAATTTAAATAGTAAATTGAGACTAGGGATCAAATATTCTAGCTTGAGCTAGTTAAAAAGTAGACGTTAAAGGGATGGAGGTATAGTGTCAAAATAAAATACGATGTGCCCGATACGAGGCACATCATATTTTATTTTGACACTATACCTCCATCCCTTTAACGTCTACTTTTTAACTAGCTCAAGCTAGAATATTTGATCCCTAGTCTCAATTTACTATTTAAATTAGAGAATTTTCGCGTTTTATTAATTTTCAATTCAACGTGCTCTAATCTCTACCAACTATTTTCTAAATATTTTTTTAAACTTATTAATACTAACCGCGATGGTTTTTTCCTAGTACGCATTTTCAGATAATTTGCAATAAAAATGTTTTTCAAGGCCAAAGAGACATTGGACATAATAGCGGCACCACAATGATATATAAACTAAGCTAAATTAATAGATTCAGTAAAAAAATATCATTCAAAATCAATGAAAGAAATTGATTTTGCAATAATTGTTGTTGTTGTTGTAACCCACACACATGCGGGTTTTGTGTACATGGTACTGTATTTTTAGCAATTGAATGCTTATTTTTTAAAATAATTTTCATTTTAAAGGCGTAAAACACCTTGAACAAAAAAGTTGCGTAATATCCTAACAAACCTGAAAATCAACGTTGATTTGGCCGGAGTCATTTATTTCTAATTTATTTTCCATTCACAAAATGCCGCTGGCGGTCACTGACGTCACAGCTCGTCCGGTATATGCGCGCATAAAACAAGCGAGCTGTGACGTCAGTGACCGCCAGTGTCATTTTGTGAATGGAAAATATATTAGAAATAAATGACTCCGGCCAAATCAACGTTGATTTTCAGGTTTGTTAGGATATTACGCAACTTTTTTGTTCAAGGTGTTCTACGCTTTCAACTGTTATCTATCAACTTTCTATATCACAACGTAGACCCCGCACATACACTATTTTGGGCTCCAAATACCAAATCTGTGTAAGGTCGGACCAGTGCTCGATTTAACGGCCGCACATGATGGCAGCACCCAATCAAGGGAGCACATGGTCATGTCATCATGTGAGTACAGCTACGCTTCAGCACTTGAATGAGTACCAGTACGAGACTTTTTACAGTCGTTCACCCATCCAAGTACTGACCACGCTTGACGTTGCTGAACTTCGGTGATCTCACGGGAACCGGCTCAGACAACGTGATAAGGCTGTACTGATAACTGATTGATAAAGATGACAAAATAGCACAGATAGATGTGAAAAAATTGGAATTGGGAAATTGAGCTGTTATTTGACAGTGTTATTTTACATGATGAGAGAAGAGATAAAATATTCTCCGGTCCAAAATAAAATGTGAGAAGCGTTTATAAAGCAAAGGGGCATATAGGGTGTGTGCACATGAACTAATTATGAATGCTTTTTGATGCTCTTCTTGAGCAATGAATAACATTGCTCAGCATAAGACAACTTGGTTTTTTGCTTCTTTTTTTTTTTTTTCCTTTAGGAAATTAGTTAAATTTTTTTATTGTTATTTTTCATACACACTTGAGACACTAATTCAACCTATTAACAGCATCAATGGTCTCAAAAATATTGGGAAGTATTTTTAAACTGGCAAAATGAGTTATTTTCCTATACTGGCCCATGTTGTTCAGCGCTCACTTATGGCGTCGACTTTAACATTAATGAAACCACCCTATACACAACTGCTTTGGACACCTCACTCTTAGGCCATGGACAGCAGTTTTTGACCTACTGGGCCTCATCAGTATTGTGTGGAGAGAGAAGCTCTCACTTTTAGGTGTACGTTTTTATGCCACTGCACTAAAATGAAAGCCAAAACCACCACCTAAGGTCACTTTCTTTAAATATTTGAAAATAGGTAATAATGAGTCCGCTAAAGTACGGTACATCACCTTTGCTTTATTAAGCTTCTCACATTTTATTGTACAATCAATTTTCAATTATGTTGTTACTTACTCTGCAGTGAGTTTCATGGATATCATCCTGCTGGAAGATGTAGGCAGTAATAAAGCATATAAGCAGTCCACATATAGGGAGTGAAACAGTGACCAGGCACAACTGCCGGAAACTGACCACTAGATAAACTGCTGCTTTATTGCACGCTGACTTACTATCCATTATAATTAGGTGATATGGTGTGCAAAATAATATATAAGTTTATTATTATTGATTTAAGTTTACTTTTAAGTACTTAAAATAGGAACCTTTCAAGAATTTTTTTTGACATTTTCACTTGAAAGAACTTTGTACTGTTCATAATTTTGTGGTCGAATATTTTGTTATTGCCTGAAGCATGTGGACCAAAGGTGTCCCCACACTGAAATCACAACAAAAACATACTTGTGGTTCACTGTTTCATCATATATTATAGTCAAAATACACTTATACAAATTGTGGCAATAGAAATGCAAGACTTTGGCCCATACTAATAATGTGTACTGCAATGAGGGATTATAAAAAAAAAGTATGCGTTATGTTCTGTACATGTTTGGCATTATTAATGTATGTACATATGTAATGTACAGAGTTACCATTTTTTTGTGTGTTTTTACTGTAGGCAATGAGATATTAGTTATTAAAGAAAATTATGATAACAATAAAAGTAGTATAATGACTTTTTAGAATGAAATAAGAGCGTAAATTTAACAAACGTAGTACTGCAGTAAACAGACATAAACAGAGATATGCATACACAATGAAAAGATATTAGGGGCTTCACTAAAAATACCATGCAAAAAATACGTAATAACAATTGCTACAGGCACCACATAATTGTTTGATATAATAATCATGGAAATTTGGACAAAAAGTAAAGATTTAAAGCAATAAAAATGAAAATTTACCCGTCTGGATTTGATCACTTTTCTCTCATGGAACGCAAACGCGAACTGGCGGTAAAATTAAGAACTGGGTTGGAATACAGAAACAAATGAAAGTGTGTTTACATTACCAGCTGGCGTTGAAAAATGAAAAAAAGGTAAACGGTGTCAGAAAATTAAACATTTTGTTGTGATTCTAGTGATTGTCATTATAAACCTTAGTAGTAGTAGTATTTTATTTTAGCAAGTGAATGTAGAACTATCTCATAATGCAAAACAATAAATAAATTTATTACTAAAATGATAAAAACTAAAATTCAAAATATGGCCAATGATGCTGCTATGCTAGCAACTAGAAAGTCCACAACTGAATCCAAACGTGAAAAGGCAAAACGCTTAAGAATCGCTGGACAGTCTTACGTAAATTCTAAAGGACAGTGTGTGCCAGAAAAATCTATAGGGCCAGACTGTAATTGTAGATTGGAATGTTATAAAAAGATAAGCGAGGAAAAAAGACAACAAATCTTTGAAGAATTTTATGCCTTAAAAAGTTATGATGAACAAGGTTCATATTTGTATGGTCTCATTAAAAAGCAGGATGTTAAAAGAAAGCGAGCCTTGCTCTCTGATGGCAAATTCAGTACTTATAAGTATCATATTAGATGTAATGGATCATCTGTTCAAGTGTGCAAAACTGCTTTTGCAAACATTCATTCAATTTCGTTTAAAAAAATCCGTAACTTGTGTGAAAAAATTGATCATGACGTGCTGTATCCGTATGATCAGCGTGGCAAACATACAAACCGGCCGTCAAGAATTCCCTCTGAAATTATTGACTGCATTAGGAACTTCATATTGTCTGTGCTTCAATCAGATCAGCTAATAGAGTTCATCCGTGAAGACAAGTCCCATCGCTGTGAGATAAATGTTAGTCAGCTCTATAGACAATACATGAAAGTGCACGAGCCAAGTGCATTTGATAGTAATGGTAGGTATTTTATCTGCTAATTTCTTTACTCTTTTCTAAAAAAAAATTATGTCTGTTCCTAAATGGAAAGAGTAAGTCATAGCCATCTCTGACAAAAAGCAACTTACATTTTCATTAGTTTGTATTATAAAATTATCAAACATGTTCATGCAGACAGTTGATAAATAAATAAATATAAAAATACATATTAAATATTAGGAAAATATCATAAATGCAGTAAGTGAAAATTAAAAAGATCTGAACAGAAAAACACAGCAATTAAGAAAAATTGGAGAATGGGAGATAGTATGAATTTACATACATATACGGCCTGGGTTAGGCTATTTTCTCTACCACAGCATTCCTGTTAGTGTAAGATCATACTATCTCCAATAAAAATACATGTTTTTATTTGCTCCAACTCCAAAGTAAAGTTAACTTGTTCAGGTATTTTCAGTGTAATTTTTATTGTTTATCTATAATTATATAGTTCTATTAAAAGATACCACATAAAATATTTATTCCCTGTGGAGCTTTTTTAGCTCACTTATATGTATATCAATAAAACTGCATTTTTCCAAGATGAAATAATGAATTTTATAATTTATTTTGTTGCAGGAAAGTTTGATGCCAATTACACAAGGCGAGTTAAAACTTGGTTCTTCAAGAAAGTGTTTGATGAAGAAATTGTGGTTGACAATGCAAAACTGAAGCAGATAAAAACAATGGCTGAAAGTAAAAATTTACCAGCCAGCTCTAAGGCAAGTTCGACGACAACTACTTCTACCTCAGCAACACAGTTGTCGTCAGTGACTAAGAACTCTTTGCCTGCTGATCAGTCTACATCAGTAAAAAAAGAACTTCCATTGCCCAAGCTTCTTGCAAGTTACAAAGGTGATAGTATTGAGATATTTCCAATTTAAAATTTTATCAGTTGGCTAAAATTTTAAAGAGTTCCATACAATTGGCCGCTGGTGGTCATAAAATTAGAAAGGGGGAAAAAATTAAGAAGAAAAGAAGAATAAGTTGTATAGTTTTAAAAGTTAGAATTCACATTAAAAATAGAAACTGACACTTTATTTTGTTACATAGTGAAGGCACCAAAGTCAAAAATGTATCCAAGATGCGCTATTAATGAGGGAAGCGCCAAAATTTCAGGATTTGTACATCATACTTGCCCCAACAAGAAATGAACTGTATCCAAGATGGCATCCCCATAGGAGACCCTGGAAACACCCCTGGACCTCGCTAAGGGTTTTTATTTTTTTCTAGTGTAATCGTTCGTTTTAACCAAAAAATTATAAGAACCTTAAGTAATCATCAGCACACAATCTATTACAGGAAAAAATTTCACTCGTCTATCTTAACTAGGGACCTAATTAAGGGAAAATTTCTAATTATGGGCACCAAAATTATGCAATTTTTATGCAAATTTGATCATAAAACAGGTCAAATGGTTTATAACGTAGTTAAGTTCATAGATAATTATGTAATTGAAAATTTAAAACTAATAGCACTACGAACTAAGTCCCTAATATAATTTAATTGCCTATAATTAGCAAAATTTTCAATGTGCCACGCCCCCTTTTCCTTATACGCTATGCTATGAGAGCATGATAGTAAAAATGTTTTGAAATAGGAAATTACTGAATATTTTCAGTTCAATCCCACTTCAGTTTCTGAATACCTTTTTCTACCCCTAACTGCAACACCACAACACCATAATTTCGGGGGGGGGGGGGGATTATGTATGTATTTAAAAAAATTGTGTTTGCTATATTTATTGCGTTAAAGTTTATTTTTTGGTATATTTTCTGTATATATGAAATTTTAGTTTTCCCAACCTTAAAATGTTTTTCGGGGGGGGGGGGGGGGGGGGGGGGGGGGGGGATATACCCTAACCTCCAGAGGCTTGCATCTGACTAATAAAGTGCATACAAAGCCATCAAGCTGCCCGATCAAACGATAATACTAATAATTTTGTTTGTACTAAAAAAGTCTGTTTTTTTTTAAGAATTTTATATAATATATTGATATATTATATAAATTTATTAACTGCAATGCAAAAATATTCGGAACATGCCAATCAAAATACTTTAAAAAATGCATCCCTAAACTTTGCTTTCTTCTTTTTCTTCTTCTTCTTCTTTTTTTTTTTTACAGATCATTACTTTTTGAATTATAACATGATTTAATGAGTGAATTTTAAGTAATTACAACAAACTTAAGTTGATGACCGTTTGGGCATTATAGTCGAAATGCCCATATTATAAATAATGTAGTATATATTTCGTAGTATTTTGTATTAACAAGATTCAAATGTAATAATAATAAAGCAAATATCTTGTAATCATTAATATGCGATTTAAACGCAAACTAAAATAAATTACCTTTATGAACAGCGATAGATTAAATTACTTTATTTTTGTTATTTAACAAAATTAATTTTTGATATATTATTTAATGATGTTATTTTATTTTCAATGAGTTTTCAGGAAATTTCAAATTATATTCAACATTTTATACATGCACGTATTGTATTTAAGTATTTATTACATAGCAAAATTAAAAAAAAAAAGTATGAAGAATAAAAAAAAAGTTATTTACAATAATACATTATTCCTTTTAACATAAACTCAATTAATTATACATATTTTAATTGAATTAACCTAAATTTAAAAAGATTTTATTCAATAAATTTAAAGCACTTTTTATTCTTGCATAATTTGCTGTGTATCTCCATGCACAATATATGAATTCTGTATTTAAATCATATAGGTATTATTCCTAGAACTGTTATTAAAGACGTGCTATGTCATAACTATAGTTTTCACATTGCAGTTGATAAAATTATAGCAATATATGAAATTATTTTAGAAATTGGAATTTTTTGGTACACAACATATCACAAACAAAATTATTAATTATAGTATTATCGTTTGATCGGGCAGCTTGATGGCTTTGTATGCACTTTATTAGTCAGATGCAAGCCTCTGGAGGTTAGGGTATATCCCCCCCCCCCCCCCCCCCCGAAAAACATTTTAAGGTTGGGAAAACTAAAATTTCATATATACAGAAAATATACCAAAAAATAAACTTTAACGCAATAAATATAGCAAACACAATTTTTTTAAATACATACATAATCCCCCCCCCCCCCCCGAAATTATGGTGTTGTGGTGTTGCAGTTAGGGGTAGAAAAAGGTATTCAGAAACTGAAGTGGGATTGAACTGAAAATATTCAGTAATTTCCTATTTCAAAACATTTTTACTATCATGCTCTCATAGCATAGCGTATAAGGAAAAGGGGGCGTGGCACATTGAAAATTTTGCTAATTATAGGCAATTAAATTATATCAGGGACTTAGTTCGTAGTGCTATTAGTTTTAAATTTTCAATTACATAATTATCTATGAACTTAACTACGTTATAAACCATTTGACCTGTTTTATGATCAAATTTGCATAAAAATTGCATAATTTTGGTGCCCATAATTAGAAATTTTCCCTTAATTAGGTCCCTAGTTAAGATAGACGAGTGAAATTTTTTCCTGTAATAGATTGTGTGCTGATGATTACTTAAGGTTCTTATAATTTTTTGGTTAAAACGAACGATTACACTAGAAAAAAATAAAAACCCTTAGCGAGGTCCAGGGGTGTTTCCAGGGTCTCCTATGGGGATGCCATCTTGGATACAGTTCATTTCTTGTTGGGGCAAGTATGATGTACAAATCCTGAAATTTTGGCGCTTCCCTCATTAATAGCGCATGTTTTTGAGCTGGTCACCTCACTAACATGAATTTCCATTCTCATACTAAATTTATTACAAATATATATATATATTATATCATTATATCGATGCCTCCACGTCAAAAGCGAGCATCTACACTTTCCAGATTTCCGACAAAACGACTATCTACACTTTCCGCCGCCGAGCATCTGCAATGTTAAGCTTATGGCCGCTAGTCGGGTTACAGCGCCGCTCGGAAAGTGTTGATAGTCGTTTTGTCAGATATCTGGAAAGTGTAGATGCTCGCTTTTGACGCGGAGGCATCGATATATATATATATATATATATATATATATATATATATCGTCGTGGTTCCGCTATAATGTCCGATGTCCAAATGACCTTGAAAAAATAAAAATCGTCTGTTCGACCCCAAATTTTGGATTTTCCCATTTCAGGTCATTTGCAGCAAAAAATATTTTTCAAGGTCAAATGGACATCAGACATTATAGCGGAGCCACGACGATATATATATATATATATATATATATATATATATATATATATATATATATATATATATATATATATATATATATATATATATATATATATATCGATGCCTCCGCGTCAAAAGCGAGCATCTACACTTTCCAGACTTCCGACAAAACGACTATCTACACTTTCCGAGCAGCGCTGTAACCCGACTAGCGGCCATAAGCTTAGCATTGCAGATGCTCGGCGGCGGAAAGTGTAGATAGTCGTTTTGTCGGAAATCTGGAAAGTGTAGATGCTCGCTTTTGACGCGGAGGCATCGATATATGTGTGTGTGTGTGTGTGTGTGTGTGTGTGTGTGTGTGTGTGTGTGTGTGTGTGTGTGTGTGTGTGTGTGTGTATATATATATATATATATATATATATATATATATATATATATATATATATATATATATAATATATAGTCATTTATTTCTCCTCTTCGTAATTGTTAATACGTCATTAATGATGTAATTTCTGTGTAAAAAATCTTTCATAATGCATAAATTAATACAATATAAATAACCCCCGTAAGCTGCAACACTAACTAACTAGTTAAATCATAGTTAACCCCCGTAAGCTGCGACGCTAACTAACTAGTTAAACCGTAGTTAAGTTGTTATTTTGATTGTTGCAACAATTAAAAAAATATAACTAAGGTTTAACTAGAGGTTGCAGCTCACGGCCCTAAGTTGTTATTTTGAATGTTGCAACAATTAAAAAAATATAACTAAGGTTTAACTAGAGGTTGCAGCTCACGGCCCTAATTGTTATTTGCATACAGCTTTTACATTGTTGCTATTCTCTCTATTCTACAGTTGTGTGCAGAGTGATAGCATTGTTGATTTCCATAAATTTTATTTACCCCCGTAAGCTGAAACGCTAACTAACTTGTTAAACTGTAGTTAAGTTGTTATTTTGATTGTTGCAACAATAAAAAAAAAAAAAAAAGAAAAAAAAAAGATAACTAAGGTTTAACTAGAGGTTGCAGCTTACAGTACTTAAGATAGTATTTATGTATACTGTACCTATTTATACAATGAAAACTATTATTATTTGTTAATAAAGCTTTTTTTTTTTTACTATAAAATTGCTTTTGACTAGTCTATATATATAGAATATACATATAAAGCGAATATACGTATGAAGCGAAAATTGAATAAAAATCTACTATTTAAAATTTTAAGTCTTATTTTCAATGTTAGGGCAAAAAAAAAAATCACAAAATGTAGACCAAAAATATAGTGAAAAGAATAAGAAGAACCACAGTCTTTGAACTGTGAAGCACCCTTCAATGGTAGATACTTAATTTCTTCTGAATGTACACCATCAAACCTTTGTACTGTTTTATCTCCATTCAACTGTTTGACAAAAATAATCGTAACAATCACGGTTTTTGTTATGAAGGAGAAAGAGATATGAGGGCGGGAGGGAGAGAGAGAGAGAGAGCGTTGTGAGAGCAACATGGTAGATATACAGCACAAGCAGTGTTTGGGGTGCTGGCTTAGCAGCTCACCTAGATGGTGAACTTTAACAGAGAAGTGACATTCCCATGTTTTAGGTGGACCTACATACAAAAATCGAGCAGCCCAGAACGGTCCATTCTGAGGCACCAATGAGAGAGCGCAACAGAGTGAAAGTGAAAAAAGCATGCTTACCTTCTCTCTGATTGGTGCCTCAGAATGGCCTGTTCTGGGCTGCTGTTGGTGCCTCAAAATAAAGTGATGTAAGCTTACTGTTTTGTGTATGCGGGTTTGCCTAAAGCATGGGGATGTCACTTCTCTGTTACAGTTCTCTAATAAGAGATCGAGAGGCAACCTCTAAGGAACTTTTTTTTTAACAACGTGAATGTAAGGGGAAAAAAAGAAGAAGAATAACAACATCTTATTTTCACATTGAAGTTGTTGTGAACAAATTGTCTATTTCGTTTTTTGTTACAGGAAGCAACATATCTATCGCGTTTTTTATCACACGTGAAGCAAAATGTCTATCGCAATTTTTGCCTCCAGAAGCAATATGTGTAAGTTTAGCGCCAACTACATTATGTGCTGAAACGAGTTACACATTTTGCTCACCATGACAAAAACGAGATAGACATTTTGCTTCTCGTGTCAAAAAACGAGACAGACATTTCATTTTGTTGGCAACAACATCGACATATAGTTTGATGTGCTCAAATATGGAATAAGTTAAAATTGTAAGCCTATTATTTGACTCTGACTATGACTGTTATAGTGCAGTCAATCAGTATCCAATGGTGTTCTGAGCTTTCTCAACTGAATGGTGCAAATTTGCATAACCATCACTTTCCATCAATATCTGATGGCAGATATTAAATGCCATCAAATGTATATATGCCATGTGAATGATATTTGATATTTTGATACAAATAGATTTGGCCATCCACTACAGTGACTTGGATTTAGAAGAGAAGGAAATATTTAATACTGTTAAATATTAGTTAAGCACAGTCTTATCTTGTTGTTTGAACCATTTCCCGTTGGATCACTGAAGTTGAGCAACATTGAGCATGTTCAGTATTTGGATGGGTAAACCCGCACCCCCCCCCCCCCCCCCCCCCGCCCACACACATTTTTCACATGTGCCAGCATGGGCTGTGCTGGCAGTTTGACCACTGCTTGCTAACGCGAGTGCTGTCAACTCTTGGTTTTCTGAGAGTCAGTGGTCTGGGTTGCATAAATCTGGTAGTCGAGCCCAGGAGAGTAAGATATGTAATAGGTTGAGCTAAGGTCTGGTAAGCCTCAGATCATATGTTAAAACCCATACTGAGTTTAATCCTGACCTACACCGAAAGTTATTATGGCGTCATGATGCTTACCTGCTTCAATATAATTACTATCCCTAATCCTCTCTCTCTGCCCCCCCCCCCCCCCAACCCTGGATTTGAAATTTGATCAGGCAAACAATATTGCTATCTTGAAAATATACACCTTTTATCTAACTAAAATACCAGAAAAAACAACCCAAAATACATTTTGAATCTAAATCTACAATATTGCCTCTAGCTTACTTTTCTTCTACGAATTTACAAATGAAACACGATTTTAAATTTAGTTTGGGCTAGCAAACATTGAAAATATGAGCTACTTTATTGAAAATTTATTATTAACAAAAATATACATGAAATATGCAGATAAAAATCATCATGGATTTAAGTCTTGGGGATTTTTGCAAGGAATGGTGATAAGAGTTGGACTGCCAAGATTTGTGTTGCATACTGAGTAGGTGAATTTTTGCATACCACAACAAGCTGCAGCATACTCTCCCTGCATATTAGCAACCACAACAGCACCCATTGTTGCAGGGTAATGCTGGATAATTCTCTCAATTGCAGTCCGGGCAGCTTCCTTGGGTGTTGCTCCACGGCGCATTTCTTCCACAGCAAGGAAGCTAAAACATTTAAATAAATTTCACAGTTTCTGCCTCAAATGATACAGGCTAGCAGCTTATTATGTGGGAATATGACACAGAAAATGTTTACAGATTATCAACACTTAAATTCCAAACATATATGCAAAATACATTGATAAATAATAATATTAAATAAAGAAAACATGAAATAAATAAATTTGGTTATATTTATAGTACTAAAATGGCAGAGACAAATCCTTTGTTTGCACTAAAAATTGTTAATAGATTCACTGAAAGGACTAAAAAAGTCTTATTGTCTAAATTATGGAATCAAATTCCACTAGAGTTAAAAACGTTTAAAAAGACAAATTAAATGAAAATTAATATTAAAAATTGTTACTTTAATAATCTCATTAATCTGTAAAAATTTATCAATTTATGTTTTATTACCATTATATATGTTATTTATTTATAATTACACTTGCGAATTGTTTCAATTTTTTTGTATATATTTTTTTCTCTTTCATTTTAACCAGTCATGGAGTCGATACCGAAATTTTTGATACCGATACGATACCGATATTTTTAAATTTTCCCGATACCGATACCGATACGATACTGCTAAAAAAAAATTGCTCCGATACGATACCGATACGATACCGATATTTTCCGATACTTTTTCGATATTTTTGCTATATCTCATACAATAAATATTGCACTATAAATTTCATTTTTTTTTTCACCTTTGAGACATAAATTGGTATCATAAAATCCATGCATATTTTTGCCACATTTATTATTTATTTTATTTATTTATTCATTTATTTACTTATTTACTCATTTATTTATTTATTTGTTTTATTCTAATGTTCGTTTGTTAAACTAAAATGACTAAAAAAATTATAGTAGATTTAAAAATATATATATTTCATTCGTTTAATGAAATTATACGATTAGAATATCCTCTACTGTTTCCAAGCACTTTTGTTAATTATTTACAAATTAGCAATTTTTTTATTTCTTATAGAAGTAATTTTCAAATATTTAATAAATTTATTTTTTTTTTCATGGTATTTTTTTAATTTGCTTAAGTAAACAAAGTATCATTAGCTTTCGTATTTATTTTATGGGCTCAAATCATCCCCGCTAAACCAAAGGGGTTAAAGTCCAAAATTCCCCTCTGGTCGTAAGAATCCTTTGATTTTGTAAACTTTTTAAAAATTTAACCTTGTAAAAAATTTGTACAAAGACATTAACGGAAGTATGCTACATCTTTTGTAATTTGCAATGCATTGAATTTATATACAATTGCAGTGATTTAAAATGTCAATCATTGACTATATTTTATTGTGATTTCTACCGGCGCTTTAGTCATTAGGAGAGATCATAGATAGTACTGTACGACCACACGACGGATTTCTCAGAAACTTGGCGACAGTCAATCGCTCTTTTTTTTTTTTTTTTTTTTTTTTTCCCATAAAAAGAAGAAAAAAGTTTTAACGCCGTTTTCTTTATTTTTATTGTATGTAAAAAAAAAAAAAAAAAAATACCTGGTGGCTTTATAAAAAGTATAAAATAAAAATACTGTGCACGGCACCCTGCCCTGTTGTTATAGCACAATGAAAAATAAAGGAGTGAATTGTATTGTCCAAGTACGAAAGATAGATAATCAGTAATCACTAATGGAATGTTCTCGTTGCTTCATAAGCTTCATAAGTTTTTTTTTTTTTTTTTTTTTTTTTGTATTTTTACTTTTATTTTATGAGAGAGCAAAAGTCTCAAAGTATCGAAAAAAAGTATCGAAATTCGACGATATTTTGCTGATATCGGTGACCGATACCGATATTCGATACTGAGTTTAAAAAAGGCCCCGATACGATACCGATACGATAAAAGTATCGGTATAGTATCGAATATCGTATCGCAGTCGATACCGATACTCCATGACTGATTTTAACTATAAAAATTAATAAGACCTGTGTAAAAATATTATGAACTGACCTATACGGCTATCGGCTATGCCTTGGTTGGATTTTGTAAAAATGATAGGTTTAAAATAATAATAATAGACCTAATAATAATAAAGTTCTTTCAAAATGAAGGCTTGCAAGAAAAGTCTTAAGATTTGCTACAATCTGCTGAAATTTGCATTCTACATTCTAGCCAGAACTTAATTTCTTTCCATATATTAAAAAATACAAATAAATAACCAAATAGTAAATAGAACCATTCAAGCACATTAAATTAAAAATTAAGTTAATGCTAAGATTCCCTATAATTTGTTGATTGTTGGGAAATGGGATCAAATTTTTAGCGTAGATTAATGCCAGACACTTAAAAAACATTATTAAAAATATACAAAGGATGGGTTATACTGTCAATAAATACAACATTTACTCATGTACTGCATTTAAAAGTAAAAATTGCAGCATAGTAAAACCATTTAAACATACAAGAGCATCCATTCAAATGCTCTTCACTTGAATGCTAAATATATTATCTCAATCGTTTGTACAACCTTTGGTGTGTTAGAATGTAGAGGTGCTATGAATATACATATTGTATTTATTGATACAGTATAACCTATCCTTTTTACATATATATTTAACAATATACTTTAAATTTTATCTAGCATACATCTATGCTAAAATTTTGAACCCATTTCTCAACAATCTACAAATTAGAGAATCTCTCTGTGTTTAATTAATTAATTAAATAAATTTAAAATTATCATGCTCTAATTGTTCTACATACTATTCTCTTTTTATATGTATTTATATTTTAAACATTTATATACCCCTCACAACAGTTTTTTCCTCAAATATAGAACTCAATTTGAATACATAAATATTGCTTAACGCACATACAGAATTTGTCCATGCATATATATATTTATTGATTTTTTAAATCCTTATTTATGCAATTGATTTGATAAATACAAGGGGGTATTTATTGATGTAAGCATACCTTGGTAAGAACCTCATGAGGACGTCACCATCTCCAGTAGCACATGCAGCTCCTACTGCACCATCGGCATAAGCACCAGATCCTGGAATTGGGGAGTCCCCAACACGCCTACAAATCACACTTCGTACTTGGAAAAAATTGTTATGAAAGATAGAGATTCACTTAAGCACATCGCACTACTACTACACACTTCTTTATTACTACCACTAAGCACACACTACTTAGTGATGCGCTTATAAGTAAATCTCTTCTTTGATTGATTGATAATATCATTAAAATATGATGAAATCTCTGTTATAACTAAAACATAACATTATAACTAAAACTCTGTGCCTTGTGAGAGACCTAGCCCTATCTATAGAACTTCTACTTTGGTAAGGCCTTTGCTTGCATTTCTATAATTTTCTGTAAGATTAATTCTAACTGCCAGGTTCGGACTGACCATAAGAGCAATTCTGCGACTTATGAAAATAGCGGATGTTGCCTCCCCTCCACCCCCCCCCCCCCCTGTTTGGAGGCCCCAAAGGCCAGGCCACTTTTGTTGCCCTTAAAGGGTATTACACTCCTTTTGCGCATGAGGCCCCATGAGTGCCAGTCCAACCCTGATAACCGCAATAGCTTTCCTTAAAATGTTAAAGGGGAAAAAAAAAAAACAAAAAACAAAAAGCAAGGAAGAAAGAAAGGAAGAAGAAGAAAGGAAGAAAAACTTACCCTGGTATTTTATGTTTAAGGCCATTGGTAGATGTTCCAGCAGCAATGTTTTGAGCATTATCAATAACAATCATTCCAATTGTGTCATGATTATGCTCGGACTTCTCTGGAGAAGATTGCAACTGCAGCACTTTGTTGCTTGTAGGTCTATATGGTCCGCAGTTGCTTGTAGGATCAGGCTGGACATTCTGGTTATACAAATTTAAAATTATATTAATGTCAAATAGCACATTGAATTTTTAACTTAAATATTTAATAATTTTAAGCGTATTATTTTCATGTATATAGTGTATTTCGATGCCTCCGCGTCAAAAGCGAGCATCTACACTTTCCAGATTTCCGACCAAACGACTATCTACACTTTACGCCGCCGAGCATCTGCAATGTTAAGCTTATGGCAGGTAGTCGGGTTACAGTGCTGCTCGGAAAGTGTAGATAGTCGTTTGGTCGGAAATCTGGAAAGTGTAGATGCTCGCTTTTGACGCGGAAGCATCGATTTAGTGTATAAAATTTTGATTTAAAAAAGAAATATAAAGTTGAAAGAAACCGATAGGAAAAAAAACAAAACAGCAAGAGTCTTACACTATAGTGAAGAGAGTCCAGTGAAAATCTTGCTAGAACAGATTTGAAATATATATATATATATATATATATATATATATATATATATATATATATACACACACACACACACACAACACACACACACACACACACACACACACACACACACACACACACACACACATAAAACTAACACATTGGATAGCTTTTAACACTAAATTCTAAGAGAATGGAGTGTGTTTCGCCTTCATCAGTCCTTACAGACTCGGAGGAAACCTACGATTCTCTCATAGTTTCTCTCGGAGTTTTTAAGGATTGATAAAGGCAAAACAAACTCCATTTTTCTTGGTGTTTAGTGCCAAAAGCTATCCAACAAGGGCTAGTTTTTTTTTATCTCTGCCTTAACAAGATTTTCACCGACCTATTGGATTCTCTTCACTATAGTTGGAACCTTGCTGGGCTTCTCCTAAACTTTTCTCTTAAATACCTAACTGCAACAGATTATTTTCCTTAATATCTTAACAAGTTAAGTTATTGAGCTATAATTTTTTAAATGCAATAATGAATAAGCCAAAATAATAATTAAAAAAAAATAAATAAATAAATAAATAAAATAAAAAAAAAAAAAAAAAAAAAAAAAAAAAAAAAAACGATTTGTATGTTACAAATGATAATTGCCTACTTTGAAATGGCTGAATATAATATATAAATGACTCTTCTTTTTTTTCACTTATAAAACACAATACATAAAGTTTTAGATGTTAGTCTGCTTCAGAGAGCCATACGCTTGTGTTGAATCAAAATCATGATTGCAAATTACATAGAAAATAAAAAGAATGATGAAGTGATTATCTATTCACAAATAATATACAACATATTCTTATGTATCAACTTAAACAATAAAATACTTATACATAGGCCTATAAATAAATGCATACATGCATTCATGTACCACATGCATATGTTGTTGTTGTTGTAACACACACACACATGCGGGTTGTGTGTACATATTACTGTATTTTTAGCAATGGAATGCTATTTTTTAAATCATTTTCATTATAACTGTTATCTATTATCTTTCTATATCACAACGTATAGACCCCGCACTTACACTATTTTGGGCTCCAAATACCAATCAATGGAGTCCAAATAAAATCGGACCAGTACTCGTTAACGTGAAATCGTGTTTCCGTTTTAACGGCCGCACATGATGGCAGCACCCAATTAAGGGAGCACATGGTCATGCCATCATGTGAGTACAGCTAGGCTTCAGCACTTGAATGAGTACAGTACAAGACTTTTTACAATTGTTCACCCATCCAAGTACTGACCACGCTCAATGTTGCTGAACTTGGGTGATCTCACGGGAACCGGCTCAGACAACGCGATAAGGCTGACATTACATACACCATTTACCTACATTCATGCATACATTTATACAAGTAACAGCACATATACATATAGAGTTTCTTTGAATTATTTAATTCTGCCTGTTGAAAACACGATCTCTTAATAATTTTTTATAAGTTATTAAATTTTCCTGATTTTTTATTTGCTCAGGTAATTCTTTATATAAATGAGTGGCTTTGGTAAGTATAGCCATTCTTCCCCTATTGGTATGTTGGAAGTCAATATGAATATCCTTAACCTGTCTTGTGTTATAATTATGAATTTCATCATTATAAGCAATTTCAAAATTATGTTTTAATAATTTATTGATTATCATATACATTAATGTAATTAGAGCCACAATGTTCATGCTATTTATATTTAAATTATTAGTTTCAATATGTAAATCAAATCTATTACTCACCAACCAATAGTTGGGTTGACACTTTTTACTTTCCCACTCTTGCCATATCTCTGTAGAGTGAGGGGTGCTTAGATCTTCTCTTTGAAATCCCATCTTGACTGCAAAATCAGTTGCCAGTTCTCCTACCAGCATAGTGTGACTTGTGTGCTCAAGAACTTTGCGAGCCACTGATATAGCATGCTTGACTTGTCGTAGAGCTCCAACACTGCCTACATTCATAGTCATGCTATAACAGTAAAGGGACTTCAGTTTTGATTTGATTTTGTTTTAAAACAAATGTAGCATATACATATTATTATGTAGAAATAATAACTATACACTTAAACTTATAATGCTCTATAATAATAGTTATTATACATTTTTACTAAAACCGCCCTTACCAACTTCCAGGTCATCCTATAATTATATATAGTTGTTACATGTAATTATTACCCGTCCATAATCATGGCATCTAAAGTGGTTTCTCCATTTTCATCAGGGGATCCTCCATATCCAACTGTTCCATCACACTGTTCATCTTCACAGACTGAGCAGCCACGTTCCACTGCATCCAGTGCAGACAGCTTCTTGACATAAACACTCTCCCATGCTACAAAAATTCAATTAAATAGGTATTAAAAACATTCCTAGCATACAACAACAATTTTCTGACAGATTCAAACATATAAAGACATGAATTAAAATGTCTTACCTTTAGAAGTTGCATTTAAAAAAGGCCATGTATTGATGACTAGAGGAACCATTTTCTCTCGTTCAAGATATTTTCTTGAATATGCAAAACATACTAAGCATAAGAGCATAAACTGAAGAAAAACTATCCTACGTAACAGCATTGTGAAGGAAAGACGATGTCAATTTCTGAACAAATTCATAGAAATTAATATTAAAGGAGAAAATGTACCAAATGTTTTGTCATGATGAAAAGAGATAAATGCATATCTCACACAGGGTCAAAGGTTTATTTTAAACAGTTCATATGTTTAACGCTTGATTTATCTACAAAAATAGCAGAAAAGATGAGTGATCAGTAAAAAATGTCATATGAATCAAACAAAAACAAACTTATCTCGCTGCGTTCATTGACTTACCGTAATAAAATTACATATAAGACGTACGTCTATACCACTATATCATACATAATATAGATAACACATAAAAATATATTTATATTCATATTCTTCAATTTCATTGATTAAAGAAATTATAAATGTAGTCAAATAATACTGTTCCGGAATGTCTTTATATTATGATATATATATATATATATATATATATATATATATATATATATATATATATATATATATATATATATATATATATATATATATATATATATATTATATATATATATATATATATATATATATATATATATATATATATATATATATATATATATATATGTGTGTTATTTAGAGTATAAGTATTTTAAGTAGCGAAATTTACTTGATGATCATTGTGATGACGTGACGACGCCCACTTCCCCACAGCTGCTAAACATTTGAAATCTATTCCCGCCGTTCCCACCCAGCACCACCCAGTTCCCACCATCCGTAGTCCGTCAAGGCGTCAAGGCCTCAAGTCCGTACCCTGCGGGCCCCGTGCGGGCCCTGCCTACGCACTCGCTTACGATGTAAAAAAAAAAAAAAAAAAAAAAAAAAAAAAAAGGGAAGGAAGGAAGGAAGGGGCCCTGAGTTTTATTTACAGGTTACCTTTACCTGTCCTGTACCAGAAGTTCAGATAGGCCCTTCGTGCACTTGGCCAGAATTTGAGCAATCAACTTGTATGAACATGAATTATTAAAGCGACCACCTGCAAGCTGCAAGAAATGAATGAGTCGGCGGAGCTAGATAAAATCAGACCATCATAACATCGCATAACTCACTTCAGTACTTCACTACTTGTATATTTAACTTTTTTAGTATTGAGGTAGGTCAGCCGGGAGACAAAAAAAGTTATATTATAAACTAATAAATGTATACTGTGACTTTTTAAATCACCACACAAATATACAGTACAGTACACAATATATTATTATTATTACAATAAAGATTAATAAAAGTTATATAATCTATAGAATATAATAAAAGCTAAAAATTTACATATAAAAGCGATATCCGTGTATAATATATTTTTATATTTAATATATATATATAAATATATGAGTTCATATATTATTCGTTCTTGTTATCTATATTATTATATATTATCTAGAGTACTCTAATTATATCGTTCATAGATAGTATTATAAGTATTATAACGTTAACGAATTAAAGAACGATAGATTGATATTATATATATATTTTCTGAATTCAATATTATACTATTATAAATAAATAAGTTTAATCAGAGGATTACATACAAGTAATAAAAGTAATATCTTGTCAAAGAAAAACACAGACAAAAAATACTATAGCGATACTATGGGATGGGGTGCCTTCTTCAAAGTTAGATATTGTTATGAAAAGTCCCCATAAATGCATTTATTACGTCCCCTAACTCTTCCGTAGCCCCGTAAACTCGTGATAATATTGTAAAGTAGGCAACCCGCGCCGTAGATTTCTATTGTTGTTTCTATATCTCTGACGTCAGAGATGCCGCACGACAATAGAAAGCTATGGCGCGGGTTGCCTACTTTACAGGATTATCGCAACTTTACGGGGCTACGGAAGAGTTAAGGGACGTAATAAATGCATTTATGGGGACTTCATAATTAACAATATTGGTATACCAATATCTAACTTAATTTGGAAGGAGGCATATGTTATTTATCCCATAGTATTACTTTAATTACAGAATCTATACAAATATCCTTCCTTTACAACTCACATTATAGGTATGCAACTTTGTGCTTATCATGAAATTTAAATATGTATAAATAAATCTTATAGAACTCTTTTAGAGATTAAACAAGACACATTTACTCATCAAGCAGATTGACAACCATCTTCCTAACATTTTTAATATTACAATTTTTGGATACTAAAATTTTTAAAAGATGATTGTAAATTGATGTACAGCTCTGGCCAAAAGTTCCCGAACGATTTGCATAGGGAACCCACAACCACACTATGTTATCTTTATGAGAAAACGCAGCGGCCGCCGCTGCCCAGTTCGGGAACTTTATTTGGCCAGAGCTGTACATTGATTTTTAAAGGACTTTTAGTAGTGAGTGTTAGATTACTATAGATTCAGTATGTATTTGATAACTATAGTAGATGGCCTTAATACTATTACTGATACTAACTATAATTACTAGAATTATGTATAATATTACTCTAATAATGCTACAGCAATATGAATATTGTATGATGTATAGGATAAAGCAGGCGCGGTAATAATGGCATGAAATTGTAGGTAAATTATTTTACAAAAAGTTATGTACTTGATTCAATACAACATAATTTACACTTAGTGGTTCGTACGCGTACGAATATTTGAAAAAATTAAGATATAATTACTAAAAAACTTTTTCAACACATTTAATTTAATCAAAAAAAAAAAAAAAAAAAAAAGTTTTCTGTCCTGTTTGCTAGCAAGCGATGAGTACACGTGCAAAGTGATCATGTGACAATGAAAATTAACAGAAAACATTATGCTATATATTTATGCATATATCCCTAACACAAACTGTGTTATTTCTGCCATAGCTGCTATTTTATTTACGTATCATTCGTATGTATTGACAAGATTAGTACTAATTAATGATAAAAGTTAGACCGCGGAACTTGTAGAAATTAAATTATAAAATTATGCCTTGTAGAGAAGGCTAAAATTTATCAAAATAGACTTCATTTGGGGTCTTTTTATAGTACTCTATATGCCTTTCATAGCATAATATATAATATACCTATATTAATTATATGGTTCCAGAGAAGTACACAAAAATAATTCAATATAATAAAGAATAAATTAAGAAAATAATTAGAAGTAAGTAGTGATACTGGATAAAATAAATTAGGTTAATCTTTTTATTTTAAATTATATAAATAATTGGTAATTAAAAAGAAATGAATTATTTTTATTGCATTTAAAAAAAAGTCGAACATATAAGCTATGTATTTGATCGAAGTTTTATAAAACGAAGTTTATGTGTATTTTTGTCACATAATATAAATTAATAAAAAATTTTGCACCTAGAACATTATTTTAACGTTATGATGGTAAAAAAAAATACTCATGTATATGTGTAGAATACTGTTTGTACATCACTTATTGTCAATTAAAATCAATAGAAGTATTTTCTCTGAGCACAAAGAAAAGATGAAATAAATACAGGAATAATGTTGAATGCTATATAGTTGAATTTGTTAACTTTTAACATTTTGTTTAAGTTTTGGAAGTAGTTTCAAATCTGGGTTCACACTTTATATTTTGAGTTGTCGATTCTGTTTTTAATTATATATGATTGAAATTATAATATATATATATATATATATACGTAATTTATGTATAGCATGTAATTAGTTAAGTTACAAAACGTTTATATAAATTGTAAAGTTAACCACTTTTTAAGTCGCATAATTATTAACAAAAATGTAAATAAAAAAAAATGTATAAATAATAAATGCCCCTGTTCATAAAATTCCCAGTGCATAAAAAATTAGCATAATTAGTATCATTACAGAATTTTACTTTCCAAAATGATTTGCAATTAATTTAATTAAACTTAAAGCAAAGTATGAATTAATTTGCAACTTAATTTATTAATAGTTTTTTTTCCGTAGCAGCGAGTCACCTACTTTTGAGGTATAAATGAGAGATACAATGGAAACCTTAAGGTATTTGTACAACTCACTTTCCGTCAGCACGTTGTGATGGACCTTCTTGCGGTGAGTCAAGTGTTAAATGTTTATTGAAGGTTCAAGGGTTTATGACTATAAGGACACTTCACATATACAGGTCACGTCATTGCAAAGGGTATTTCGTGGATCACTAGAACAAGGGTAGTTTTTAATTTTATGTAAATTTTGGTCTGGTGTATAGGCTATCATTTTAAATTGATGTTTTTTTAAATTTTTAACTGCTTCGTTTCGGAAACTCTAAAACACGTTAACTTATACAAATCATTATAATTTAAAAAGGACAGCTAAAAAATGTGCATAAGATAGATGTGAGCGAGCGACATTCAAAAGAACAATAGGTGGTGAAAAAAGTGTGCAAAGTTGACTCCAAATACTATAAAGGGTCGGGTTTCGGCGAAAATTGCAGTACCTCCAAAAACAATTTTTAAACTATATAGAAATGTCATTTTATTCCTATATAAGAAATGTAAACATTGAGCTACTGAAATTTTTAGCGAAACCCAACCTAACCTCTTATTATTTAGAGACAAATTTGCGCATATATTTTTCATGCACACCTTATTTTTTGACTGAATCCCTTTTCTCGTCCAATATACGTTTTGAGTTTTGCTTTTGAACATTGTAAATATGTACCTTAACGAACTTTCTGAATCGATAAACTGAATTTTTTTAAAACTGCAATTTAATGCAATAAAAGCCTAAAACAGATTAAAAAGCATCATTGCCAAGTGATCGTCTTAATGCCCTCAGCCAATGACTTGTACCGAATAATAATATTGTATGAAGTTGCCGACTAATCATATTTTAATTTATGTTAAAATTACATGGTTACAAACGGTATCAAAATTAAATTAACATTTATCATAAAATTTTATTGCTTTTGTCGTATTCTTTTGCACACTTTTAGTAAAATGGTTAGAACACACATACAGACACACACACACACAATATCAGTATTTGTTAATTGAAACTTTATTTTGCAGTTGATCTTTCCTCTGATTATCCTCGGATGTGTACTTGGCAACGAATTAGCAACAAGACGTCAAATTTTTGACGATGCCAATAACAAGGGTCAAGCAGTTAGCTACCAGAGTATTGAAATGAGCGGAGTCTCATATTCTCACAAGCACAACTTAAAGAACTTTCAGCCACAAGAATTACCCCAACGATACGAAAAAAATGATAAAAATCAGCAACAAGAATTACCCCAACGATACGAAAAAAATGACAAAAATCATCTTAAACTTCTAAGTAACAAAACTCCTTCTCCGATAAATGTTGACAATAAAAGTAATTTCAAACAACAATTTACGCCACCAAAATTTTCTCAAGATTTCAAACCAAGCACATTTATCCCTCAAAAACCAGAACCATATTTGACGAACAAGAAAAATAAAAAAAACTACCAACCAAAACACATAGTAAAAAATCCTCTTCTTAGCAAGAAGCCCATGCGAGTGGTAAAGAGGAGAATCAAAATTGAAGGTTCCGCACCTTACATTTACCATCCTGCACTTCATAGATTAATACTCAGCTCAATTTTATCATCACCTCCTCATCTCACACGTAAATGATATTGCAGTAATTTACTGACTTAATCTATACAAATAATGAAAAAAAATTGTCATTCTTTATATTGCTTTCAGATGTTTGTCTTTAAGTAATAATACATACAACCATTTCTTAAGTACAACGCTGTATTATAATAATGTAAACATATCCATATTACCGCTGTTTATACTTTTTTATTCTTTGTATATTTATAAGATTCACGTTGTGATACTGAGTTGTAACTTCTCGGAATCACGTTATTCTAAGAAACTCCACTATTTAAAAGTTTGATGTAAATATTTTTATACCATAATTATTAAAATGCACTGTAGAGGTAAAATCAAATGAAAAATCTGCATTTTTTTTTATGTCTTTACTTTTAGTACCTAACATAATATATTATAATTTTCTCAGCATGTAAACAGCAACTTTACTATTGTTATTCCCGGGAGTCGGGGGGGGGGGGGGGGGGGGGGTAGGTAACATAATATGATTGTTATTTATAATGTACTATAATTATTATTAATATTTATTTGTTATACGCACGCGCACATTAATATTTTATTATTATTTAATATTTAAATGTAAATATATATAATAAACTATATGACCAACAAATGGATTGTAGAATTATTAAGCATAACATAATTATCTATATAAAAATTTTACTTCATTAAATTGTCTTTAATTTGTCGTTGTATCCTTCCAAATTTCTATATTGCTTTATGTGGATTTTTTTTAAGTATTTCGTCAACCTCCGTGCTGCAGCCCTTAAATATATAATATAATATATAAAAATAATATATATTGGGCTTTAGTTAAGCAGAAGATAATGCCACATTACTAATCTATATTTCCGCAACTAGTTTTGAATTATAATGCACTACTATGTTAAAAATAAAGCATATCATTATTATTATATTTTTTTTTTTACTATTTTTTTTCCGCTTAAAAGTTGATAAATTTTATTTTAAATTTGGAAAGTTGTTTATTATTATTTATGATGAACATTTTATATATTTTAAAGAGAAATGCATAGAAAAATAAATGTGTAAATTTAGTGATTCTGTCATGGTCTGATTTACGTGAGTGCTTTTCTCTCAAAACCCAAGTAAACACGACGTTTATCATCAGGCACATTAATAAATCCATAATTATTAATGTATCAGTGAAAAGAAAATATTAAAAGACTAAAAATATTTTCATTACAAGTCATATATTTTTGACTGCGGCAGAAAACAAAAGTGTTATGGTATTATTAAATTTTGCTATATGCATAATCATTTCCCTAATATTAGGTTAATATTATTATCATAATCATATTTTTCTTTCTTGAAAAAAGAAAAAGGTGCTTTTCTCCAGACCCGCTGGATAAAGTACATTAGGATCTCGCAGGTCTCAGCTTCTTTCATGAGAAAATAATTTTGTGTAACAATTATGAACAAAATATCATATCACAAAAGTTGTATATTTAAGAATAATATGGCAATAGTACTCTCAGGTGCAGTGACGCAGCAGCGTGTTGAAAAGAAATAATTGTCGCGCTACATTACCTAAATAATTATATGCATAATATAAACTAGTATTATGCATTATTATATATATAAAATACTGATTAAGTTTAAGTAAAAATTGGATCTGAATACAAGAATATATAAAGAAATCCTTACGCATAATAAATTAAAGTATGTAAAATCGACGCACATGCGGGACTCTAGCAATTCTTATTGTCATGATTATATTTTACATGACTTGCATTTTTTTTTTTTTTTTTTTTTACTTGTGTAATAATAAAACTCTCTATACATCAAAATTTCATAATAATCCTTTTTTTTTTCGGGAGAAAGTGCAAGAGAAGTATTAGTTATAGAAATTTTAAGCTATTATCCCCGTATCTAATCACACGAACACATAGGAAATAAAAATCACTTTAAAATATAAAGCAAAATTAAGCTTTCCTCTTACTATAATGAGAATGTTAAGTAAAAATTGTAACTAGATTTCTGTAATATATTTTTATGTAATATTATCTTCTATAATTTGATTTCTTTACAAATAATAGAAGATGAGAGTATAGTTTGAATTCTATAAATTACGTCGTTATTGCTACTTTTATTCTGAAAGAAAATGTTGTAAATTGCAACAATGTTCTTGAATGCAATATCATATCATCATTCTAAAAATAAAGCAATAATTGGTAAAAATTTGATAATATTTCCATAGAACCTATATAAAATATTATGAATGCTCGATTACTTTATATATATATATATATATATATATATATATATATATATATATATATATATATATTATTATTATTATTATTATTTTAGATTAACTCTATAAACTTACAATAGATACGTAAAATATTTATATTTATACCCATATAAAAACAGTGTCACTTTTGCTGCACTTTTTTTTTTTTTTTTTTTTTTTTTTTTTTTTTTTTTTTTTTTTTTTTAAGCCATCGACTATGATATGAAACAAGTACGTGCTATAATGAACAAACACAAAATGGGATCTCCTAAATTAATATCAATATTTACCAAAATGTAAATGTGGCCTGACAATAAGAGAGCGTGAAAAAACTGTTAAAAGTATGCTATTTGCGTGACGTCAGAAACAGGCAAAAATTATAAGTATCAAAATGTTGTGCGAGTTGCATCAGTCAAAATTTTGTGATTCAGGTTTGTTGACAATAAAAACCCTTTGAAATTGAAACAGATAAAATTATTATGTAAGTCCCATCAAGTGTTTTGTGATATAAATGCTAACATTTTCTTCTGGTCTATTCCTTTATAAACGATATAGACACACACCACACAACATTTTTACTGTTAGTATTAAACTAAATTAGATTTTCATTTTTTAAAGTGATATTTATATTCCATATTTTAAGGTTTTAACCAATTTGTCAGTATAATACAATAGTATTATGAATTATGATCTACAGTTAACAGAAAATAATGAAAGGAGGCATACAAATTGAGGAATGGCCATAACTTATTGGGCCGAAAATAATATATTTTACACAAATTTTAAAATAATTATTATTTTGGCCTATACGACGAGGTGTTAATTGGTCAAAAGAAAAAATAATTAAAAATAACAAATAAATAAATTTACCATATTTTCATAACATTAAAAACATATTTTAATAATTAAATAATAATTAACGGCTTTTATTGGGCGAATTCAGGCGTACAACCTCTCAATTTAACCCATCTGTTTAACAGTACAGTCAGTCACAATATTTGTTAGTAGCATTAACATATAACGTAAAAATTATTCTTTTAAAAATATTTTTATTCATAATTTTTAATTGTGATTTGGTAATCTATTTACTGGAATTTTAATTTATTTAAGTTAAATTTCTTTTCACTTAAATTATTTAAATTGAGAATATTTATACACTTAATGGGAGGAAGACACATATATAATGAAACGTCAAACTCGCGTGATATTGACATGTATGATACAGTTTTGGTTTCTAATCATAACTAAAACATTTTCATCGTGGAAAACACAAGAATTGGTAATATATTTTAATTTTAATCATATTTCAATGGTATTTTAATAGCGGCAATCGTGGCTCCTACCAATACTTTTTTTCAAGAAAAGCACTAGTAGGATTTACAAAGTTTATTTGAAAATGTACCTAGTAGATGTAGACGCAGTTAACCATGCAAGACACTGTATTTCACCCTGTGATCGCGTTGTCATTGATATGCACCCTTTGTCAAAGGCAATAAAATATGGTAATTAAATTTTTCTATGTAGGATTTTTTTCATGCTTCATATTAAATCTTTGAGCAAGTCAAATTTATTTTCGGTTAATATGCACTTTCCTCTATTGCATTAGAAACTTAAAAAAAAAAATAAAAAAAAAAATAAAAAATATTTGTACAGTACATCATACATAATTTTATATGATAGGAATAAGGAACATATTATTTCGCTTTTTTTTTATTGCCTTTGACAAAGGGTGAATATCATTGGAAACAGGCGATCACAGGCTGTTCATTTTGCTAAGAAATTTTTCAAATTAACTTTTAATAAAAATATCAAAGTTTCAACATAGTTTCCTAAAACTTAGAAAATAAATGCATTTTTATACGAATTTAGAACAGTTTTGTGAATTTTACCGGTATTATTCATTCCGATAAAAATACAATTTAAAAGTGTTTTAAAATAAAATATCTTACTAATTCTTGTGTTTACCACGATGAAAATGTTTAAGTTATGATTAGAAACCAAAACTGTCAATATCAAGCGAGTTAGACGTTTCATTATATGTGTCTTCCTCCAACAATTAATAGTTTAATTAGAAAAAAAAATTGGTTAGTAATAAAAAATCAATTAATTGAGAATTTATCTACATTAATACATATTAGTGGGAATTTTTGTTATACATTTTAGAACAACATAATCATGACAAGGATCACTCTAAATATCGCTCAAAAAGTAGTTTTTTTAGTTGCGATTTTTTTTTATTTTTTTTTTTGACAAACTTTTCAATAATTTAAGTATTTTTAATAGGGCACATCTCATCATTCATTACTTCAAGTGCGTTTTGGATTTTGATGCTGAAACCTATACCTCATAAATTATTTTTGAAAATGCAAGTTAATCTTACAGAGATGCAAATTATATTTATTTTTAATGTACAGTACACGGATGGTTTTAGAAAATTTTGATCGGGATCATGTAGTTTCCTTGATTATATAATGCATTATAATTTTTGTTCATAAAATTTTACATAATAGTTAAAATATTTTAAATAGAACTTTTTTTATTTTTATTTTTTTTATTTATTTATATATTTTTTTTTTGTATATAAACGCATAAATTTTCCACGACAAAAACTCGTTGCATTTAAAAACGCAAGTCATAGTAGTAAATACATTATAATATATATATTTTTTTATTAAATTGTGATTATGGATAAATTTTGTTTTTATGATACAATATATAAATATTCAAAACTTAAGTTTGCTTTTGTATTTATACTTTCAGATTTTTTGATTTTTTTCCCTATATATATAATGATATAACGATTTGACGGTAGCAAAGAAAATAAAGCTAGATCTAAAATGCACATAAAAAGTAGTAATTAGAAAAGCGTGATTACTAATTACGCGCAGTGTATATAGGCGGTCACTCTCGCTCTCATAGCCACTTTTTATCTCAATCACCACGCAGCAACAATGAAACTATGGGTAAGTTTTCTAGACGTACTGTAAAAATTTCTAGCTACGTGCAGTATCAAGATTACATCCTAATCAAAACATCTTTAAACACAATAATTATATATAATTATTATAATGTTAAATTTAATTTCATTATTTTCTTCTTTATTTTAAACATGTTAAATTAATATATCATATTAATATTGTATATAGATATATTATATAGATTGTATTGTAAATTGTAATACTGTATATTGTTATAAATATATTAGTTATTATATATAATTTATATATATTAATATATTATGTATGTGTGTGAGTTTGTGTTTCGTATACTCAATAAATTTTCAAACTGTATAATAGCTTTTAAAATCAATGTTTTCTGGAATTACAATTTTTTCCTCTTTATTCTCTACATAATTGTTTTAAAAGTATTTTAAATTAATACTTTCAAATTGATTTTGTTCCAGGTATGTGCTTTACTAGTGACCACAGTATGCTGCACAAAGAAAGAAATTAAAAAGAGAGACACGCAACTAAATTTTGGTGGTTTTGACTACGCTCAAGACTATGGATCCCAGATCTCAGGTTACGCAGCTCTTGGTTTTGGTCCCCAAGAAGAAGTTGCGGGCAGTTCGTTCTCAACGGTCCCAGGATTTGATTATGAGTCCAGTTTAAAGGCGTTTTCTACTTCTGGACTTGCTGGACTTAATGAACAGCAGGCGTCACATAATCTTGCGTTAAATCATCAGCAAGCTGCTTCTGCCACGTTCAACCATCAAGGAACTTCTCATACCACAATTAACGAGCAGCAAGATGCCTCTGCTTATGAACACCAGAAAAATTCACCTAATTTCCAGCACCAACCACATGGTGCTGACTTAGCTTATCTTCAACAACAGCAGCAACAGCAACAGGGAGCTGATGTTGCTTTTCAACAACATCACGAGCAGGCACCTACTGCTTCTTTTGACCATCACGGAGTTTCCCCCGAATTTGACCCGCACCAAGAAATGTCACATCTTGATCATCAAAATAATTCTCCTACTTTCTATGATCACGGAAATTCTCCTAAGTTTGTCCAACAAGGAGCTAAGCCTTCGTATAACAAAAAAACAACTGTATTTGCAGCGCAAAACCAGGGATATGCCCCTGCATTCGACCACAATGGAGCTGTTCATGCATTCGACCATCAAGGAACTGTAACTGCACTTGACAAAGGAGCTGTGCCTTCATTTAATCACAAGGGAGTGGCAGTAGGATACGATCACCTCAAAGGACATTCAGGGTATGATTATGGTCACGGGGGAGGTCACGGACACAAAGGTGTAACAAAATCTATCACAGTAACAAAAGAAGTTAAAATTCCAGTGATAAAGCCATATCCAGTTCCAGTTTACAAACACATCAATGTTCCTGTAGAACAACCTGTACCTTATCACGTAGACAAGCCTTATCCTGTATATATCAAGAAGAAAGTTCCTATTGTGGTTTACAAGCCTGTGCCTTATAAAGTAATTAAGCATGTTCCATATAAGGTTTATGTTCCTGTTAAGGTTCCAGTAGAAACCCCAGTACCTGTAAAAATTAATAAGCCAGTTCCATACCAAGTCAAAGTTCCAGTCAAAGTCCCAGTACCTCATCCTTATCATGTTTACAAGGATGTACCAGTATTTACAAAGGGCTATGGTGGTCACGGCCATGGAGGTTGGTAGAATATCTCAAGAACAGAATAATTAATATAAGGTGCATATTTTTACGTTTTCAAATTTTCCCTCTCAGTTGAGTACTTATAATTGCAATGCTAATATAGTACTGACTCATCTCAGCAAGCAATTTCCTTTTGCTTCGCTGTTTTTGGAATGAAAATTTAAATTTACATAGATTCAAAAAGTTTTAAATTTTGATCAAAATAGTAAGTCACTATAATTTCACTGTATGTACAGAACATCACATTATATACGCTAGGTACTGTCTATTTTAATACAATTACCGTAAAATATAAACTGCTGGTTTTCACCCCTCCCCTAATCGTTCTTTTTTTTCGTCACATTTAATGTTACATAATTTTATTCCACCTCGTGTTTAATTGACACTATAGCATGGAAGCATATATATGTAATCCATATATCTCCACTTCCTGTAGTCTTTTTAATAATGAAGTTAAGTTTTTTTGTTATTTGTATAATATAACTTTAAATAATTTTTATATTTAAAATATTAATGTAAATAGTAAAAGAATATAATAATTAATGTCGTTATAACAAAAGTTCAGAACAATTACGAGCTGTTTACCATATTTTTTATTATTTAATTGTCAGCTAATCAGCAGGATTAGTTTAGCCTGGCTAATCAACATAAAATATGAAGATGCCGACTAGATGCATTTCATATCTCCAACTGTGCATACGAAAAAACTCTGCATCCTGTATAGGATCCTGTGTCATAATATGTCACCTCACAGTTTTTTGAACTTTATATGAATTTTAACGCTTTTTATGTAAAACGACTGATTTACAATAAATTTTTTCGTTTGTTAACCACATGTATTTTTTTAGTGTGTGTAAGGAATTGTATTATAGTTATATAGTATGCACCCATAATATATATATTTATATATTCTTCTATTATTATTATTATTATTTTTTTTTTTTTCATTTTTAGTTATAAGAAAGCATAAAACAAAATTAAAATGGAATTTTAAAATTCATTACAGTGATACAGTATATTAATATTAATACAGTTTTGCAGTGGAGTTCTGTTATACGATTTGTGTTATTTTCACTCGTCTTTAAAAAATCTTACATTTTTGTTACAAAAATAAAAAAGAATATAGTATATAATAATGTTAGAACTTATATACTTTTTGTATACTGTATAATACGGTGTGTATATATATATATATATATATACAGGGTTGGGCGCTTAAATTTGCAAAGATTTCAAGCTTGATTTCTCACCGAACTGTTTGCGCGATTTTCTTTCCGTTTAGTTTTTCATAAAGCTAATAACAGACAGAAAGAAGACCTGGCCATAAAACACTGGAAAATTTAATGGAAGTGGGTAAAAATGGTATATGAAGTTTCGGTACAGAACACCCCTCGCGCCGGAAAATCGATGACCGATGCTTAAAAGTTCTTTAGTTATAACAGTTTTTACGTGTACAAAATTTCACCGTAATTTTTTGACGGCGTAAAACTCATTGAAAAGTCTGGTACCTTTCAAAACACATTGCATGTAAAAAAGGGGCAGTTAGAGCCCTTGAAGCCATCCAGGCTAAGAAAAAAGGACCTTTAGGTATAAAATGCTATTTTTTAGTGGCAAAATTAGAGTCAGCACCACCTAAGTAGCTTTCAATGCAGAAGAAGACCTCAGATAGTGTATTTTGTGCCATTAAAGTTCATCTGACACTAATTTGTAGATGCAGGAGTAAATGGGGTTATAAGTTCCAAACTTCAGGAGTTAAAATTCCCAAAAATGGAAAATTGGGAAAATTCAATTTTTTAAAAAGGATATAACTTCTTCTCAAAACATAATAGACAGTCGCGGACTGACAGATGCCTTGCTTATAACTTTAATAAAGTACCTGGGGTATCTAGGACCCAAGTTTCGCGCTAGTTTCCACGTCCTGGCAGTCTTCCCTAGCAATAGTCGGGCGCGAATAAAAACTTTACTAAAATTTCATCGACCAAATTTACTCACTTAACTTAAAAATTTCAGTGTTTTATGGCCAGGTCTTCTTTCTGTCTATTATTAGCTTTATGAAAAACCAAACAGAAAGAAAATCGCGCGAACAGTTCGGTGGGAAATCAAGCTTGAAATCTTTGCAAATTTAAGCGCCCAACCCTGTATATATATATATATATATATATATATATATTTTTATATTATATATATATATATATATATTTATATAACATCTTAATCATTGCACCATGGATTAAAAAAAAAAATGAAGCGAAATTTTTTTTTTTTAGAGTTGCCTATGTGATGATGATTTATCGAGTGACAGAAGTTGTGAATTAGTGGATGATGGATTGGTCAATGACCAAATCAATGGTCCGTGTCGCGACAGGATAACTAATACTGGTAAACTCACTATAATGTTCTAATTTTCAATGCCATGGAAATATTTTTTGAAAGGCTGAAAAATAAAAACTATTCAGTGAAAGGATATTTTAAGAGATATTTTTCTAAAAAGTTGCGTGAGATAGAGTAACTTTATTGTGATTTAGATATATCTTTATAAAGTGTTCGTATTTTTATACATGCGCATATCGATGAGTTCAGATAGTAATGTTCAATCAGAGATTTTCTTTTTTCGGAGTTCAAATAGCAATATCGTTGCATTGCATGTTCTAAAAAAAATTAAATTTATTATTGCCGCAACATTCATTAAATGAACAATCCGTATGCTGTGTTTCAGATTTTTTGTGTTTAAAGTGTTGTCGTTGATTATTAATTAGTAAAAAATTGAACCTTTTTTTTTTTTTAAAAACTCAAGACCATTGACTTTCAACCCGATTTTCATATAAAACCACTTGTGATAAAAAATTCACATTTGATGGTCAAAGTTGGGAGATGTTGTTGATTGATGTCATGTAGATGATTTTTCTTGAAAACCACCCCCTTGCCAATAAAGGGCAAAAAATCTAAATCAGGATCTGCTTGTGCTAGATAGCCAAAACTTAGTATGCAAATGTTAAATATTATTAATGACTTATTCCATTTGTAAAACATTGAATTTTATTTATTTTACACCCTTTAGGAATTTTTTCCCTGCTGGGAGAGATGAATGCTTGGTTGTTTTTAGGCAACCCGCAGTACACAAACTCAAAAAAAAATTCTTGCACCTCAATTAATTGCAACTAGTTAGAAATTTTTACTGAAAGTCATTATTAAAAGTAATTAACATACACACGTGAAATTTTAGCTCTTTAGCACAAGCAGATCCTGATTTAAACTTTTTGCCCTTTATTGGCAAGGGGGTGGTTTTCAAGAAAAATCATCTACATGACATCAATCAACAACATCTTCCAACTTTTGACCAACAAATGTAAATTTTTTATCACAAGTGGTTTTATATGAAAATCGGGTTGAAAGTCAATGGTCTTGAACTTAAAAAAAAAAAAAAGGTTCCATTTTTTACTAATTAATAATTAACGACCACACTTTAAACACAAAAAATCTGAAACACAGCATACGGATTGTCTATTTAATGAATGTTGCGGCAATAATAAATTTAATTTTTTTTAGAACATGCAATGCAACGATATTGCTATTTGAACTCCGAAAAAAGAAAATCTCTGATTGAACATTACTATCTGAACTCATCGATATTCAAAACTGATGCTATACTTGAGAAAATGAATTTTTACTATATGCGAGCTCCTTGCGATTTTGTTAGTGTATAAGCAGCTAGGTTATAGATATATTTGAGTCTATATATTATGTATCAACAAGTAAAATTCATCATTGATTATTTAACTATACGCGATGACGTGAGATTAAAATGTTCACTCCAATCCTGATCACTTATAGCGTGGTCAATTTATCTAGCTGCTAAGTTGGTCTGTTAGTCACGATATTGCTCGCGTACGTTCAATTATATAATTAAGTTAAATACATAAAACGAGTTAATTTGGAGCAATAGTTTGTTACGTACCAATGACTACACATTTAATTATATTATACTTTACTGAACTGCCATTCATCACAAAATATTGAACAAATGCCTGCTTTTCGTAATTTGCGCTGCGTGATTTTTTTTTTTTTTTTTTTTTTTTTTTTTTTTTTTTTTTTTTTTTTACATTAGTAGTAAAAGCTAGGATTACTTTTGTAACTCTTTGACATGTACCAAAATGTTGTACATTAATAAAATTTATACAAAGTTTGTTGAATTCAAACTTTTACCAAAATAATATTTATTAATTCAAAAACATGCTATGGAAGTACTAGCAGTTTATTATTTTTTTATTATTATTTCATTTAAAGGAGCATATTACCTCAAGTACGACTTCATTGCTTCGATATAATATATATATATATATATATATAATATAGCTTACACAATATCTTTTATACCAACAATCATATTTAAAAATTCTCCAACTTCCCAGGTGTAAGCAATTTTTCCGTTGTAAATAAATTATTCCAATCAATAATATAAAGCATTTCAAGCAGTACTTCATTATAATAAAACACTTATTTTTTAAATAATTTATTTTCAGCAGAATATAATATTACAAATAATGTGCTGTCATAATATGACTTTGAGTTACACAAAATTACAGATGCTTTAAAAAGTCAACATACCCATAATACTAAAAATTTGTCATTTCATGAAACGTTCAAGAGTATATTATATTGGCTTTCGAGGATTTCCACACAATAAAAAATTGACTTTTTTATATCACTGCGCATAATACATGTCGTTAAAAATCTTAATAATACTGTTTAAATACATACTTTAAAAAAAAAAAAGTTTCTATAATTTTTTTTTATCCTTTAAAGGAACTAGAAATAAAATGAAATATAATCTCTCTCGTGAGCTGGACATTTTCAATTATGCTGAACTTAATTGTTTTGTTCGTGCGATTGAAAGCAATGAGGCAAAACATTTTACACTCATACTCAATTGTGATGCACTATTTCTCGGTAATTAATGTAATATTCCGATATATAGTTACTTGTTTCAAACACGGTCAACACGGAGTATTATGTATGTGTGTGTGCGCGTGTGTGTATATAATATATATATATATATATTATATATAAATATATATAATATATTATAGTAGTATACTATTTTATACTATTTTATAATCTGTCAAAACGTCAGTCATTATAATATTCATCGTATAAAAATGTATTTCAGTATAGAGAACTTATATTATGATAGATAATAGATACATATATCTTTTTGTTATCAAAATTGTGGAACATAATATCCATCATCTATAAACACAATATTGAACAAAATTGATTATAAGTAACTAAATTTTGCACAATCTTATATATGGAGACAAATCGAGAATTGAGATGACCAAACTTAATCCATACGAGGTATATTTATCTTTATTTTCCTTAACTACATATAGCTGGTATAATTGTTGTTTTTAATAAGAAATATGACTTTTGAACTAAGTTAATTGATATTAAATATTATCAATTGATATTAAATAATGCACTCATATACACATTGTACGTAAAATGAACAGAGAAAAAAAATAACGATGATAAAAAAATGAAAAATAAATAAATAGTAGTGTATGAAAAATATATAGGTATCAACAAAACGTCACAATAAATGAGAGAGAAACATAAAATATTTTTCAAATGCAAATTATTTATCATAATGTATGTATTACGTACGTTGCAGCTCATTTAACTGTTAACCATTGACATTGTGTCTCAATCAAGGTTGCGTTCCACATGATTAGTTTCACAATAAATAACAAAAACAAACCTTTTTTTTTTTCTAAAAACAAACCACCATATCACACTAAAACAAAAGGAGATGTTGCAATGAATCGGATATGAATTCTCTTACTTGCAACAGAATTAACTAATGCATTTCCTTAATTAAGCTGCTCGCACTATCAAGAAAGTAATGCGTCATGAGTGCAATATCCTGACGGTACCAAAACTCGCGCATGCGAAAGTGAAACAACGTGTGCCTAGCGAGAGAAGGGGCTTCAATTTGAGCGTGGTACCCTCCACCACCAGCTTACTTACATCGACTATATAAGCTCCAAGTATGGGCATAACCGGCACTGTCGTCCTCAGTTCTTCTAAGTAGTTGAACATGAAGTTGCTGGTAAGTATCCAACTCATCCACATTTAAACTAGTTAATTATCATTTATGCTCATATTTTAAATTCATATTTCTTTTTAGCACGATGAGCATAAATGCCATACAGTTAATTACATTGAGCGATTAATTGTCACAAGATTAGATTCAGTAATTGTGGAAAAAGAAAACTCAAATCAGTCCAATCGACAACTTTTTTTTAGGGGACCGTCTTAATTTTTTTGTACCTTTCACAATAGAAATGATCCTCTTTTTTAATCTTGGAAATTAAATTTTAATGTGAATAAAAGCAAGAGCATACAAAACACCAAATATATGCGGGAAAAAAATACTGCACTAGTAATTCAACATTTTGCAAAATTACAAAACCATGCGCTTTATATATATAATATATATATATATATATATATATATATATATATATATATATATATATATATATATATATAACTTGTCAGGCTAAAATGTTTTACTAGATAGAAAAACGTATTATATCGGAACCATCGGATATAAATTATATGGATCGCAAGGGAGTTCATTTAATTTTCACTATATTCACTTTGCTTGTCGCGTTAAATGTTTATAACTTATAACATAAAAAAATTAATTGTACTAATTATATTAATAATAAATAGCATTAATAACCATACATTGTTTTAAAATCGGCAAAGCGGGTTAATAATTTATGTCCTTTTTTTTTTTTTTTTTTTTTTT
This sequence comes from Ecdyonurus torrentis, assembly GCA_949318235.1. Classification (NCBI taxonomy): domain Eukaryota; kingdom Metazoa; phylum Arthropoda; class Insecta; order Ephemeroptera; family Heptageniidae; genus Ecdyonurus; species Ecdyonurus torrentis. Next base: position 27,401,567 of record OX439128.1, on the reverse strand, counting down.
TTCTTTTTTCCCACACAAAAATTGCTATTAAAAAACTAAAATTATTATTTTAAAGTGTGCAAATATTCATAGAAATTTCAGTGCTTAAGTTTTAAAGTATAAGCTAATTTGTACTCTAAAGTTGTTTTTTATATTATGTTTAATTTATCTAGAACAACATACATGCATACAAAATAAAACAATATCATACGTTACAGAGAGAAAAATACATTATTTGGAACACTTTACTGACTAATGTAAAACATCTATTAGATGAAATATTTTTTAACTTATATAGTAAAATAATACTATTGAAATTGAAATTAAATGTTTAAATCTTCATTTTATTAATTGTAAACACTGACTAGACTAAAAGCTTGTTGTAATGTAATGAGACTAATGAGTAATAACCAATGTTATATAGTGTTTAATAACTTAAAGATATTTTATTCCATTACATTCCAACGTAGAACATGCACTAAGTATTGAATTTACGCATAATATATATTTGCAACAAAAAATATATTGCATTTTTTCCCCTCCTGATCCTGATGTTATATTATACTATACTATATGTATGAAATAATGTATTTTGCCATAACTTTGAAATTACAATGAATGTGAAATTTGTGAAATGTTATCTTTCTTGCTTTTTCTTTTAATTACGGTAACAGTCTAATTAATGCTCATACCTTATCAATCTTTAATAATTATTTTTACATGCATTACTTTCACGTACACTCGCGTATGTCGTGCGTTAAAATAAAAATAAGTTGCTATTTCAAGTTATTGTAATCTAGATCAGCGGAAGTAAAAAGGTTTTATTATTATTATTATTTACTTGATAATTGGTACATTATTGCACGGTAATTACGTACTTTTCTCTGCATCAGAGTAATTTCACCATCTCTTATAATGATTTATCCACACGTCGCAAGCACTCGAGCGTGCGAGATGACCCGGAGAAATTTGACTAAAATAAAAATGACGCAGCATTTCATGTTTTATACATAAAATATGCTTGCTCGTTCAAATCTCTACTTTAATTATAACTGAAGCGTAAATTTTCTATATTATTACGTGTGAATTAATTTGATGCGCTTCAATTGTTATCATGTTGAAATTTAAAATAATTTTACTGCGCCATATTAATAAAAAATCGCACAAGCTCAACATTAAAACAAACTTATTTGCAAATTAAAAAATATTTTCTTTCAACAAATTATCATAATATACAGTTATTATAATTTACTTACTTGTGTTATATAAGTATAGGTACTAATTATTATGTTCAAACCGTTAAAATAAAATAATAATACATCTATATACTATTTTCAGGGAGACACCGACTATAGTTCTTTTTTAATGATTTAATAGTATTTTACCTTTATTATCGTTATGGTATGGCAGTCTCAGTAACAAATGAAGTGTGTATACGATAAAAATTGGCAGTAATTGACCCTCGTTTCCAAATTAGTTTGTTTTCATTTTTTTAACAATGCAAAAATGTTTCTTTTCTTTCAGGTGTGTGTGTTATTGGTGGTCGCGGTGTCTCGCGCCGAGGACAAAGCTGCTGACGATGATAAGAAGACAGAAAAGCGCGGACTTTTCGACATAGGCTACGGTCACGGAGGTGAAGCCTATAGCTTCTCTAACAGCCGCAGCGGCCACGGTGGTGGTGATTTCGGAGGTAGCGCAAGTTTCGACTTCGGAGGCCACGATTTTGGAGGTAGTTTCGGAGGTTCAGACGGTGGATACTCAAGCTTTAACAGTCGTAGTGGTCATGATGACAAACATGGCAAGATCAAATCAGTGACCATCACCAAAGAAATTAAAGTACCCGTCCCAAAGCCTTATCCAGTACCTGTAATCAAGGAGATTAAGGTACCCGTTCCACATCCCGTCGCAGTCCATGTTGATAAGCCATACCCCGTATATGTGAAGAAACCAGTGCCAGTTACTGTTTACAAGCACGTGCCCTATGAGGTCATCAAGCACGTACCTTACAAGGTACATGTGCCTGTAAAGGTCCCCGTGGAGACCCCAGTACCCGTCCATGTTGATAAGCCAGTCCCTTATGAAGTAAAGGTTCCCGTGAAAGTCCCTGTGCCCGCTCCCTACCCAGTTTACAAGTCCGTGCCAGTTTATATTAAGAGTCACGGACACGGTGGACACCAAGAAAGCGGAGGAGATTTTGGCGGCCAGGGAGGCTATGGAGGTAGCTACGGTCATCATTAGTCGAGCTCCCCGTCTTAGCTGCCGGGAGGCGGCACACACACACCATGCAAGCAGCGCACCTGCTTCAGCACTCTCGCACTCGCTCCTCGCCCTCTCAGGGCATGTATCATACCTTTTTGCCAAATAAATCGTTTTCATTTTCATAAAAAAAAATCATTGTTTTTTCCTTTCCTTGCTCTAGTAGTACTGTAATAATTAATATTTTTATTTTTTAGTTAAAATGTATACCTATATAATAATTGTACATTATAAACAAAGCGAGAAAGTAAAATTCACGTACTTATGAAAGATTATGAATTATGATGCAAGTGAGTTATAGTATTAAAACTTAAGATTAGAGTAGTCTAGCTCTTGTCTCGTTCAGTCTATATAGACTTCTATTAAATAGAGTAAAAATACTATACCTTCAAACGAATAAGTGAAAATTTATAGATTGTGTTAGTACACAATACCGAAAATGACGCTTTGCTTTCTTTGACTGATGTAACTTTATTTACAAGATGAAACTTTTGATTATTAAATAATAATGATGCAAGCCGACCGTAAATTAAGTGCAGCTGTCAGTGGAAATAAGATTTCATTGCATATACCTTACAGAGAGAGAGAGCGGATGTAAAATTATTACAAATATATTTTAATGACTTTCCGATATAGTCTATACTGTAGCTGCATATATGTCAAAAATAAAAGATACAAGCTGGCAGCAACATTGAAAAAAGTTGCAAGTGGAATCTGCTGCTTTCACTCGTGAGTTGTATCCCCGCTTAGGTACTTGAAAATCTTACGATTTCTCATCAATCATCATCATTGCGTAAGTATAATACGGTGAACGCAGGACAAAAAAAAAATGTAAGAGTAATATTTTTATTTTACTCCAAGCAACGCAATCAAATATCACACATTTAAAACCAACGCATCATTTCCCAAACAGGTTAGCTAAACGTAGTATTTATAAATGTTCAGTGCGTTTTGTTTAAAAATAATTAAATAAATAAATAGAAAACTCATTTATATATAATTGCCTGTATACGTTTCAATAAAATTGAAAATTTACTGATTGGCAATCACTTGCATGAAGGCGAATACTAAATAATTGCTCCTCTTGTGTTATTTTCTTTCCTAATTAAATCTTACTGTATTTAAAAATAATAGTAACAGAGTATATATATACCATAAACTGCAATGCTATAATTGCTTATACAGTGCAGCTACAAAGCTACAACCTAAACGCTAAAACCTGGTTTTCGGCGTGTTTTTTTATTTATTTATTATTATTTTAAAGTTTTTTATTAAAAACTATAGGTGTACTTGTGACACTATTAATGTATTAAGACCACACAAATTTATATCAGGGACACTATAGGCACACTTTTATAATTTTTATACACCCACCGGACCCACCCACAGTAAATAAATAATATACTGAGTAATTATAGTTTATATATATATATATATATAATATATATATATATATATATATATATATATATATATATATATATATATATATATATATATATATAGGCCTATACAATATACTGTATAAATATGTTATTGCTTATTATTATTTATTGACTCATTTGACTAAACATTATGACTCTTTACCTCCTACTATTTGACAACGATTTTTTTTAAACACCATCCACAATGGTTTTGTTTTTATATATTTATGACGTACTGTACCTATGTATTTGGCAATACCATACATTTGTATGGATACTTAAATTAGCGTAATGTTCCATATAAATGCATGTGTTATATATTGCAGATTACCATAACCTAATACTCATGCAATATAAAGTAAAACTTCACATGTGTATGTACATGAAAGTTAGTCACAAGTAAAAAATCTTATAATATTACTTAATTTATAGGTATAAAACATAGAAGAACAAGTTACCCCTTTAATTGGCATAACACCCCCCCCCCCCCCCCAAAAAAAAGCCACTGTCATTTAGTGTTGCAATAAGCAAGATAATTTAATATTGAACATTAGTAAAAAAAAAATATATATAGGCCCATATATTACTGAAACGCTATCAGAATCAAATTGTTTGTTAAAGGTATGACTTGACTACATGATATGATTATTTTGTATGATTTGCATGATTTGTTTTGGTCTGTAGTCAAAATCATCAATATTAGATTATAAATAAAAACAATTATAATTTTTGCTAAATATGCGCAAATGTATTGTATTTAAATGTCACAAAAGTTGTAGCTTCAAATTTTGTTTAATTAAAACACTATATAGTGCTGTATACACAATACCTACTATAAACTGGTTTTTAGGATATGGCACAGATAATAAAAATATTTTTTTTTTACATGTAACTTAACTGTAATAAGTAGCTATACTATACAGTACTATGGAACGTTGTATACTGTATTCTATAAAATTATATGTTAAGTAGAAGTATTAAAAATCTATATATATATATTATACTTTTTTTTTATAAAAGTTCTGGTACAGTGATAAAGTGTACACTGAGAGCCCTCCTAAATGTCACATCAAATACGATGCCACTTTTTAAGGAAAAAGGTAGAAATGTGTAGTCGGGTAAGAGCAGCGGTGCCAAATACTCTGAGCCACCTGCTCTTTTCTTGCTTTTGCTAAGTGAGAAAATGATTGACATCTTCATTGTTTTTACTCTTCTTTGTATTCGAAAAGAGCAGCAAGAGAAAATCAGGTGGCTCAGAGTATTTGGCACCGCTGCTCTTACCTGACTACGCATTTCTACCCTTTTCCTTAAAAAGCGGCATCGTCTTTGATGTTACATTTAGGAGGGTTTTCAGTGTACTACGAATATGAATCAAAGTTATTTGGAATGTTTATTTATTTAAACATGTAAACAATCCAAAACAGTATGATTTGACTTGTTGTACCATTATAAAATGTAGTAAATATTAACTCTAAAACAAAACAAACTGTAAAAATACTATAGGCACTTATTTTTTTACTAGATTTGCAGTGTATGGTTTTCACCACAAGATTTGCATAATTAAAGAGTAATTATCATGTAAATGCAAATTATGTGGTGAGCAATGTGATCCATATCATTTGTTGAATTGTTCTAATTGCTGTACATAGTCTAACGGCACATGCACAGGAATGCGGTATAGGTAAAGTATGAAATGTAAAAAAATTATTGAACAGTACAATCTTTTATACTGTACAGTGTACATACTGCATGACCTAAAATTGTAAAATCATGTTTTATATTAACTGTACTGTATTTATAATTTTGTAATGTTAAAAAAGTAAATCATCAGGTAATTTACTGTAGCATGTATACATAATAATAATAATACTAATATCTTTAAAAAAATCGCAAAATTATGAATGGTAAAACTTGTAATAAATATGTAATGGTTAAAGTTCCACGTTAACTCTAATAACCATAACAAGGGCTGGTTCTAACAATATGAATTAAGGGGGTAGGTGACCGACTGATATCTCGCAAACTAGGACGGTTGCGAATAATAATAATAACACAAAGTAAAGAAGCAATGTTATTTAAAAATTTAGTTATGTTAAACATGTGAAAACACGATCAAATATTTAAGTTATTACACTTTAAAGATAACATGTAAATATGGAAATTTAAATTTGAGCGGGAAATTTTAGTCAAATTAGAAGCTTTTTTACAATTAAAAATATCATTTAAAAAATTTTGGTATAAAAAATTATATTTTAAATTTACTTGATTTTATTTCAAAATTATAGTGTTTGTTTTATTGGAATTAAATCAAGTACAAAAAATTATTGGGAAAATGTAGTTCTTCTTTTAGCGATTTCCGGTCCAAGTCGGTCCCCCACCGCCTTAAATAGAAAAAAAATAATAAGAAGAAACCAGCAAAGGCCTTACCATAGTGAAGCGCTGATCTTGAAGCACTGAATTGTGTAGCAGTTTTATTTTGATATATCACTTGCACTTTACTCACACTATTTTTGGGACCAAATCATGTTGTAATATTTTATAAAATTTAACACTCTGCAACTGCATTTTTTTTTCTTTTCTTTTTTTTTTTTTTAAATAATGATGGGGGGAGGGGGATTGTAGCTTACACGTATTTTAATAATTACTGATGATAATCTTCAATATAACATTTTGAATGTTTTTAAGAAGGGGGTAAGTTAATACCAAGCACGTAACACATAAATTTGCATACAAACATTTTTTTTAGTTCACTTGTGCTAGGAAAGGGTATGCAAGGGGGTGAAGATGCTTGCACCGTGTAGACATGATGTCTGTTGAGTGCCCCACTGCAGCAGTAGATCCTCAATGTCAGAGCTCTGCTCGTCAGTACAAGCAGCAGATGCAGTTTCAGCTTTTTTCTTTAACATTTCACAGTACAAAAATAATTATACCGTATGTAATGAAATTGTTAAGTGTCATAATTAAGTGTACCTACCATGATATGTTGCTTCACAGCTGAAGGTCGGCTCTCTGCCAAAGTGCAGGGTATATTTAGCAGTAGTTCTGTAAGCTGTGGGAGTCCTAAGTCTGGTATTGCTGACGTGGTGTGTGTTACCTCGGCATTCAACAATTCACCTGAAGATATAAATTTCTTGTAATATAATTTACTACATTATGCAGTATTGTAATGTATAATGTGTATACAGGGCCAGGCTGGCCATAAGACTTAGGGGGCGATCCCCTCCCCCCCAAGGCCCCTGGGGGCCACGCGGCCGGAGGCCCCTAGGAATTACGCTAAAATAAATATCAAAATTTAATATTTTTAAAATAATACAAAAAAAAAATCCAAAATATGTCATAAAATACATAAAATTATATAATATTCTTATTTTCATCATATTTATCTATGCATTTCAATATAATTATGCACAAATTATAAGTTTCGTATTCACCCACGTATTTTCATCCTTTCCCTCCCGCCAGCCGCAAAAAAATTATAATAATTAACCCTCAACGCTACCAAGAGTCGGACTGGCAATCAAGGGGCCTCGTCCGCAAAAGAGGTAATACCCTCTTTAGGGGCCCCAAAAGTGGGCGTAACACCCTAGTTACGCCCCTTTTTGGGCCTTAGGGGCCTCCAAACTGGGGGGGCCACATCCGCAATTGTGGACTTGCTCTTATGGCCAGGCCGAGCACGCTACCTTTTAACCTGCGAGAGAGTTAATAAAAATTTAGATATAAGAATGGGCCAATAAGAATGCTTTTTTTTTTTCTTCTTTTTTTTTTTTTTTAACCGCCACCCGCATTGGCTGCACTACGTATCACTCTTCCAATAGTTTTAATTACTTTGATGAAAAATGTATTTTTAGTTTTACAATATCTGTGAATAAATCATGAGCTTAAATTTTTATTTCAATATTTTTACTCACTAATTTTACTTCACTTGAATTGAAATACTATAACGTACACATGTAACCCAGAGTAGGCCCAATAGATAGGGGGATGAGGGGACATTTCCCCCGGGCGCAAGAGTAAAAAGGGCACACAGACGATGAGTGACAAATAAAAATAATTAAAAACTACTATAAAACAGCCTAAAAAACAAAAGCATAAGAAATTGAATGCACAATCTGTAAAATAGTACAGTCTTTATTTGATGTCAGCAATTTGTATGTAAAATGATATAAAATTTAATTTTATAAAAAAATTCTAATTTTTTTTTTATACATGAATGCAAATTTAGCAAGTAAAAGATACAACTTGAAGCCCTTCGTGTGCAAAATTTTACCAGATCAACTTCTTAAAAAAAAATGAACTTTTATTAAATTTGAATTTTAAAACGATTTTTTTTTATGGACAAAAAAAATGTAAATCGCATATTTAATAACATGGGTAAATTGTTGAGCTTTTTTTTCTCTTGCAAATTCGTTCTGGAAAAATCTGAAAACTCAATTTTCAGAACAAAAGTTTTTAACCTCGGGGGAAAAAAATGTATTTTTTAAACCGATAAAAAATTCAGACATTTAGAATGTTTTTTGTATTATAGAAAAAACAAACAATTTTCCTCAATTTTATACTCAACCGGTGAAAAAATAACAAATTTGAATTACTTAAATTGTAATAGAAATTTTTTTAAAGTACACTAATTTTGCATTTTCTGCCAAAAAGGGGCGTGGCTCCAAAAAAATCGCACCTGCGGCGCACCCCCCCCCCCCCCCCCCGGACCCTGGGGGAGGCCCTCAATACCTGATCGCCCCCGAGGCCCTTTGCCTCCCAGCCCGGCCCTGTGTGTATAGGGTGCCGCATATTTTGCCTCCCTCCCTCTTCCTCCCCAAAATGTGATTTCAAAATTTTAATTCAAGTATTATTTATATCATACCGTATTTTATGTTTAGACCTAAATATAAAATATTTTAGTACAAAAAAAAAAAAAAAAAAAAGTACCTACCTAATATTTTTTTACTACAAAAAGTCCTTCTAAGGGACTTCAATTGTTACCTAAAGCTTCACAAGAATGTTGTACTTTTATGATTAAACTGCACATCATCTTTTTACTACACATCATCTTTTTACTACACATAATCTTTTTACTACACATCATCTGCTTGGAACACCAATTTTTTAAATCACTTTCATGTTTTGTTTTTTAGTTTTTTTTCTGTATTCTAATTTATTAAAATTTAATTCTTGCTCTTTTTCACCCTTAAATTAATCTAAAATACTGTAGCCACTGAATTGCATAATCATGACGCTTTAACAATAACAACGGACACTCTGGAGAGTTAAACCCTAACGTAACACAAATTTCACATGCTTGAATCTGCAAAATCATTAAATTCTGTCAGAAGTTATTTTTCAAAAAGGAACATAATAGCATTAGAGTAGTAGAGACAGGAAAGGTATGGTGGCAACAATAAAAAATAAATAGAATACACACTATCATAAGTGTGATTCACTTCTCTTTACCTTCAGCTTTATTTACTACAATCCTGAAGCCATTGCTTGTAACCAGAGGTGAGGTGATTTCAGTCTTGTTACTAAGAACATCCCAGTGAGTGTCTAGGCCAGCCAGTGCTTGCCAACCCTTGAAGCCCAGGTTACTGCAACAATAACACATCATACCTCATAAATACAACACAAAACTTCAATTACTAAGAGAAATTTAAATTGAATGACAAACAAACCTGCTATTGAGTTGCAGAGGCATATCTAGAGGTACCACAGGTAATGTTAGGTCTGCCATGAGTCGCTCGTACAGCAAAGTTTCCCTCAGTGCCCAAGGACGTATTAAACCAATGTCCAGGCCTTGTTTGATTAGCCAGCATCCTTGCACCCTACCTATCACAGCATATGAGCTGGACTCTGTGCTGAAAGTACCAGAGCAAAACTTTCTTTTTAGCAAATACTTAAAAACAGAAGAGTTGCCACTTGAACTTCATATTTTCATATTTTCTGATGGTAAAATATTGCCAAACTACTCCAGTTCTGTTCATTCATTTGAAGTAAATATAATACAATATTAACTCAACTTATAACACAGCTTACTTGGTTTTATGTTGAATATTTTCTAAATTGAAATTGATGGTAACTTCTGTCTTGCTTTTACTAGGTTTGCTTGTCTTCTTAGTACTTTTGTCAGGACTTCTGTTCTTAGCAGTTTTATCTGGGCTTTTACTTGGCTTTTTGTTTTCAGGAGTATCAATCTTCTTAATGATAAGTCCTGATAAGGACCCTATAGCATTTCTTTCCTGCTTGCTGCTCATGTCATTGTTTACCATAATAGAGACAGTGGTTCTAGGCATGCCCACCACAGGACTGCCTGCCTGCAAGCTGCTAACGTCTTCCTTCCTCACAAGAGAAATAGTGGTTCTAGGCATACTGCTGACTGCAGGACTACTAGCCTGCTTGCTCACTCCACATCCACCAACATTAACCTTGATAGCATGCCGATGAGTCCTGCACAAAAGGGCTAAATAAATTATAAGTATACAAAAAGACACAAAGTAATTATTAGTTCGTATTATTTTTCTTTATATTATTATTTATATTACAGTAGTAGTTTTCTTTCTTGTTTGAATAAAGGGCTAACCTTGTTGATGGCAGATCTCTCATTTGCTTATTCCTTAACTTTAACTCTCTAGACAGCTCCCCATATCTTTCTTTCTCCACACTTGGCAGTTCTTTCCACCTCCTTGCCAAAATCTGAGCTACTTTTGTAAACAAAATTCCTGGTGATTCCTCGATAACTATGCAAAATATATTATTATTATATTATTATTCACTTTATTATACACAAATTAACTATGCAAAATATTTACAGTTCATGATATGATGTTGTATTTATTACACTGCTTCAGAGAGAGCAAAACAAAGTGTTTAACAAAGAAGGGGGAAGGGGAATAAAATGGGGGAAAATTAAACATTGTATATATATATATATATATATATATATATATATATATATATATATATATATATATATATATATATATATATATATATATATATATATATATATTTTATAGAAAATAGTAGGTGAGAGATCAGAGCTCATGGCATTGAAAACTAATAAAACATTTATACAGTTAAATGGGTCTCAAGATCAAACGTTCTAATATAGACTAATATAGTGCTAGATATTTTTATTTAAAGAAATTAAAAGGATATGGATATTATTAGATCCTAGAAAACATTAAAAGGGTGGGGATCCTGTAGTATCTTATAGAATTCCTATCCTTTTAACATCAATTTAAGGAAAAAAACATTGCAGTTAGGATCAATATTAAAGAAAAGGATAGAATAACCAGCATGGGCCTTACCACAGTAGAAGTTCTATGGAGAGGTCGAAGTCTCGCATGGCACAGTGTTTTGTTATAAAAAAAGTTCATTTTATAACTGAGAGCTTTCGTCATATGTTAATGACAATATCAATCAAAGAAGAAAATTACTCGAGCACATCACTAAGCAGTGTCTTGTCTTGTACTAGTCGAGTACATCAAAATATCTAGCACAATTGTCTACTCTAGAACATTTTATCCTTAATCCCAATTATTACTATTAACTAGAGAATCTTTGTGTTTTATTTAATTTTTAATCCACCATACTTTAATGTCTCACCTACTACTTTCTAAAAAAATTATACAGTATTCAATTTCAATGATAAAGAAAAGGATAGAAAAACCAGCAAAGGGCCTTACCACAGTAGAAGTTCTATGGAGAGGTCGAGGTCTTGCATGGCACAGTATAATGTTATAAAAGTTTCTTTATAACTTGAGAGCTTTCGTCATATGATAATGACATTATCAATCAAAAGAGAAAATTACTTGAGCACATCACTGAGCAGTGTCTTGTCTTGTACTGCCGTGTTATGCTCTTGCTGGTTTGGAGTTGGTGGAGAGGGGTGGGGGTGGAGTAGGGAATCTGGGAAGGAGTGTGAATGAGTGAGGGAAGGAGTGAGTGAGGGAAAGGGAAAAGGTGGGGAGGGGAGCGGGAATAGGGTATATTTTTTAAATATGTTAGCGAATATTAAGTCCAGGCAGCCCTTGGGCTTTTCTGGATCTTAATATATGTTGATATGCTAATTCATATTGTCGTAATGTCGCATAGTTGGCTGGGCCCCCACCTTTTCCCTTTCCCTCACTCACTCCTTCCCTCACTCATTCACACTCCTTCCCAGATTCCCTACTCCACCCCCACCCCTCTCCACCAACTCCAAACCAGCAAGAGCATAACACGGCAGTACAAGACAAGACACTGCTCAGTGATGTGCTCAAGTAATTTTCTCTTTTGATTGATAATGTCATTATCATATGACGAAAGCTCTCAAGTTATAAAGAAACTTTTATAACATTATACTGTGCCATGCAAGACCTCGACCTCTCCATAGAACTTCTACTGTGGTAAGGCCCTTTGCTGGTTTTTCTATCCTTTTCTTTATCATTGATCCTAACCGCGATGGTTTTTTCCTTAAATTGACAGTATTCAATTTTTTAATATATCATATTAAAAGAAGTAAACATTGATAATTAAAAGATATAATAGACAAACACATAGATGTATTAGGATAAGTTGGAGCTAATTAGTAATAACTGGAGAAATTATGTGCTGAAAATGACAGTGCACTATGAGAAATGCTCACACCGTCTATGCTATATGCAAGCCAAAACCTTTTTTATTTATATAAAGCTTGCTTTCTACATTAGCAATATGAGCGGATAATACAAATATGCTTTTTTATTATTATTTTAATATTATTATTATTACCTGGTTAAGAAATTATTTTCTCTATACCACGGCGACCCTGTCAGTATAAGCTCATTTCTATCTTCCATTCCCCAATTATTCCTAGTCTATGTATGCGTTTTTCTATCAAATCATTTAAGTATCACAAAGTTGATTTTTACTTAACATAAATATTAAAGAAGGAAAAAAGAATAAATAAAAGGACTATGTATTACATATTTAACAAATAATAAATTATATTTAACATTTTCTCTCTATCTCTCACACTCTTATCAGTGCACTTTTGTACTATACAGTATATAATAAACATAACGTTAAAGTTAAAATATATTCAAGCTCCATTTTTTTTTTTTACCTGGAGTTAGAAACTATTTTCTGTGGCCTGCCAGTATCTTCCATCCCCAATTATTTCCTAATCTATCTTTGTGTTTTTCTATCATATATTTTGACTTTCTTAAGTTTAGTAGGTATAATAAAAATATGATTTTTATTTCATTTCTAGTCGAACTATTCCTGATCACTAAAATATGTAACTTATTTTTAACTGCCTTTTGAAAATAAACACAACATAGAAATGAAAGCATATTTACTCTGAGGTCTGGTTTCCTTACAGAACAAGGAAAATCCCCCCAGTTCTTTACACCCCATCTGGCTGCTAGGACTGGCAGAACTCTCACAACTGAGGATGTTGGGAACCATGGGAAGCTCTTTTGGAGCAAGCACACTGGAAGCCTATAACAAACAATAGCTTTGATGATTTCATAATCTATCTTGATATTCTGATAACCTCACCTGGATTGCTTTGCCTTGTTCATTGTGCAGTTGTCCTCTGCTCCAGGCTACTTCTATTTCAGGCTCAACCAAAGCTGCTTCTACAATAACTACAAATTATTCAGGGCTACACTTGTTTCATATATAGATATATATAATATAGATACATGTAGTTGAAAAATACAAGGTGACTGAAAAAAGTAGAAAAATGCTGTTTTCACTAATTTTAAATGTTTCAAATGCATAATTTAGAACATATTTACTCAAAAAAGTATCTAAACTTTAAATAAATTAGAGAATCTTCATGTTTTATTAATGTTCAATTCAAATCACACTATTCCTGCTCAATGTACAGTCGAAGACAAATAAAAGGTTACAATTTAAACGTGCTCTATATTTGCGCGCCTCAAAACTTTATATGAAAACGAGATTCTTGTGCACTAGAGGCCACCACAATCGGTTACCTTTAGAGTTCTCTTTCAGGCGAGCTTCTTGGCTGCTTGGCTGGCAAGCTAAACAATCCTCGTGTTGCACGCTTATACGCACGTCGCCCTCCGCACCTCCACATCATGCTCTCTCTCTCTCTCTCTCTCTCTCTCTCTCTCTCTCTCTCTCTCTGCTGTTATTAAATATCAACTTGATATTTTAATTTTCAAGCAAATATATAAATAAATAAACAAACACACAAATAATTAAATTTAATAAATAAATAAAATACATATTAGGAAGTTATTTCATTATGATTTTAAATATTCATTGAAATAACTTTTCTTTCTATTTTTTTTTTCAATATATTTTTTTATTCTATGCATTTGCTTGAGAAGAAAATGTATTCAATATTGTCTGCTGTCACAACGGCAGAGAGAGAGAGAGAGAGAGAGAGAGAGAGAGAGAGAGAGAGAGAGAGAGAGAGAGAGAGAAAGAGAGCATGATGTGGAGGTGCGGAGAGCAAAGTGCGTAAGCGTGCAACACGAGGATTGTTTAGCTTGCCAGCCAAGCAGCCAAGAAGCTCACCTGAAAGAGAACTCTAAACGTAACCGATTGTGGTGGCCTCTAATGGCACGAGAATCTCGTTTTCACATAAAGTTTTGAAGCACGCAAATATAGAGCACGTATAAATTGTAACCTTTTATTTGTCTTCGACTGTACATATCGCTCTAGTCAAGTCCAGAGGACTTAATTGCATTTGACACTTTTTAACAAAAGGCATACTTGCATTTAGTCATATTCATGGCTGGGCGTGCATCAACCATATTAACACATAAAACCTACTGCAAGTACACCCTTTGCTGTACTGGTCAAAAAATGCAAGTGCGCCTTTTGTAAAGGACAACCTTGAAATGCAAGTATGCCCTTTAAACCCTTGGGGCACACCCAGGGGATATAACTTTTTAATTGCCCACCATTATATGGTTGAATCCAATAGTATACTGTATAGGTAGTAACCAGTACAATGTTTCACGCAAAACCACTTTTTTTAGTCCAGTGCGCAGGTGGAATGGTTTACCTTGGTAGTCTGGTGGGTGAGAGTAGAGTTTCTCAAGCTCATTTAGTGCTACCTCATCTTCCTCAGTCAGCCCCAAAGTTTCATCCTCTTTCTCCTCTAGAAGACTAAGGTCAAAGTTTTCCATGTTGACATCAGCTTGGTTTTCATCACTCTCTACATTTCTTGCTTCAAGTATCTCAATTTTGACATCTTGCCTTGCCTCTCTAGACTCTATATTGCTTGATTCACTGGGCTCCAAGGTTTCCTCCAAGCTTGCAACATTCAAACTTACAGTTTCTGCAGAGGATATGATATTTTGTTCAACAACTTCCAGCAACTTCTCATCAGATTCATGTTCCAATCTTGCTCGTTTACTGCTAGGTTCTTCTTTAATTTCTTCACACTCATGGGTTGCTTTCACAGCATCATAATAATTAGATAAAAGTGCCCTAAATTCTTCAAGAATAACATCCTAAAAATACGAAGTACATGGTTAGAAATGTGTCTGAATAAAATAATTATATGCAATCTTCTGATCAATAAATTTACTATTTTATATTTATTTAATGGATAATAAGGGAATACAATACTTGGCAATATGGTACAGTATATTATGTCAAACATCTCAATTTAAATTTGAAAATAAAATAAACGTTGATTTAAATTATTGCTTAGATATCCATTATTGTTAAAAGTAAATTGATATTGCTGAAAGATGTAAGCATAGGCCTATATGTTGAAGTATACATCACCTCCTTGTCAGCATTTATCAGCAGCTTGGATTTATCTGGCTCTAAGTTGACATCAACATCGCGAGGGTCAATATTCAACTCCACCACACATGCGGGGAACTTAGAACGTCCCAGGTCTGGCCACACAGCTTTCACATGCTCCAAAACAACCTTCTCAAATCATAAATAAAAATCAGAAATAAAATCATGTTACAGTACATTTTTCATGAGCTAATATTTTCAAATGTGCAATGAATGCAAAATCTAACATATGGATACTTTTGTATTATACAAGAGTCAAAATTATTATACAAATTAATTATATTTATAATGAGCAAAATATTTGTGATTGTATATATAATACTGAAATGTGCTAAAAAAATAAACACAATAACATCACATAAGATACTTACATTCTCCAGTTTTTTGTGGTGAATAACCCTCTTATTGACAATCACAATCATACATGCCCTGCTGCTTTGACTTACTTCCTTTATTTTGCAGCCAACAGAAGGAACCAGTACTTGAATTTTTGCCTGTTACAAATAAGATACCTATACTTATTATATTATATTCAATGTATTGTATAAAATATACAAATTTACCATAAATATACATTATCTTACCTCTGAAGTGGAGAGATATTTGAGATTAGCTGCCAGGTTATGACCCAAGGTTTCTCCGAGAGCTACTAGCATTGGACACTTACATGTAGCTGGAGCTGCTTGTTTTCTCCACACAAGTGAGCCATTATGAATCAAGGAGAGTCTAAGATGTGACCAAGCAACCCCCAGCGCACCAAGGTAGCTACGTATTTGGTTCAGGGTAGCAGTTTTAGAAGTCCCCAAGGTAGCACCACCTTTACCAGTTAATAGCATTTGTCGTCGAGCTGGCTGATGACAAAAAAGCTGGCTCACACACACTGTTGTACCTGGGGTAAATATAAAAATGTATAGTCAGTAAACAATCAAGCACATAGGTTTTTCAATATCTCAATGGTACCTTGAGTAAGATGTGATGGTTTTGTTTCAATAATATTTCCTTCAGAGTCAAACTTGTAGAATAAAGCTAAATCATCTTCCACTGTTTTTGTGGTAACAGAAATGTTGGCTACACAACAAAGTGCGCCTAAAGCTTCTCCGCGGAATCCATATGTGGTGAGGCAGTCTAAACATTGACGTACATTACTGCTCGTACAAATAAATAACCCTTGTTGTTTTTATGTGTTCATTGGCAAGATCAATATTATGAGCATATGCATGT
Organism: Ecdyonurus torrentis; assembly: GCA_949318235.1. Classification (NCBI taxonomy): domain Eukaryota; kingdom Metazoa; phylum Arthropoda; class Insecta; order Ephemeroptera; family Heptageniidae; genus Ecdyonurus; species Ecdyonurus torrentis. The sequence continues at coordinate 27,384,936 of OX439128.1, read as the reverse complement.
ACAGTAATTGTAGTGGGCATGTTAGCTGTAATTATTGGCAGGCATTTACTGTTTTTCATATATGTTCCACTCATTTGAGTATTGAAATTGTTACACAAAAATTATTGCTTATAATCATATATTTTTTGCTAAAATTTCAAAAACCCATATAATGAGTAAAGGTACAAAATATATATACAACTACCAATACAACTACCAATAACTGCGGCCTGCCCAAAAACTAGTACAAACCACATATTGCAAAGTGCTTCATATATATATTTCATATATATATTTAATAGGCTATTATTTACCTGACTTACATTTATTTAGCTCAAAGTAAAAATGAGGCTCACAATTATGTGTCATTAGTCATTATACATGCATATATATAGGCTATATTATGTATCATACCATTGCATGAAGGCAAATCAAACTTACTCAGATCTGAAAAATCTTTTATTTTCGATGAGTGTCCAGGAAGACACATCTTTGAAACCTCTAATTTTCTTACACCTTTCCCATTGTCTTTGACTTCAACTTTATCAAGACCAAAATTGTCCTAGAATTTTAAAAAAATGTGTCAGTTATTTGTTGCTCACAAATAATAATAATAAAAAAAGTGTATGCACATTATGCATGTACAGTATATATGTATGTATATTGTATATATCGTCAGTGGGATATAGAAACCTCGGATTAGGAATTTGAGTGTTTCTGAAGTTTGAATCGTCATAATTCAAAAATAAAAAGTTACAAAAAATTGAAATTATTTTTGTCGTGCGGCTTATATTTCTGACAATACATTATATTAATGTCATATTTTATTTCAAATAGTTCACTCACAATTCATCAATTAGTAAACTAAAACACCCTGTTTTAGCAATCTGTTCAAAAAAGTGAAATGAAAATTATTATTCCCATGCAACAGTCAGCAATAAAAATTTCAAATTAATATCATAGAGTCAAGAAATGTTGCTTATTCTTAATGTACAGTTGAAATTTTTTTGCAAGCGACCCCTTTGCCAAAATTTGCAAAAAACGGATCTTGCGTTCTTTTAATGTTTTGAAGCTCAAAATTATTTTCAGGGTGCAATTTTGAATTCTTAAAAGATTGCTTTGAAATTAAGGAGTACATAAAATGCCTGATGACTACAACCAGCAGTACATTAAATTTTTTTTTAATTCATTTAATATCACAGAAATAAGATATTTACATTATTAGCAAAAGAACATTTAAGAGATTCAAAATTGCACCCTGAAAATAATTTTGAGCTTCAAAACATTAAAAGAACGCAAGATCCGTTTTTTTGCAAATTTTGGCAAAGGGGTCGCTTGCAAAAAAATTTCAACTGTACATTAAGAATAAGCAACATTTCTTGACTCTATGATATTAATTTGAAATTTTTATTGCTGACTGTTGCATGGTAATAATAATTTTCATTTCACTTTTTTGAACAGATTGCTAAAACAGGGTGTTTTAGTTTACTAATTGATGAATTGTGAGTGAACTATTTGAAATAAAAATATGACATTAATATAATGTATTGTCAGAAATATAAGCCGCACGACAAAAATAATTTCAATTTTTTGTAACCTTTTATTTTTGAATTATGACGATTCAAACTTCAGAAACACTCAAATTCCTAATCCGAGGTTTCTATATCCCACTGACGATATGCTGCGTGCATTTGTTATGATTAATGATACGTACAAATTATTATTATACGTATGTATATTATGATTTAACCAATTTCATATGATATATTGCAAAATATGTATATTATATGTACCAATAGGACACATTATTATTTTTATTATTTATTTTTTTGTCACCCACCGCACACACTCTCTATACCTTGACCTGTGTTATCTTTGTGGCCATATGTTGCTACATATATATACAATTTTTCCTTATATAGATGTCCAGAAATGCTTTTGTAACTTACTGTGCAGTTACTGTGTTCATACGGACCATACTGTCCATAGCAGTATATGTATGGGTACTATCACTTTCATCAAAAATTTTATTTGCAGCGTTTATATGGGAAAACCATATAAACATACGAGAGTGGGTGGTGGGTGGCTTTGCTCCCACCACCAACTTAAAGAAGAGAGGAGAAATCTTTGTCACCAAAAATCACGTGGTTTAAGTGACCAATAAGAGTGTGGTGTTGTTGTCTTCGTTCACCTGAACGTGTGGCGAGCACCAGACAGGCAGGCAGGGAGGAAAGAAGACAGCGCGGCTGCTTAAGCCAATTGGCTTGCCGCGATGCACTTTGACCTTGCATCACAACGCACGACGCACCAAATCAAAACGCAGTTTTTTTTTTTTTATAGAGTATGGACTCCACTGTGTGGTGCAATGTTGTGTTGTAATGCCAGGTCGTCAAGCCTGCGGCAAGCCAAGCAGCCGTGCTGCCTTCTTTCCTCCCTGCCTGTCTGGTGCTCGCCACACGTTCAGGTGAACGAAAACAACAACACTACCTCTTATTGGTCACTTAAACCACGTGAATTTTGGTGACAAAAATTTCTCCTCTCCATAGTAAACTATGCTCCTCTCTTCTTTAAGTTGGTGGTGGGAGCAAAGCCACCCACTCTCGTATGTTATATGGTTTTCCCATATAAACGCTACAAATTAAAAATTTTGATGAAAGTGATAGTATACAGCTCTGGCCAAAAGTTCCCGAACGGGGCAGCGGCGGACGCTGCGTTTTCTCATAAAGGTAACATAGTGTGGTTGCGGGTTGCCTATGCAAATCGTTCGGGAACTTTTGGCCAGAGCTGTACATGCATACATACATATATATGTACATTATTGGAGATTACTACAAGAAAAATACAGAGGTGCATGGCAGCATGCGAGCATGACATAATTAAGACAAACATGAATTTTAGCGATGGTGTTTCCACAATCGAATGCAATAATGTACATACAGTATTAATAGTATTATGTATAACCAATTACATACATATATGTTATACATATACATATATGCATTACGTGCACATACATTACCATAAAAATCGACCGAACAATAAAAATAACTTACAAGGCGAACTTCGATAGCTGTCGCATTCGAGTCTAAAGCATTTTCCACTAATTCTTTCACAGCATTGTATGGTCCCAAGATTACCTGGTTACTACTTATTAGTCTAGAGGTATTTCTCTCTAAAAAGTGAACATTTTCTCCTTTTGTTGACATCCTGCTATGCAATGTAAATAATGTCCTTACAAAAAGCACGATGTGGCCCGGTCTAAATAATCATCAAAAACATGCATGACCTTATATTATAGATTTCAGTATAATATCTATATATTATATTATTAATAAAACTCAGTGTAAATTGCATAAAATGATGATAAAAATACAAAAGTAGAACACATATAGACTGGTTGCACTCATATTTAAGAGCCGCCATTTTGCTGGTCAGGAATACATAGGCCAGCATAGGAAAAACGTCATTTTTATTTTTTTAATAGCAAAGGAAGCTTCAAACCTCAATCAAAGACTTATTTCTAGCTTCTAATAAGCTCGGAGAATATGAGAAAAATTCGTTCAGTTGAAATAAACTCTTTTTATGTTAAAAATTAGGAGAAATGATGTTTCCCCTATGCTGGACAATGTATTAGGCACCACAAACATGGCGACAAAGCGCAAGGATGTGAAAGGGGTCTATAAGCTGACAGTCTCCAAAACAAACACGCGAGTTATTACATTGACAGCTGTTATTTACCGCCAAAAATTAGTGGGCGGATTCACGCGTATTCAATTGGTCAAAATAATTATCTAAAAAGTTTTTATTTGCCAATTTATTTAGAATAATAAACTTTAATGAGTAAAAAAAATTAAAAAATAGTTTTATCCCTATGATAATGATGAAACAGACACTGAAATTACATTAATTTAGAATTTCAGAATGCAAATCATCCTGCAGTACTTCCGGTTGTGGCGACGGCTTGGGCAACAGGGCTGACAACTAAAATACAGCAAAAAAACGCGGATCGCGGGATACTGCCACCATAATCAGGTAAAACTACTTGTTTTGGAAAAATGATTATTGCGGGTATCATTTTAGGGTATTTAGACAGGGTTAAAAACTATAACAAGTCTTGCAACTGCTCCGAAATGTGCAGCAGCAACCCCCGCCATTATTCCAGTCGGCAGGTCATTATTGTAGAATCATTGTCGTTCGCTTTAGATATCGACGAAATCTAGAGGGAACATAATGATGTTATTGCCAAAAGCCAAAAGAAGGGTATATAGTGTAAAACATAGCTAAGTTTTATCATATTAACAATATTAAATACAATACAGTCCATCGTTTTTGTATTTGTTGGGATGCATAACTGAAATAAATATGTTTCTCCAAGCAAACACTGTTGTAAGTGTGTCCATAAATCATTTGCACGATTGCCCCACCAATATATACGATGTGCAAAAAAAAGTTACGCATGTTGTAAACAAACAGTTTTATCTGATTCACACTACTGCGCTCCACAAAATTTTGATGTGTTTTGGAAATGTTGACAAACGCAATATTTAATGTATGTATGATAAAAAATAATGCATAATAAAAGAAAGGAAATTATATATACTGGATAGTTTGTTTTTACCGCCAAATTTATAGTGCTAAAAAAAAATCTTTAGTTATTTTTGCATATATGAATGTAAATTAAAAAATGTAATTTGCTTTTTTTCTTCTTTTACTCAAGTCATGGAGGCTACTGAAGAGCAAGTTGCAGTGAATGTGGTACAAATACCTGTGGTGGCTGGGTGTGCGTGGTGCTTTTTGTGTGGCAAGAGAGTAGGTCTCTCCGGTCGCTCCAGCTCCAATATGTTCACCACACAGTCATCCTTGAGCCTAAAACCTCTGAGCGACTGCGTAGCAACGATATTGCAAATAGACCTGCAAGAGGAAGAAATTGCTAGTCAGGTGAGAACGTCTCATAAATTAAAATGTATCCATGGTAATCGCTTTTATATAACCAATGGAATTCAAAAAAATAATCACTTTTACTGAATGTCTGAACCCTATACTTCACAAAATGTATGAAACACTATACTTCAATAGGTACCGGGACATATTTATAATATGTACTGTACTATAAACAATATATTTATTGTGTGCCTTTTCTGATTCCAGTTGATTTGTAAAGCATGCCATAAGTCTGTGAGCAGTATTGATGAGCTAGAAGTTCAGCTGGGAGAGCTTCGTGAAGAAGTGGTGACAAGACATCGCAAGACTTTACGTCTCTTGCAGGCAGGAGAGCTACCACCTACTGACTCTGCAGTTGATGAGAAGGTTTCAACTGCAGGAGGACGAAAGTCTAAGCTTGCACAAACAGAACAAGTGGTAAGAATGTTGTTCAAAATCACTTGCTTGTAACTCTAGCTTAGTTGCCAATAAATTTGACTCTCCTCCATCTTTATGGTGTGAAAAGAAGTGTGTAATATGCTATTACACTTTTATCACTTAAAGTGTGCAAAAACTCTGTTATTTTGCTAGGAGGCGGTTGAAAAAGATCTGCCTGAGGTTAACCCAGCACGTAAGCGACGAGGTCGACCTACACTGAAAAAAGAACCTACACCAGGAGAAACTGAAGAAGACAAGGTACATAGTTTTTCTTAATTACCATTGCTATGTCATAATTCTTCAATTAAAGAAAAATTATTTATATTTTGTAATATAACATTTTAGTTACTGCGCCGACTTGAGGAGCTGCACGGTGAAGTTAGCGAAACTAAAGCAGAGTCTGAGACATTTGTAGAAGCAGAACTTGAGGAAGATGAAGAGGAAATAGATGAGGATGGCATTGCACATGACAGCGACCCAGAGTTCATGCCTGGAGAAGATGAGGACCCAGAGTTTGAGCCTCCAAAGAAGGTATTAAATAGATTAATACAGTAAAACCTTGTTATAACAAAATTCAAGGGACCTCGGGAATCGCCACTTTGTTACATAACGATTACATGTAAAAATGCCTTAAATACATGTATAATTCATTAAAAAAAAAAAAAAAAAAAAAAAAAAAAAACGTTAAATTTACGTCAAAAATTTATGTTTGCTCCACTTACGCATACTAAAATAAGTATTTCATAGACTGTGTGAAAGAAAAACACGCCCTTCAATAAAAATATATAAATAAATAAATACAGTACGGTACTGTATTAGAAATTTACTGCGGCAATGGAAAAAAAAATACTGCGCGCCTGTAAAGTATGCAACAACAAAAAAATGCCACAATTAAGATACATAGCTTGCACAGTTTTTAAAGAAAACAAAAATTGAACTATTGAAAGTTTTTTCAGGGGTCCAAGGGATATGAAATGCCTCACTTTTAACTATAACTTCTTCTTCTTCTTCTTCTTCTTTTTTTATTATTATTATTGTTATTTTTTATCCCGCGTATAGAACTATCAGAAGACAAAAGTTTGGATTATTACCTATTTTTGGCTGAAAATTTAACTAAATTTGACTTCGTTATAACGAGTTTGCCCTATGCTTTTACATATAAATTTTGGCAGGACTGGCAAAATTACTTCGCTATAATGAAATTTTGCTATATCCGAGTTCGCTATATCGAGGTTTTACTGTATGACTTTTGTTCATGGAATACTAAAAACATTGATGATTCAGAGTGGTGCACGGGGTCGACCAGGACGTCCAAGGAATTCTGAAGCTGGTGCATCAAAAACTCGAGGTCGAAAGAGCAGGCACGTTATCAAGAAAGACGAGCTTGGAGAGATAGCCCAAGCTGATCTACCTGAAGATGAAGAGGTAAAATGTTGTTTAGACATTTCTTCAATTATTATTATTATTATTAGGCTATTATTGTTATTAATATATAGGTATGTATTTTTTTTCCTCGTTAATTATTACTATTTTTAAACATGCGCATATAATGTTTGAAATTGCTAAAAGTTGAAGTAAGCGATACTTGTATTTTCAGGACATTGAGGCATCCCCTGATGACCCTGATGCCGTGTTCTCATGCACATCATGTGATGCAAGGTTCTCAGTGGCTGGTGCTCTCATCACTCACTTGCGTCGCAAGCATGGGGTCACTGTACACATGTGTGACCTGTGTGGCCTTGACTTTGAGACACATGATGAGTTATCTGCACACACTCAAAAAGAACATCCGCCAGATGAAATTGAGGATGATGAGGTACAGTGTCATTCTTTGCTTATACATTCAAACATTTATTTACTGCAGCCTAGGCCTGAGATACATTTCTTTGGATTTTGTAGTCAGAAGAAATGCAGAATGATTTTGATCCTGATCTGGATGCTGAAGGCGACTTCCAATGTGAGATTTGCAATCGTCTTTTCTATTCATTGCGAGCATTAAGAGAACACAAACGTGTGCATTATGGAAGAAATTACATGTGTGAAATTTGCCATAAAAGGTATAGATAGTAATCTTCTGAATTTTTAAACATTAAACTTGGGTATCTAATTTATTTGTATTGTTATTAAAAAATCTCCCGAAAATTTAAAAAATGGTAATTTTGCTTATATTATTATTATTGTTTATTTTCATTTCTAAGTAAAAAGTAGTGATAATATTTTGTATTGCCATTTCATTTTAATATTAAAAGAAAACTAGAGTGTGCATTTCAAATATGCATTGCTTTTTATTTGTGACTATGGAACCTTCTTAAAATAATGTTTTAAATGACAGGTTTGCATCACGCACCCTACTTGAGGAGCATCAAAATACGCATACTGGCCAACGTCCTTATGAATGTAACATGTGTCACAAAACTTTTGCCTCCAAGTACTGCCTTAAAGTACACATCAAGATTCACGAGGTGCGACCAAGGCCATACTCTTGTGACTTCTGTGGCAAGACCTTTATGAAGCCTGAGCATCTCTCACAGCATAAGAGAACACACATTTCCCAGAAGGTAAGCCACTGTCTTTATTATTATTATTTTTATGTGCTTGGTTTCCCTGAGCCATCACATGTTGTGAAGGTTAGCCAATACATCCAACACTGCGGTCTCTAATCAACCACTTTCGGACTCGAGCTTCCCCACTTGTATATTGTGTTGCAACCTGCACATCTGACAAAAGCTGACTTCATACAAGCCAAGCAATGCCAGTTGGGGTTTCATATCCTTACCTGTACTTGTGACAGGTTGGAAGGCACAGGTCTTTTTCCTGGAACAAAGCATTTCTGCGCCATACAGTTCCTTGACATAACATAGTTGGAGTTAGTATGCGGGCCAGCTCATCATTTTGGTGATTCAGCACCTATGAGACACTTGCAATGCCACACCCACGAAATGTTCATTCAAACCCAAGTTATGCAACTTTTTACCGCTACCAGGCCTCAAGCCAGTAGTAGAGTGGCACAGAGGGAACCTTGGTCCAGAGTCTCAGTAGTGTAGACTCAACCCTCTGTGATGACGAGTTACAAGCGAAGCAGAGGATAAGCTACAGGTGTTCACCTACCCAAGTACTGACCAGGCACAACATTGCTTCACCCCCGAGATTGAATAGCACTGGGCCTAACCCGACACTTATTATGACTTTTGCTTAAAATGAGTGAACAAATTTATAATTTGAACAAAACTTGCTTTAGTTTGTACATTCAGCAACCTGAAAAGGAAGAAAAGTGGAGGGGCATAAAGTAATTAAGTATCATGACACCATAATCACTTTTGGGGTAGGCCAGGACAAATCCTTTCGAGTATGAGGGCTTACAATGATCTGTGGCTTAGCAAACCACAGGTTCTACCCTTTAACACCACACTCCTCTGGGCTCCTAATACCAGACCTGTGCAGGCTCAGACCACCAAATCTTATGACGGCAGCAGTTGCCACTATGGACGAGAGATGGTCAAACTGCCTGGCCAGCCTAAGTATTGCAGCAGCAACGTACACATTGAAACACACTGAAACTTTCCCGTTCTAACAAGCTGGCCTTTCAAGGCCAACCCGGCTTGGTAGCGAACGCCAAACCTCCAGCATGCCAAACGAGCACGCTAACCACTACACCAAAATATTCATAAATATTCATTGCTAGTATTTATAATTTGTAATAAGCATAACATCAGTATTGAAAAATAAGTACAAGGTTAATATATTTTGCTTTTGCTAAAATTTGTATGTTCTTATTTTGCAGGACTATGTTTGTGGTACTTGTGGCAAGGGCTTCAGCAGCGCTCGCAATCTTGAAGTCCATGCTGTAGTTCACACAGGCTACAAGCCATTTGTATGCCGCACCTGTGGTAAGGCGTTTGCTCGACGCGCTGAGATTCTAGACCATGAGAGAATTCACACTGGGGAGAGACCCTTCCAGTGCGAGACATGTGGGGCTACTTTTAGCCAGCGCTCCAACTTACAGAGTCATAAGCGTGCCACACACATGGATGATAGAAGATTTGTTTGTCAGGCGTGTGGTAAGTTGAAAATTTCACCTTCTGATTTTATGTGTTCACGTTCTTAAAATTATTTAAAGTAGGGGGGGGGGGGATCGCAGTTGGTATATAAATATTAAAAATACTTATGAAAGAAATTTTAGAAAGATTAGAGCACATTTAATTGAAAGTTAAGTAAGCAATAGCTTTGATTATAATGACATTTTCAGTCAAAGAGGCACATCACAGAATGGGTTGTAGTCTTATACTGTTCGTTTAGAACTTCTACTGTTGTAAGGCCTTTGCTGGTATTTCTATCCTTTACTTTAATGGTATTGAACGTAATAAGTTTTACGTGAATGTGCTTTTGGAATATAACTAATTCAATTAGTATAAGGACAAATATGTCGCATTTCTACTTTTTTCAGGCAAGAGTTTTAAGCGTCGGCGTCTACTTGACTACCATACTCGTTCAGTTCACACTGGCGAGCGGCCATATGCTTGTTCTGAGTGTAATGCTACCTTTGTCTATCCTGAGCATTTCAAGAAACACCGCCGCATTCATACTGGAGAGAAGCCCTTCCGCTGTGAGGTCAGTACCTCTGTAACATGGTGTTGTCATACCTTGTTTATTTGTTTTTAACCAATTATTTTTTCTCTATTTTAGGTTTGTGGCAAAGCCTTTAACTCTCGTGACAACCGAAATGCTCATCGCTTCATCCACTCTAATAAGAAGCCTTATGAATGCTTGGTTTGTGGTCTGGGTTTCATGCGCAAACCTCTACTTTACAGTCACATGCAGTCCCAAGGACATGTGCATGACACCATTGTTGTCAACCAGCCACAGGTAAATCATCTCATCATGAATTTCTTGTGTTTTATTTGCAGAGTATTAACAACAAACTGTTTTTAGGTGCCTCAAGTGGGTAGTAATGTGGTGAATGAAGCAGCAGCTGCAGCTGGCATTTCAGCTGACAAAGTTTATGTTGCAACTCAGGTAACTGATTTTTTTTTCTTCATCTATATAATTTAACTGGATTAAACGAAAAACAGCAACTGATTTTCCTTATGACTGAAGTATTAAAGGGGCAGGCTTTTGGCTTAATGGCTTCTTTAATAGTGATCACTGATCATCGTGTTATTAAACCTCCTGAAATCGAGATCTCAAAATTTTAATTATTTACACAGTGAGAGCAAAAGCCGTTACAGCGACACCGAACCTACATCACAGCTACAACTTGCTCTCACGCTAGCTTGGCACAATCTGGAGTTATTCTTATCTTTGCATAAATTATTTTACTACATAACTGTAGCATTAAAAAAATGTTATATACGTAAAATATTACGTCAAGTAGCAACAGCAAAAATAAAAGTAACTCATGTTTGTGTCAAACAAACAAGCTTGAGAGCAAGTTGTAGCTGTGATGGGTTTGGGGTCGCTAAACGGCTTTTGCTCTCAGCGCATTATTTACTAAATTTTTGAGATCGCGTTTTCGTGAGGTTTAATAACACGATAATCACATTGATCACTATTAAAAAAGCCATTGTTAATTTATACTCCGATGCCTTACTGTGTGCGTAGTAGTAGTTATAATAATTACAATTTAAGTTGTGCCTTTGTGAGTATATATGCAAAGTATATACTACTTTGCATAAATATTAAAAGATTTGGTAGAAACACATAGAGGAAAAATTGGAGTATGGGAGATAGTATGAGCTTACATTTACAGGGACGCTAGGTGGAGAAAATATTCTAACCCAGGCTGAAAAGAACTATTTCTTTTCGGCCCGAGTTAGAATATTTTCTCTACCTTGCGTCCCTGTAAGTGTAAGCTCATAACATCTCCCTTTCACCAATTTTTCCTAATCTATCTATGCGTTTCTATCAAATCTTTTAATTACAGTACCAACTATTGCATAGACGATTTTTCCTAATATTTATTTTGCAAAAAATATTCATTATTTTATTTTATTCAATAAACACACTTACACTTAACTTCATGTTGTTAATGTACAACATAAATTTAACAAATTGAAATAATAGCGTAAAATTGATTATAATTATTAATATTATTAAATTACACAATTAAGCATAAATATGAACCTCAAAATATGTATTTGTAATATAGCTTTACTTATCTCATTATATTTATGAGCCACAGTGAGAGAGGGGGGGGGGGGGTAATTTACTACAGTAATTGACGTATTGATAAAATGTTCATTTCTCATTTTTAGGATGATCCTGAACCTCAACATGTGGAAGAGGTAGAACATATCTTAATTGAAGGCCCAGTTCACTTTGAGACAGAAGGAGAAGTTGGTGAGGTCGGTGAACGCACACATGCTATCCTGGTACCTGTGTCAGGTGGAGAACAAGGGAAAGATGGCACTAATGTACAGCTAGTGCAAATAAGGTTGCAGGGATCAGGAGAGCAGCAATGGATCAACCTCTCTACCTCCTAGACAAGGCATTGATAAGTTTAAAATAAAGAGCAGTACTCCATAGGCTTGCTATAAATTTAGCTTTTAAATAAATGTTGACAATTATCTGGATAGCATTCCATCAAATAAAAAAAAATAAATAAAAAGAAAAACATTATAAACTTTCATATTGCCAGTAATGAAAATGGTTTTACATTTCCATATATTATAGCTTACAAAGTTTGAATTAATTTTTGAAGATTTAACTTTTATTTCTTGTGTATAGTGAATAAATTTCTATATTTTATTTACGTATATAATATAGTTATATATTTATTTTATGATTGGTGTAAATTAATTTTATGTAAAAATAGTACTTTATATTTCTTTCATTATGTAAGTCATGGTATTTATTCATCTTTTCAATGCATAAAATTTGAGAATACCATTGGTGTATTTTGTTTTAAATTTGACTTTATTTTTTATCAAATTCTGGGTCTACAAGAAGTGTTTTGAATTATGCATGTCTAGTGTATACTTTATTGATGTAAAAAAAAATTAATAATAAGTTGGAAATTTTGTACTTGAATGGAAAAAGTAATTGAAATGTGTGTGTGTGTAAATTAATTAATATACATTTAAGTAATTATGTCAAAACTGTTGTAATAAAAATAAGCACCTCAGATAAATATTCTGCATTTTTTCCTTCCGATTCCTAATATTCTAATTTTCAATAATGATGTAATTATTACTATATTATAATTTTATACATATACAGGAATAAATGTGCAAAGTATAAATTTATTTAGTATTATTAATAATGTTATACATAATTGATCAGTCAGCTTACTTACAGTAAGATAAGGCAGTGTAACTTAATTATACACTATCATACATATAAACATGTCAGCAATGTAATCAATGCTAGATAAAGGCATAAGACTGTGAAGAAGAGAGACCTGCTAAGAGACAACTTGAGCAGCAGTAATGAGAAAATCCATGATGCCAATATTGCCTGCATTGAGTTCTTTCATTGCCTGTGTGACTCTGAGATCCAGTACAGCAACAGCAGTTTGATGAATTGCCTGCACTTCTCCACCCTGGCACATCTGTATGTGGTCCACTCTGTGGCTCTCTTCTATTAACTGTAGAATCTCTGAAATTGTTAAATAATGAGCTTAATTATGTAAGTTGATAATGCACATTGCACTTTTATTATCATGCCCCAATAAACAAAAATACCATGAGAATAGAGAATTTTGAAAGCCTACACCATAAATTTCTTGAAACCGTGAAATAAAATGAAGTATTAACTTGTGTGCATTGTAGAGCACTTGCACACATTGCACTTTTATTATCATGCCCCAATAAACAAAAATACCATGAGAATAGAGAATTTTGAAAGCCTACACCATAAATTTCTTGAAACCGTGAAATAAAATGAAGTATTAACTTGTGTGCATTGTAGAGCACTATAGCTAACAAAATGTACTCCAAGCCTTTAAGTTCAATAAAAAGCTTTTAGCTTCTGTTACACAATGCATGACACACACAAAAATTGTTTAAACTAAGCAAAATGAAAATTCGCATTTAATTTGAAACAATGGAAAACAAATTGTTTAATACGCACCCACAAATCTCCATGGTGTGAGTAGTTTTTCATCCACTAAGGTGTCTAATTCTTGGTACCAATGTTTAATGTTGAGATTACTGCGCTGTGGTTGCTCATGTGCAGAAATGTCAGACGCTCCAATACCCTCTAGTAAGCTGTACCTGACATGCTGTATGAGTTCCATAGATTTAAGTCCTAGATTTGAGCGTGCTATTGTGGAAGCAACTGCATTTAGACCTGGCTCCATGAGAGAGCTAGGTAGGAGAGGCAGGGCAGTAAAGGCTTTTACCAGCTGCTTCAGTTGTGGGTTCTCTGGTATACGTAAATCTTCATATTTTTCTTCAATACTCTGCAATGATAAAACAATGTTGCCTTTTAACAATTAAAGCTTTTAATTTGCTAAGTATAATGAATAACCACCAGCACTACCAATAATTAGGCATAAAACAAGACACAAATAAATTTAAAATAATGATAAATAGTGGATGTACAAAGGATTGTGATTATATTTGTTACCATCGGAATTTGAGTGCATGTTTTTCTCATGAGAATAACACTGAAAATGAAGCAAAAGTTTTTGATTTTTTAAACATCATGGATCTATAGTATGGTTTAAAAAATTAATCCCCCCCCCCCCCCCCCTGATTGTAACAGGAATGTTATGCTATTTACAATAAAATTCTTTAAAAGTTCCAGATTCGTACCTTGCTGAAATAATATGTTGCTCCATGAACACTGGCTCCTGTAAAGACATCTCTGCATGCCATCTGTATTTCCGCCTCATAATCAGTGTAAATGCATTGAGGTTTGCACTCAGGTAACAGTTCATCTCTGATGAACTTAAGCACAGCCATGTATGCAGATAAGCTACGGCTTGACATTGTAACATATATAGCAGCAAAGGACTGAAAGTAAAGAGTTTCTTCTTCTATCACTTAATTCTTGAAACTTAGTTCATTGATGCAAATAATAATATATACTTACACAATTATTTTCTAGGAAATGAATACTAAGTAAGAACTTCATCTCAGCAGGTTTACTTGGGACTTCCTGAACAAGACAAATATATTTTGTTAATAGGCTAATAAAAAAGGCTAATACCATTTTGGTATCAACAAGGATTTAAATAAAATAATGAATAATAATAATTCTTCAATAATAATTTGTTCAGAGTTTATGCTTCCTTTCCCCATTTTATTAGTTAATATTTATTTCTTAGTTATTAAAACCTCTGATAAAATTGATAGTTGTGAATTATGAGAGTACCTTGTAGCCAACATCAATGAAAATTTCAGGTAGTGGCTTATTCATGACTTGGCTTAAGTAGAGTGAGGCAAACACGGCTGCAGTCTCTCCTCCATTTCCTTTGACCATTCCCATGAAGAGCTCTCGTGGAGGTTCCTCCAGATTGCAACCAAACCTGGTGCACCACTCCTCAGAGATGAGAACAAAGCTGAACTCTTGCATATTCTTTGGCATGAAAGGTATACAACAATCTCGCGCACTTGCCATTAATCCACAGTGTTGATCATACTCCATGCTGAGCATTGGGTAGCTGAAATTTGCACAAAATTAACTTCTATTTTTAATAATTAATAATAAAAAATACTGTAAAGAGAGGGAGAAAGGTAATTGTTTTAATCTCTATCTTTTCAAGATTCATACATGAAACTGTGAGACCAATACAGGACTTAATTTTTTCTACTTAACACCCAACTACATACTATCAAGCTGAGCCGGAGTGAAAGAAATCAGTGGTAGTCGTACAGAAAGGATTGAGGGGTGGGTATCCCCAAGACCACAAGGTATTGGGGGCCCCAGCTTGAAAGATACTAACGACTGTCTTTGTATGTAGCACAAAATATAATTTGTAGCCTTGGTGACATTTGAAAAAATAAATGTAATAAAGAAATACAGAAGTACAGAAAAGAAATAAATAACAAAAATGGTCTCACATATATTTTAAAGTATGTAAATTTGGTATGTAAATTTATTACCAATATAACATCCAAGCTATTAATATAAAAAATAATAATACTAAAAAGTTTCATAAATAATAGGCCTATCTTGTATAAATTCTTATTTGGGTACACCCTAAGTAAACAGTGAAAACCAATAAAAAAAAATGGTATGTGATTTTTTATTTATTTTTTTATTAGCCTATTATTTATTACCCTATTATTACTATTTTTTTACTTACAGGCCAATTTTTGGGGTAGGATCGTTCCCCCCCCCCCCCCCCCTACCCCCGTCCTAACCCACAAGTTTTCTGTCAACTTAATGCTCACTATTCACATATTTTTCAAATATCAATATAATGTTAGCATCAAAACCCGAAATTGACCAAAACTAGGTATTTTTGCTCATTTCGGTTTTTGGTTCGTCGCTTATGAGCAAAACCCAGAATGTTAATTAATTTCGGCTTTTGGTCACGAAATTTTGATCAATACTAGTTTTGAGCATTTCACAAAAAGCGAAACCCGGATTAAACATTTAGTTAGTTTTGAATTTTGACCAAAACTAGTTTTGGTCAAAATAGAAAAATCAAAAGCCAAAAATGAACCATTGATCCCCAATGATCCTCCATGAATGCCCATTGATCAAGTAGTGACCAAAAGACGAAATAAACTGGCATTCGGGATTTTGCTCAAAAGCGATGAACCAAAAGCCAGAATGAGCAAAAATACCTAGTTTTGGTCAAATTCGTTTTTTTATGCTAACATGTATATCATATATTTTTGTATTATTACCAAATCTTATTATTTGGTAATAAACTTTTAATTACATTACTATTTTATTTATGCAATAGACAATTATTACTATGTTCCAATGTCTTTGATATTAAGTATCTTAATTATTGGCCTGGCTACGCCAAAAGGACATACTTGCATTTGGCTACTTGCACCCAAAGGGAGTACTTGTATTTGGCTAAAATCATAGCTGCACACACATCCGCCATTAGATTAATATTTTAAACATACTGCAAGTACACCCTTTGTTGTACTGGACAAAGTACAACAGTAGTGTTGTACTATGTAGCCATCAAACTATTGTCACGGTATTCAGCTGGAACATTCAAGTATGCTCATTTTTTATTTTAACTTGTTTACTTTACTAACAAAGAAGTATAGAAGGATGATATTGATATCACATGGACGTAGTGAAGTGCTTACTACTTCAATCATCCAGCAAACACTTCACAACGCCCAGTTAATTGTCAATTAAAGTAGTTTCTCTCCTAATCTGTAAGGCACAGATACACTTAGTTTGGAGTTTAGTACCGAAAACTTTCCAATGTGTTTATAATCTTTGTGCTTGCAAGATTTTCAATGAACTATAGGACTTTTCCCTATGGTAAGACCCTTGCTGGTTTCTCGTATCCTTTTCTTTCAAATTTATACATCAAGTTATCAGTCACTTATCAATTATCAGTTGTATCAATTATGTTCTCAGGTAGTTTATTGAAGAAATATTGAAAGATGGTATTGATATGAACTGGGTACTGTGAAGTGTCTACTACTTAAATCTCAAGCACACACTTCACAGTACCCAGTTACTTATCAATTACTTTATCCCAGTCATTTATCTGTCTTATAAGTTAGGTTCACAGGTGGGTTACTGAAGAAATGATGAAAGATGGTATTGATATCTACTGGACACTATGAAGTGTCTACTGCTTAAATCTCAAGCACACACTTCACAGTACCCAGTCACTTATCAATCACTTTATCCCAGTCAATTGTCATTTGTGAATCTTATCAGTCATGTTCACAGGTGGTTTACTGAAGAAATATTGAGAGATGATATTGAGAGAGAAGCCTGAAGACTAGAGATAGGGCTGTTTGTGGCTAGAGATGCGGGGTATATGATCGGAGTGGAATATTTGAATTGGACAGCATTTCTACATCAAATGCAACCCAAAACCCCTATTTTCTAATATGAGCATCAAATGCATGTGTTACTCTTGCATTAACACAACATGAATTAAAATTTATTCCAACTGTCTCTGTCTCTTGCAAGGTACAGTATGTATATCAGCTTATAGAGCTGAGGCTCTCATTTCTTATTTTACAGAAGTGATTAAATTTGTAATTGTGTAATGCAAATATAGATAACTATTTCATCACTAATTTTATGAAGCACTTGGCAATGGCAAGATAACATATAGTGGCAATTTATTACAACATTTACGATTTTACATTAACTAATAAATAGCAAAATGTATTTAGGAAAAGGAAAGGTACCCTCGCGGTAAGGACAAACATGTGACGTTAAAATTTGATAGGGAGAAACCAAATGAGAGTTGGCGCCAGGCAGCAGCGTCAACTGAAAATCTCAAATGGCGATAGTGGATTAAAAAATACATATTTGAAATATATATATATATATCATGCCATATATTGTCTCAAGCCGTTATGCACGGCCCTATGCACGCTAGGCGTGCAAGGCTATGAGCACTTTTATGCATGTATAATTAATTAGGAGTTAAAGGAATTTTTTTAAAAAACTTTAAAGGAATTTTTGTCTTCTTATTACTTTATTTCACCTTAAAAGCACAGTAATGTGTATGTAACAGTAAGTATGTGGTTTAAAATACGTTCGAATTTTCACGCGCCGATTTATCAACCAATCGGCGCGTGAGGCTGCGGGGCCACTGGGTATAAAAGCTCAGTAAATTCGCAGACCACTGCACAGTCTGCTAGCAGATGTGGTGTGAGCATCATCTCTAGCGTGACTGTGTTACTCTTCCCGTTACACTGATGAGCCTTTGGGAAGGCGAAACGTTTGTAACTATTGAGTTATATTTATTATCATGTAATATATTGCTGTGCTTGCAACCCCCCGCCTCCTACTAAAATTCTTAAACTCCTAATTAATTATACATGCATAAAAGTGCTCATAGCCTTGCACGCCTAGCGTGCATAGGGCCGTGCATAACGGCTTGAGACAATATATTTTTCAATCCACTATCGCCATTTGAGATTTTCAGTTGACGCTGCTGCCTGGCGCCAACTCTCATTTGGTTTCTCCCTATCAAATTTTAAAATAGCAAAATGACTAATTAATTTTGCATACAATCTTAAACTATGTCATTTGACTATCTTTAAATTTTAAATTGAATAATAATAATAAAATAAATTGTTTGTTATTGTTTTCCCACAGTATTCTCAAACTGACAAAATTATATTTACGTTAGTAGCAATGTTTTAGTTTTGTGGCAAAGCCATCATTAAAATGTTAGTATCTTTTGATTTGTATGAAATGCTGGGTAAAAAATTAATTTCTTCTTTTTTATAGTACTATTATTACTATCACAACAAAAATAGTTTTTATTATCATCAGAAAAGAATAATAAATTAATAAAGTGCTATATCAATAAAAAAATTAAGATAGAATTGTTTGTACAAAAGGAAGTACCTATGTGCATTAAAACCAGAAAGAAAGAAACATGTATAAAAATATAATAATAATGTATGTACAGCTCTGGCCAAAAGTTTCTGAACGGGGCAGCAGCGGCCGCTTTGTTTTCTCATAAAGATAACATAGTGTGGTTGCGGGTTGCCTATGCAAATCG
Organism: Ecdyonurus torrentis; assembly: GCA_949318235.1. NCBI lineage: Eukaryota > Metazoa > Arthropoda > Insecta > Ephemeroptera > Heptageniidae > Ecdyonurus > Ecdyonurus torrentis. The sequence continues at coordinate 27,365,975 of OX439128.1, read as the reverse complement.
TTCGGGAACTTTTGGCCAGAGCTGTACTACAATTAAAGGCTATGAGCAAAACTTACTTTAATAATTCCAACTCAAATATTCTCCTCAACGATGAGGCTTCTTTTTGAGCTCTTTTTGTGAGTTTCTCAGTGAACTGCAATCTTTGTAGTGCCATTGGATCAGAGTTATGAGAGTGAGGCTTGGTAGGCACAATGTGGCATTTGCCATTTTCTCCCAACAGTTTCTTGGCTCGGCCAGGACAGGCTGCAGACACACACTTAAGGTACATGCGCCCCTTGCGCATTGGTGGTACCTGGTTGTATACATATCCCTCATGCACAATCTTTTTTTGCACCTTTTGCAGGTTCGAGTCTGCCGCTCTGACTGTAGCTATTCTTTCTTTGCTGCATGGCCTCTGGCGTAACAAGCTGAAATAGTCAAAAGTGATAGTTTTCAACTATATACATACATTCATATCATGATGCTATGGTCCCTTTTGGGGTAAGCCAACAACATAGATAATTTTTAGCCTGACCTACTGATGGACTTCTACAACTTTCTATCCTGACATATTTCTCTTGCTTCCTTCAGACACTTTCTTTTGCATCTCATACTACGTACATTCTTATTTTTCAAACATCTTCCTACCACTTCAGACCATGATGTTTTAGGCCTGCCTCTATCTCTCCTTCCATCCACTCTGCTACGGAATACCTGCTTTCATCACCCATTCTCTCAGCATTACTAAACCACCATAACACACTACTCTCATACTTCTCAATCACTGTTTCTTTCACTCCACATTTCTTTAAGTATACATCATATCTAATCAAATTTATAAGTTAAAGAGGGAAGGGAGAGAGAATCAAAGTTGACCTAAATAGGAGCTATTAAAAATACATTACCTAGGATTGAGTTCATGGTTGTGGTGTTTTACCATTTTCCTAACATGTAAATGTGTGGCATCCTTGCTGAGTCCAATAGTCATTTCATAAGGACAGCCTTGCCGAAATGAGCTGGGAAAAACATTTTATCATGTTAAATCATATCTTACATTATGTACTTGATTTAAGAGATATTTGCAGCATTTCAACAACTTCATATGAAAAAAATAGAATATTTCAGTCATTCATTAATTCTTGTTTATTATTATTTATTTAAGTACTCACAGATAAAATGGGAACTGAACTTTTTATTATTATTATTATCTCTTTCACTGATTAATTACGTTTAAAAAAATAATTAGAAAATAGTTGGTAGAGATTAGAGCACGTTGAATTGAAAATTAATAAAACGCGAAAATTCTCTAATTTAAATAGTAAATTGGGACTAGGGATGCAAATCATTCTAGCTTGCGCGCGCTAGATAAAAATAGACGTTACAAAGGGATGAGGGGTACAGTGTCAATGTAAAATACGATATACCTAACATCTCACGTTCTCACACTACATCAAAGGCACAACATTATAAAACAGCATCAGACTTACTCTTGGCCTTAGACCGGTTTCGTCCTTTACCTAGGACTCATCAGTAAGGCTCGGCAGAGAGCTCTGTACAGCTAGCCATCTCTAGCTGTACAGAGCTCTCTGCCGAGCCTTACTGATGAGTCCTAGGTAAAGGACGAAACCGGTCTAAGGCCAAGAGTAAGTCTGATGCTGTTTTATAATGTTGTGCCTTTGATGTAGTGTGAGAACGTGAGATGTACCCCTCATCCCTTTGTAACGTCTATTTTTATCTAGCGCGCGCAAGCTAGAATGATTTGCATCCCTAGTCCCAATTTACTATTTAAATTAGAGAATTTTCGCGTTTTATTAATTTTCAATTCAACGTGCTCTAATCTCTACCAACTATTTTCTAATTATTTTTTTAAACGTAATTAATACCAACCGCGATGGTTTTTTCCTATATATTATCTCTTTCACTGACCACTTTAAAAATTATTATGGTCAAATAAATAAATAAATAATAATATTAATAAATGTACAAAATTAATACTATAATATTATTGTATTTATTTACATGTTTCTAATATTTGTGGTACTTTTTAAAATCTTCTTACCCAACAAATTTTCGTGTTCTATTGAGAGGATCTCCTTTAGGCCTGTACTTGCCACCAAAAATGCAAGCATACGACACATAATAATACTTAAGGTCAGGGTGAGCTTTGGCAGCTCTTGGACATGTAGCCATCACTCTCCTCAGCATGCTGCAATCTTTAATCCAAAAATCTGTCATAGTAGCACGCTTATGCTCATTGATGCGTCTTTGCAGCTGAGAATAACTAAAGAACTTTTCTCCCAGCTCAATTGGCACACACTCTTGCCCGTCTGTGTTCAACTCAGCTGGCTCTCCCAGTTCTGCCATAATGATTTTCTTTTTTTCAGCTTCCTGAAACCATTGAGTAAAATTTCAACATTATAAGTTCAAGAATACTTACAATTATGTAGTTAAGTCAAGTTCAATAACTTTCAACTAAGTTTCCACTAATGAGTACGTAGCTCAAGGAAATTAACAATACATATATAAATGTATGTCACTGTTGTTCCGCTATATTGGTCGATGTCCACTTTACCTTAATTTTTTTTTTTCTGCAAATGACCTGAAATGCAAAAAAATCCCAAATCTGGGTTCGATCAGACTATAGGAATTTTAACTTTAAGACCCTTAAGCTGCCGATAACTAGTCCTAATATCATAGGCTGACAAAGAAACATCAAATGATAAAATGTTCCTATATCGGAAAATTTCAAATGTAATAAATAAACAATTTTTTCATATCTCTCTCTCTCTTTTATATACATACATACATATATATATAATAACTCATACATGCAACCGCATTCACCATTTTCTCATATGCCTACTCTGACATACCCATGATTAAGAACCATATATGCATTATTATGCATATACATACATATAAAATAGTTATTTGGGAGTAGAATTATTCACTGCAAGTTTGTTTGATAAAGCATATCACTCTTGGCCAATCCTGTCATGCTGCCCAACCACTTCACTCCTCTCAATTTCCCCATCTTCCATTCCGGAAAAAAATTTAACGATTATTTCTCAAAGAAAATATCCAAAAACGAAGTTTGTCCTGCGGTTTGTCCTATACTGAGATTGCTGAGCTCACTGAGCTGAGCTGGCGCTGCTGAGGAATGGTCAGGGAATGGTGTATTCGTTACTGATTCGTTACTTCCAGTGTCCAGTATGGCGTCCACGCGTAAATAAATATGACGTCAATAAGCGCATACGCCCTATGTAAGGGTGTATGCGGATGATATCATATTCATATTTATTGCGCTTCGAGGCCATACTGGAGTAGTGAATAACGTTGCTCAGCTTAAGCCAATTTTCTTTGGGAAATCGCTTAATTTTTTGTTGTTGTTATTTTTCTCACATACTTGAGAACAGGCTCGGACTGGCCATAAGAGCAAGTCCGCAATTGCGGACGTGGCCCCCCCTGTTTGGAGGCTCCTAACGCCCAAAAAGGGGCGTAACTAGGGTGTTACGCCCCCTTTGTGGCCCCATAAAGAGGGTGTTACACCCCTTTTGCGGACGAGGCCCCTTGATTGCCAGTCCGACCCTGCTTGAGATACTAATTCAACATATTTACAGCAATATCAATGATCTCAAAAATATTGCATATAGTGAAAAATACTATTTTAAACTGGCACAATGATTTTTTTTCTTACTACATACATATCATACCCATGTTATTGAGTTATCCAACATGGCGTCGAATTTAACATGAATGCATGGTTTTACTATGAATGCATATTTGCATGGATAGACCCTATAAAAAACTAAAATGTCTGAGATCACGATACTCACGATATATTAACGACTGTATCACTTATCGACGATGTCAGTTGTCCCAGGAACAGCCTTAAAGGCAGCAAACCCAGAGCAAACCCAGGCACAACTCCGCACAATTTGTGGTCTTAGTGACCGAGAGTCCCGGACCGTGAGTGCAAACTGCAATCACTGCATACAAGGACGAGACGGTCGGCGCAGAAAACTTTTTTTTGCCGAACTCGCTGGAAACCGCTTTGCGCATGCGCAACTAAATACAAAGGCGGTAATCTCTTGCATTTTGAAAGATATTTTTGTGGATTGAAGGTTTGACGAATTTTCTTCATTTTTTTTTTTTTTTTTTTACTTTTTCCAATTACCCTTGATATTAGAACTTTTATTATCAATTTTGTTATTATCTAGCTTCAATTACAACCGCAGAGCATACAGCATGCACAATAAATTATTTACACTTTTTTCATGGACTGCATGTACTTTTTACAAACACATATTTATACATATACGGCTTATATTATATTTGAGTTTTTTATTGTATGCATTTTTTTGTTTTGTTAATATCTTACATTTCAGAAAAATGCACATCACTTTCTTCAGTTTAAAATTTTACTAAATCTGTGTACACAGAAATATATATATATATATTATATGTTAGCATCAAAACCCGAAATTGACCCAAACTAGGTATTTTTGCTCATTTCGGCTTTTGGTTCGTCGCTTTTTGCCAAAACCCGAAATGTAAGTTTATTTCGGCTTTTGGTTACGAAATTTTGATCCATACTAGTTTTGAGCATTTCGCAAAAAGCAAAACCCGGTGTAAACATTTATACCTAGTTTTGGTCTTTGAATTTTGACCAGAACTAGTTGTGGTCAAAATAGAAAAATCAAAACCCGAAAAATGAACATTTCTCAACTCAGAATTTTATGCAATGATAAAAGACTATAATTATATTATAAATGCATGATGTTTTGGTATTATAATTTAGGCGTTTAAACAATATTATTTTATTATTTTACATGAAATGCAAAATATATGGTCTGAAAGATTAATTTGATTAGAATGCGCTGATCAAAATATCTAAACCTTATGGCTATAGATACGGAATATAAATTGGGACAATACGAAAAATAAACTTACTGTTTGACCTAGCAATGGACCACTTGCAATGAGCGAACTTTTTAAAATAATTTGAAATTTTCTTATTACATATTATTTCTTACAAAAAATAAAAAATAATGTTCCCTTGTTGCAACAATTACAAACATTTTATTGCAAGTGGTCCATTCAGTAATAGTAGTAATAGAGTATATTATTATTATTTTAAGGGGCTACTTACGATTAAATGTAAATTAAGAGCTATATAAAACCACTAACCATGATCACTTATAATTTGCGCACCAATAATATACGTGTGTTGTGAACTTTTTAAATTCTAACACTTTCTTATCCTGTTTTTAACAAATATTATGAAACTATAAACCATGTTTTCAGTACAGAGACAAACAGTCAACTGAATATACGCACAAGAAATATTTTAAAATAAATTGTTATCACTAGATAAAGTACGGTGGAAGGTGGACTTGAACTTTGAACCAATATAAGGGAAATTAGTCATAAGTCATATCACAATATATATCTCTTATTGTAAAATAAAATAAAATTTTTTACTTTTTTATTTAACGTGTCGTGTTCTCTCTCTCTCTCTCTCTCTCTCTCTCTCTCTCTCTCACACACACACACACTTATTCTTATATAAAATAATTGAGTTGAGAAATGTTCATTTTTCGGGTTTTGATTTTTCTATTTTGACCACAACTAGTTCTGGTCAAAATTCAAAGACCAAAACTAGATATAAATGTTTACACCGGGTTTTGCTTTTTGCGAAATGCTCAAAACTAGTATGGATCAAAATTTCGTGACCAAAAGCCGAAATAAACTTGCATTTCGGGTTTTGGCAAAAAGCGACGAACCAAAAGCCGAAATGAGCAAAAATACCTAGTTTGGGTCAATTTCGGGTTTTGATGCTAACATATATATATATAAATAATAACGTAATAACTGAATTTATCAATTACTATAAAAAATTAAAACTTATTATCTCTAAGTACGAAACATATTAATTCAAAACTCCCTTCCAATATAATTATAACACCGACTGATTAATATGACTGAAAACAAGACTCATTTTGAAACAAATTTTCACGTCTAATATATATATGGTTTCAAATTACATAAAAAAATTTAGCACGCGGCACAGTACATTTAGAATATATTTAGAAACCATGATTTCTGCGTATATACATGCAAAATAATTGTTATGTTTTTTGTATTCTTTTGCGTCAAATCATATAATATATTATGACACATATATTATTTATTATATTTGTTTTTAGTTGCAGGAAGAAAATTTAAATAGCAGATTTTTATGGAGATAATTCAGTTACTACTATCTATAGTCTCTGTATAAAATTTGATTATATTTAGAATTTAGAAGCATATTTTATTATATATTTTATTTAAGAAAATTGAAGTATACACATAAAATTAAAGCTTAATTATAAACTTAATTTAAAATAACGTTTTAAAACGGAGAAGTTTTGTAACAAAAAAATATATTTATTATTTACATGTAAAGGTTAAATTATACTATATTATTATTATTTTACCACTTGAAACAATTTAGAAAATCATTAAAATGAGAAATTAAGCATTACCGCCAGGCTCAAACCTTATTTTAAAAGATATTGTAAGATTACTCAAGATTGTTTCAATTGATATACCCGCAGATTGCGCAAGATTTGTTTGAAAAACTTTTCGTATGATTTTTTTTTCGCGGGAAAAATGTGTCCTCAACAAGTTTCAATATAATATATAATAATCTTGTGTGCAAGAGCAAAAATCTTTTCCTTTTTTAACTTATGCGTAAAAAGGTCTCGGTCAAGATATGTTAGATGATAAAAAAAAAGTCGTAAAATTATTTCATAAAAGGTGATATTATCTTGAATCAATTATTATATAGATATATGAATTTATGATTTTTGAGTCCATTAAGTACTGCGGGTATTTTTAATTAATTTTTGAAAGTTGCGAAATGACGTCACACGCAGCATCTTATGTTTGTGTGCATATGAAAAAGTTGCAGCCTCAGATATTATTTCGTGACATTCTAAATTATATAAAAAAAAAGTTTCTATTTAGAAAAATATATTGTGCGTACTCTTTTATATAATGCATGGAATATAAACCCCTATTATTTTTTTTTTTAGTTCAAAATACATGTTTAATTCATTTTAATCTCCTACAATCATACACAGAACATTGAACATCAGCAGGTTCTTCTTATTCGTACGCAAGAATATAGATACATTCTTGCACACAAAATTTTTTTTTTTTTTTTTTTTTTTTTTTTTTTTACAAAAAAATGTGTTGTTCTTGCGGAGATGAAATGTTTGATCTCACCATATCTTACGCACGATTAGTTATCTTTTCATATTCTTAAAATTTACGTAAGAAAATCAGATTAAAAAAAAAAAAAAAAAAAGTAAAGTAGAAAAAGAAGTTGTAAAGTTCTTTGTCACCACTCGACTCGACATCACAATATAATATAATATTATATATATATATATATATATATATATATATATATATATATATATATATATATATATATATATATATATATATATATATATATACATCATGTGTGTGTGTTACTCTAAGCAGTTTTGCGTAATTTCTTGCATAAAATATTATCAAATATTATAAAGACTATAATATTAATTACATTATATACAGAGTATAACTGAATTATCTACATTAATCTCCCATTTTAATTTTATTCCTCAACTAAAAACAAATATAATATGATTTGATGCAAAAGAATATGAAAAATATAAAAATTATTTCGCGTATAGTTTCTAAATATGTTCTAATTATGTACTGTTTTTTTTTTTTTTTTTTTTTTTTACAATTTGCAACTATATAATTATACACATAAAAATTTGTTTCCAAATGAGTCTTGTTTTCAGTCATTGATAAATTCAGTTATTACTTTATTATTTTTATATATATATATAATTCTGTGTACACAGTTTTAGTATAATTTTAAACTGAAAAAAGTGATGCCTATTTACCTGAAATGTAAGATATTACCAAAAATTAAAATGTATACAATAAAAAACTCAAAAAACTATAATATATAATATAATCCGTATATATATATAAATATGTGTTTGTAAAAAGTACATGCAGTCCGTGTAAAAATAATGTATTGTGCATGCTGTATGCTCTGCGGTTGTTATTGAAGATATAATAACAAAATTGGTAATAAAAGTTATAATACCATGGTTAATTGGAAGAAAGTAAAGAAAAATGGAGAAAATTCAAGAAACCTTCAATTTACTCAAATATCTTTCAAAATGCATAAGATTGCCGCGCTTGTATTTAGTAGCGCATGCGCAAAGCGGTTTCCAGCGAGTTCGGCAAAAAAAAGTTTTCTGCGCCGACCGTCTCGTCATACAAGGAGAGAGAGTGGAGCTGGAGTCGGAGTGGAGTGGAGAGCCGAGCTGAGCCGAGCACTGAGCGATTCACCGCCTGAAGCTGAACAGGAATGGTGTTCGTAAACCTGTTTGGGGCATGCTCCAAAAATGCGCAATTGCATTTAAAAAGCATTGGCTGATTGTCATTTTTTTGTGTTCTGGAACACGAAGAACAGGGTTTACGAACACCATTACTGTAAAAGACAGGTTCAAGTGCGGGTACATACAAGCACAAGGTAATGATACAAGAATACAAGATCCAAGAGCCCGACCCGAGCCAGGGATGAAGCGAGAAGTGCGGAGAGTAGCCACAAAGCGCATGCGCATAGCATACGTGTGTTTGGTTTTTCATTTTTTTTTTTTTCTTCCATTTTTCCACTTTTTTCGATGCAGTTTTTTTTCAGCTACGAGCTCGACTGGAACAGTCTGGAACCAACTGGAACAGTAACAGTATTACTATTACTGGTTTGGTTGCATGGGTTGCATCCACATCAGAATCAGATCCACATGCGCAGAAAAATCCTGGTAAAATCTGAGTTAGTTACGTGTAAGGAAACAGGAAACAGAGGAAAATAATTCTTCCCGCCCGCGTGTTTGTGTTGAAGTTGAAAGCAGGTTGATTGATAGCAATGTTTACAAATTAAAAACATTGGCAATACATAGATTTCAAAATGCTTTCAGAAAGGTAAGAGTGTACATTATTAGAACTTTTATTTTATTATTATACAAGTATGTACATAATGCTGTAAACTATTTTTTTAGACTTGGGAATTGTCAGATGTGTGAGTCTGAGTCTGCAAAATATACATGCCCCGGATGCGAGATGAGAACATGCTGCCTTGATTGTGTGAAAAATCACAAAATTGAGATGGAGTGTGATGGTAAAAGAAATAAAACTGCGTATAAGCCACTTTCTAAATTTACAAACCTTGACTTTTTAAGTGGTAAGTAATCAAATAACAAATGTTTTGTGAGGGGTTGGGTTGGGGTACAGTGTGGGTACACCAGTACATAATACATACACAGTAATATTATGTAAGAGGGAGGGATTGTGTTATAAAAGGGTGTATGCGCATGACGTCATATTTAATGCGCTTGGATGCCATACTCATACTGGAACTGGAGTAATGAAAAACATTATGGTACTCGGCATAGGACAAACTTTTTGTTTTTGGCTATTTTCTTTGGGAAATCGTTTAATTTTATGTTATATATGTACATAATATTATTTTTCTCACCAACTATGTATGGTAAATGTATGTACTAGTTATCGGCAGCTTAAGTGTCTTAAGGTTGAAATTCCTATAGTATTGTAGAGAAAAAGCAGCCAAACCGACACTGCCGCAGTTATCAGCACCCCTATTTATGTCGGCACCCTCTAGTGATAAAAGAGTTTTAAGTAAAGGTATGGCAAGTAGATGGAATTCTAAGATGGTTGGTTCTAGTTAGAATCTCGTAAACTTATTACTTTCGCCGTAAAAAGAGCCTGCCAATAACTGCAGCGTGCTGATAAATAGTACATTTACCATACATAATCGGGAGTCCTATATCATGAATTTTTAGTTGTTTTATTTATTTTTTTGATATCAAAATATCCTAAATTTCTTATTTTCTTTTGTTTTTTAAGACTACACTTTACTAGAAGATATATCTCAAGCTGTGGATAGCTTTGCAAAGGATAAGAGAAATCAGTATGACAGAAGCCAGGGGAATTTACCCAAAGTATGTATTTTTTATTATTATTAATTCGTTAATATATTTATCTATTATGTATGTATTTCCCGTCTTACAAACATAATTAGCAATAATTTGTAGGTATGCATAAATAATATATATAAATTTAGAATTCCGTCCCTCTTGTTAACAGCACTTGTTCAAGCTACGTCAGGCAGCACATCATCGTGACATGCGAATATGGTTCTTACCTCCAAGTTTTTCACGCAGCAAACAAAATACAACATACCTTGATTGGAGAACATGGGTAATCTCATGGAAATTGCAATGGATATTTCCCGATGCTAAAAATGAGAAAATGCAGGTATATAAAGCTCACATATAGTTTGCCTGTAATATACTATTATAAACAAATAACACACCACAATAAATAAATATAATTATATGGTATTGGCTTGCCTTCTTAGTCAGGTCATTATTTCATTTGGGGGGTCTCAACACGTGCCATCTATTTGTGTGGCTCTGAAACTTTGTGACCAGGGTCATCACATCCTTATAACCTCATCAAAGTTTGTTTGAAGTAGATAAACCTACCAGGGGCTGAGCAATGAGCTCCGAATGAGAGCATAGAATTGCTATTTAAAATACATTTGTCACTTTGGTATCCATAGAAAAATATTAGTATATTTTTACATGTATGAATCACACTGTGACATATTGAACCTTATAGAACTGAAAATGTTAAAAAGTTCTTCGAACGAGAGGGTGATCAAAAATATATTTCAACTGTATCAGAGAGTATGTCAAAATAAATAAAGCTATCATTATTTTTATGTAATAATAATGATATTATTTAATATTACTTTTTTTACCTTCATATGTAAGAAGATTAAAATCAATATCTCTTCCAATAAACCAATAGTATATGCAGTAGAGGTTAATTACGTACTGCATATGAAAGTACTGGTAGCATTGTTAAGGGCGCATGGAATTGAATGTCTTTATAATTCAATTTTTTTTTTTTATTCCTTGCAGTTAATTGACAAACTGGTATGTGAAAACTGCATACTACGCGAGTGTGTTGTAAGCAAAATTGAGAGCAGCGATGTTCTAGACACATACAAGGAGGCAGGCATTGAGTTAGTCAGTGTACTGCTCAGAGCAGAAAATATACCAAATGCTAATAAAAGGCAAGTGAAATATTAATCAGAATTATAAAGTGCATCAAATGTTTTAACTTTTAACACTTGGAATGTGATTGCAGTTATTTTCACTTGGATCTTGATAAAACTTTGAAGGAAAACCTCCAAGGACATACACTTGTTGAGTTTCCTGTGCTTCATGCTGTTTTAAGCAAGAACTTGACACATTACAGTATCATTACACTTGGTAAGTAAACGATTATTGTAGTTAAACTTTTGTAAAGCCTTTAATGTTAGTTAATGTGTATGTTTTTAATAACTGTTACTATAATGTGACTACTCTACAATTTGAATAAAAAATTATTTGCTTGGGACATACATTGCTGTCAGGTAACACATTACAGTACTTACATTTTTGTTTCCCAGACGAGGCCAAAGAAAAACGGAAGGCCCAGGTTGCTCCAGAGGATGGAGAGACCAGTAGAATACCCTCCACTTCTAGCTCTGGAATAGCTCTAGCCTGTAAAACTAATTCTTCCAAGCTCGTTTGCGAAGTAGATGAACCTGTCAGCAAAAAGCCCAGAATTGACTCTGTATTGAATGCTTCAAATCCTACATTAAAAGTTAATACTGATAGCAGCCTACTATCAAGTGAAATAAACAAATCTGATGATCCTGCATCTAGTTCTGATGAATCAACATCTTCTGAAGAGTCATCATCAGAGGAAGAATCGTCTGGCAATTCAGATGTCAACGAACCTGGTGCTATAAATCCTGCTGTTGACACCATCATCTTTAAAGAATCAGAGTCTATGTGTGATATGGTGGTATCTGGTGTAAGAAGATTTAATATTCCGGCACAAACATCTAGTTTAGATAAATAAATATGTATATTTTTCAAGAAATGTCAATCAATTTGTTTGATGATTGCCATGCATTTGTAGAATGTTAGAAGTCTTTTTTTTTTTTTTTTTTTTTTTTTTTTTTTTTTTAACATAATGTTTGCAAACTTTTTGCTGCCACAGAATTGAGTTACAATTGAAGTTTTGAAAGCTTTTATCTTCTCTTGCAAAATCAAAGAAAATAAATCATCATGGTTAGTTTGTAATATACTGTAAAAGAAAAGGAATATGGAAACTGGCAAGGGTCTTACCATAGTGAAGAGAGTCCAATAGTTTGGTGAAAATCTTGCTAGCATCAATGGCTTCGCGGTAAAACTGAACTATCTATAGTCTCCGTGCGCCTCATATTTGGAGCATCTGCGCTCTCCGCCTCTCCCAAAATTGAAGCATCTGTAATGAAGCCCTGGTAAGAGATGCTTCAATTTTGGGAGAGGCGGAGAGCTCAGATGTTCCAAATTTGAGGCGCGCGGAGACTATAGATAGTTCAGTTTTGTGTGTAGCCAACAATATATTGAGTAGTCAGTCAGGACCATGGGTGAGTACTGAAGAAGGCACACACACATACTCCGTTTGTCTTGGAAGTAAGTGACGAAAGTTATCTAATGTGTGTTAGTTTTTTTATCTCTGTGCTAGCAAGAATTTCACCAAATTATGAGTCTCTCTTCACTATGGTAAGACCCTAGCTGGTTTCCGCTATCCTTTTATGTTATTCATTTTATTTAGGATTACGAAATTAAAAGAAAAAATCCCACCACACACGCAGCTATAATGTGGAAAAATGTACGTGTATTTTTCAACATTATAGCTATGTAATGGTGAGCTTTTTTATTGTCCCTTTCTTTTAATGTAGTATCAAATAACCACAATAGTTTTTTCCTTCATATTTGTTTAGGATTTAAAAGCACTGAAAAAATAATTTTTTATTATTTTATGATGTCCTCTTAAGCATTTAAATTACACTCTTTAACCAATGCTTTGCTGTATGAAGTCTGGCTGGCTGACCATAATTTTTTTTCTGTCTTCCAAGAATATTGTAATGTTATTTTATAATCATCATAGATTTATTTTTATGGCCACATAAAATATTGTAGTCACATATTATACTTTTAAAGTGATATCTCATAATAAATCTTATTATTTCATTTATTGCAGCTAAACCAAAATTGTTTTTATTTCCTACTCCAAGTTGGTTATTTATTACTAATAAACGTGCATATTAGATTAGTAAATGCAGATAGTAAAACATTACAAATTTAGTGATTCTTAAATTTGTAAGTTGCAGTTTTACAAGTTTAAATAAAAAAGACAATCTTATTGTTATCACGTAGTTTATTACAAATTCACAATACAATATTTACAGACAAAATTTAGGACCCTCCCATAATCTTTGGCAGAGGGGTTGCAAATTCAATTAATTTACATTTTATATTTAAAAAAGGGCATGTCAGTATTTTTGAACTTTTTTGTTTACATATTAAGTAACAAAAATTTAACATCATTTGGTGTCACTTGAAAGCACTTATCTAATTATTTACTACGGTAGTTCTTTCATTGAACACAAATCATGGGGAAGTACATTGATTGAAATAAAATAATTATATATTCTCATTGCCGCAATTGAAATCATGAAAAGTAGCTTTTTATATTAGCAGTTCCTAAAATGCAAATAATAGGTATAATGTATAAGCATTGTTAGCATGTTTATAATACCATTAATGTCATTTCCTTGCATGTTAATCTCGACTTGTTATTGTAACTGTATGTTTCTTTTTATTTGTTTAGGAAGTAAAAACCATTTTGGTTTCAATGTTAATCAAAGGAAAGAATAGGAAAACCAACAAGCACCTTACCACAATGAAGTCTGAAGCTATAGGTGAATATTTTGATGGCAAACAAATATATTTACTATGATTAATATTATGTTTTATGGGCAACAGCTCTCTTCTTAAATTATGTAAATATATTTGTGTTAACTGTGCCATCAAGATCTTTACCCAGCTTCAGACTTATCGTGGAAATGTGCTTGTTGGATTTCCTTTCCTTTGATTTTACTATATGTTTCAATATGAATTGTACATTACCTAAGGAACAAATCTCATTGCTTGTTACAATAACAAAGTTTTTAAAATAAAATTGATATTTTTCCATGAGTTCAAAAAAGCTTGCATACTTAAATAATAAAGTGACCTTTCTGATTATATTTTAAGCAGCTCAGCATAAAAAAAAATAAGAATGATATAAAATAACTCTTGAAAATTATAGCAACCAAGCAAATAAAAACTGCAATATAGTGATTTCTTACACTTGCTAATGAATCATGTTAAAAATAACCCAGTTTTTGTTATTATAATGTAATTATCCTATAATATTTCAATTTGACTCGCTATAGTTGCTAAACATCCAGAATTAATAATATGTACAAATAAAAATTCAAAATAAATTTACAATAGGAATTTTTTGACTTTTTATATTTGAAAGCACTGTAATTTATTTTTAAATAAAGAAAATCAATAATAATTTTTTTATTGTTTGTCTTATTGAAGCAATCACTACTTCATATAGAGATCATAATGGTTTGGTGTTGTCCTAAACATCCCACTTATTAAATTTTATAAATCATAATAACAACATAAACACTCCAAAATCAATAATGCTGTTCATAAACCCTGTTCTCTGCACCAAAAATGACAATCGCCTATGGTTATTCAAATGGAATGCGCATTTTTTGGTGCAAGAGAACAGGGTTTAAAAACAGCATTAATAGAAATTTTCAACAAAATGTTCTGTGCACAGCTAGACTGTCAATAATTTTGATTTCTTAGTTCAAGAGATCATATTTCATAAAATAAAAAGAATGATCAAAGTTATATTAACACTAATATAATTGTTTAGTATTGTCAGACAGTTTATGATGCCTTACAAAGCAAAGTACAATACACAAATCTAACTGTGCTACAATTAAATTCTAAGTTTTATAATTCACTTTATATACAAAGTGAAAAGGTAGCTGCTACCCTCCTAAAAAATTGAATTGTATAAAACTTGAGTATGTAACATTCACAACATTAAAACTTTCAGCCTTATGTTAGAAACAAAGCAAATAATATTTCGATGTAACAATGGGGATTTTTCCTTTTTTTATATATATTTATATTTTTCCTTCTAAAGTCAGTTGGCTTAAAAATAGTAAACATGACTGTCAATTTTTTAAGCATGTAAAATAGAAAAAATCCTCCACTTCATCAAGATTTCATTTATAGAAATCTTGGTTATTAATTATTGCATATTATATCAGGCTACTATGGTTATATAACTTTATATAAGAGCATTATTTCCATACATTCAAAAATAAAATGGCTCTCTCAATAGCTGAAAACAGCACATAGTGAGGGAGAAGAAAGGTTTAATTTTGTAATGTGTTCGTCCATATTTATCATGACATGTGTTAACTTCTATTAAGAGAAAGCATTTTATGCCTCTTTCTTTCACTAATTTTAATTATTATTATATATATATTTTTTTTTTAACAATATGTATATAATGATTATCTAGCAAAATTTTATATAATAAATGTAGATATTATTATTTATCAGGTATTTCATTTGTCATAATTTAAAATTGATTTACAATTTCTTCAAGTAATTTTTATCTTAATTAAGTTATAATTCTGCTATGCGTTATAATATATTTAGAAGCATATATTTGTGCTAAATATTATTTCATAAGCATTAATTTTAATTCTCTAAAATAATTAGAGAACATAGGTCAATGAAGTATAATTTTCCCTGAAATTCTCACCTCCCAGAATTTATATAGCTACGTAGTTTTATTCACAATAAAAGTGCACCATAAATATGCACCTGTGTGTAAGAAAATTAATATCATTTTGCTAATCCCTGAATATTTCATTATTATAAATTGATATTAAGTATTACTCAATTCAAAGTTCTTTGTATCAGGTTGAGTTTAAAAATCTATTACTGTAATTTAACCTGGAAATTAGATGGACCAAGATCTCCATTTATTTGCAAATATTACATAATCTCTTCAGTCCCTGACTTTTTTAAAAAAATATGTTTTAGTCGTAAATTTTAACCACATTTTTGTGTGGCTTTCAGAAAAGCGAAAATACCTATGTCTCTTTTGTCAAAAATGTTTTCTTACTTTTGGGGACCCTTACCCTTTCTAGAATGTTCAAAATAGCTTTAAAAACCGAGTAAAATTCAAGGGTGCTTTCTGTTCCAATTTTCGTATTTTTATCTCAGTTTGTTCTACTTTCTATCTTTTCTTTATTATTATTTTTTTTTAATTGTCTTTTTCTTATTTTTAATGAAGTATCTGCTGTCTACTGTATTGTTTACTGGGACTGAAGGAGTTAGGTCCTCCCCCCCCCCCCCTCCCAACTGTACAGTAATTTTTAGATCAGATCAATTTTGATAAAACTTTTATTTTCAGCACTAGTAAATATCCAATACATTTTAGCAAATATTGGCAATAAAATTTACAGTAAAAGAGCTCCCCAAAAATTATATTCCAACTTTGGCACATTTACCAGATAAACAAAGAACTTTGATTTTAATTGGCCTGGCAGATCATAATGTTTTACACTTTATTATTATTTTATTTTAAGTCACAATATTTAGCTGCTTTAAATGTTCATATATAAAAACACAGAACTCAGTCGATTATACATCTTCACCAAAAAAATAAATTAGGTATCATGATATAAAATAATGTTCATAACACTTTGTACGAAGCAATACAACTTAATAATATAAACATTCTACAAAGAAAAAAACTAACTATAACTATAGTACTAAAATCTGTGTTGTAATGCTTGGTACATATTTTTAAGTTCACAAAGCACTTGCTAAATAACAGTTTCTGAGTCTACATTATATGCTGAGTGATGTCCATTATATGGAGGTGGAGCTTGGTGCATGTGTCTTCTGTAACTATGCCTTAAAGTATTTCCAGCAGGGTGACTTGATGTGGGCACTTGAGCTGCAGCTCTGAGGGACACAGGCCTTTGCCCGTGGTAGTTTGAGTAGCTCGAGGCAGGCCGATCTAGTGACTGCTGTGAGGAGCTCTGATACGTAGGGTTAGAATGTCCAACTAGTCTACGTTCTTGCTGCTCCAGTAGTCTTGATACAGGGTTTATATGTGATGTTGGATGACTATGACGTGACCTTGTAGACCCTCGTGATGTACTACGTCGCTTCACCCTACGTGGGGTCATGGGTTTTGCTGCATGAGTTCCACCATCATCATGATCGTCATCCTCGACAACAGTACTAGTTCGCACAGAGATTCTATCTGGAGTTCGGGGTCGTTCTTGGCTGAACTCAATTGAATAGAGGGAAGCTGGGTGACTCTTACTAACCGGCAGAGCTGTAGACATAGTTTAAGTTAGTATTGGGTGACACTATACACAGCACACTAAATAGAAAAGTTTGGCTTCACAGAAAAACAAAAATTACTGTAAGGAAACAGTGTGTGCCATTAATAAATAAATAAAAAATAAAAGAGAGAGATGTAGTTACTGTATCAAATTTTTATTTCAGGGAGTAGGTAACCGACTGATATTTCACAAACTAGACGGACGCAAATTATAATATTGACAGAAAGTAAAGAAGAAATGGCACATGTGAAACGTCAAACATGTGAAAATACGATCAAATATTTAAGTTATTCCACTTTGAAGATTACATGCAAATGGGGAAATTCAAATTTTAGCAGCAAATTTTAGTCAAACAAGCAAAAAATAGTAATAATAAATAAATATACATAATATATTTTATTCTCCCCCTCCTTCTCCATCCCCCCCCCCCCCCCTCTACCACGGCATCTCTGTCAGTTTACACTCATTACTATCTCCTATTTCACAATTTTCCCTAATTTATCAATGTGTTTTTCAATTAAATCTTCAAAGACATTTAATAGACCTCCAAAATACATCAAAGTAACTTTATGAGAACAAGCCAAAAATAGAATAGCATAATATTTGATAATACAGTAAATTTTACTGTATATGAATAAAAAATTAATTACATGCTCAAATTAAAATATTACAACTACGCTACCCTCAGAATGAATGGAAGGCATGCCATTGATCTTTCAATTTAGCAATTAAAGGAACAAAAGTAAAATAAACCAAAACAAATATAACAATTCTCAGAAGTGTATCCATTTAAGTTTCAAAATAAAATAGCAAGAATAAAAATAAACAAAAGTTTGTTATACAAGGAAAATTAAAGTTCAAACTTAAACGGATAAACTAATGAGAATTGACACAGATTTTTTTACAACAGGTTAATACACATGTTAAGTAACATAGACATGGACAACGTAACAAGTGCATATATCAATATGAACAACGTACAGAGGGCGTAGTGCCATGTGAGGAGTGGGAGAAATATTTCTCCTAGACCTCTCGGGGGAAAAATCCCCCACAAAATCAACTGAAACAGAAAAAAGAAAAGAAAGGAAAGAAAACAGAAACATGCTTACTACCAGCATCTATGTTAACTATTATTTGTTTTCTTATCACTTACCAAACTGTTTGAGGGTCAAATCCTCCAATGAAATCAACTGCTCAGAGCAAATACCAAGAGGCATACTTAGCATAAGTAATATACGTATATACAGACAATATACAAATTTTTCTAGCTTAAATAGTAATATTAGCAAATTATGAATTAATTATGAGCTGCATTTGATAGTAGCTTTACCAGTAAAAGTACAAGCAGGTATATATCCCCCAATCCATTTAAGGAGCATAAGAATATTAAGAATACAAATTGCTTGTATAATAATTATTTTCCTCTGCCACATTTCGATAGAAATGAAAGTCCTACATTTTATACCACAATACATAAAAACCAGATTGAAGCATTGAGATGTGTAACAAGAAAGTGTACCAGTAGTCTTAAGTTTGCAATAAATTCAACTAGCATAGTTTTGATAGAGCAGAAGTGTGCTTGATGAAGAAACTCAAGATTACAGTGTAAAATAATGTACGAAATGTGAATACTTACAGCTATCATCTTCTTCCAGCATAACCTTGGTTACCCATATGGAGGTCACTCCTCCCAGCAACTACATACAACATAGAAAGACTTAATTATATAGAGTGCCATGAAAGTTCAAACTAATGAGACAACTCTAGAAGATACTATTTTTTACTATTACTGTACCAGTACATATTCTTATTACTTTGTGTCTGTCTCCTTAAACAAAATGCAACAGTTCTAACATTTGTTATACTTTCATGATTATTTGTAGTACATTTTAATCAATACATTAAATCAGCTGCCCTAACATAAAAGTTGCATATTTACATTTACACCTAAAACATATAGCACTGAAAATATTAATGCAGAATTAAAACTTGCATCATAATATAAAAGTTATTACTTCTGTGTGTATTTAGTTCCATTTACTTACGGCCAACACAACTTGGATACCAGCTTGCAACACCTCAACAATCTCATATGGCAGTATACAGCCCACAACTCGTTCAGGACGTATTGGTCGGAGCACATCCTCCTCCCCAGTGATGTTGGCAGGGAAGGAGGCTCGACATCCAGGGCCATTTATCTCCCACCAACTGGAGCTTCCAGTGCCCATGTTGAGAGCATCACCATACTGCTGTCAACACCAACATTACAACTCATCAAGTCATGCATTTTCATGTCATGGTTACTTCTACAATAATGTATAACCATATGGTATAACTAATAACACAAATTTTTTTTTTCTTTGAATTAACTCAATAAGCATTATTAAAACGCAAACCCTAAAAAATACATACATACATACATACATACATACATATCATGACGCTATAAATCCCTTTCGGGGTAAGCCAACAACACAGATGTTTTATCCTGACCCAGTGATAGACCTCCACAACTTCCTATCCTGACATACTTCACTTGCTTCCGCCAGTCTCATACCTTGTTTCATACATTTCCTTTTGCATTTCATACTGCGTACATTCTTATTTTTCAAACATCTTCCAACCACCTCAGACCATGATGTTTTAGGCCTGCCTCTATCTCTCCTTCCATCCACTCTACTATGAAATACCTCCTTTGCTATTCTTTCATCACCCATTCTCTCAACATGACCAAACCACCGTAGTACACTGTTCTCATACTTCTCAGTCACAGTTTCTTTTACTCCACATTTCTCCAACACCCAAGTATTCCTTACCCTATCTAATCTTGTTTTACCACACATACTTCTGAGAAAACTCATACCTAAAAAATAAAGTTAATAAATTTAAAATAATAATATTAAAATACAGTAATACAATATATATATAAGAAGACAAATCATCACAGTTTGATAACAAATTAAAAAAAAATAAAAACTAAAAAACTTCAAGGAATAAAGTAAGGAATAATATCAACAACATTATTTTAATTAGATACAATATGGTAAGACTACTTCAAATTATGACACATATTATGTTGATGCAGTATTTGCTTGTTATTTATTTTAACTTTGGTGTTTTACTTGCAAAAAAATAATGAAAGGATAAAGCATTTGCATGACACTGATAAGCTTTTCATTTAATTTTATACAATTTATATTCTGTGATGTAAACTATGCCATAAGTCTGTGTTGCAAGAAATAATGAGTGACCAAGGTAGAGTTACACTGCAATTCGTTTGCAATAAATGTAAGGAATTGGATAATTTGTGATCCATAAAGTTTACAGGTACCGTACTGTAAATATTTTCATATAATAAAATTTTCCACATAATATGCTTTAATCGTTAAACTATGTTTTCTTTCTTTTGATTTACTGTACATTATAAATCACCAAAATCTATAATTCACATATTCTACACATGATGTTCCACTTAGCGCAACGGCGCTGTGTTTTGAGTGGTCATCAAGACCTTGGCTCTCCCACCACCGCACCTCTACTTAACACAGGGATGATAAAGTAATGACAATACAATAAAATATTTTCCAAGGTTTCAAAAAGAAGAATAACAGAACTTTTGTGTCAAAAAAGCTATCTTTAGTGAACTCTCAGAGCATTGCGTATAGGAACTGTAGTAAAATGTACTTGCCTTTGTGAGTCCTCCAACTTCAAGGTAAAAGCAGATGACAAATACATTCCAGCCAAGCCAGAAAAGGCACCAGACACAATACTGAAAAAGAAATACACAAAACATTGTAACATAGTTTAAGACAATAATTTAAGTACAGTACTATGTTTCATTACATTATTAGTTATAATATATTTATTAAAATTTGAACTGTTGTTAAAAGCATGTGTGTGCATGTGTATTAGTGCTGTTAAAAAACGTCCAGATTTTAAATCCAGATACAATAGTATCCGTTATCCGAATTTGTATTTTGATCACACTCCAGGTGATAATGGGATCCAAATTATTTTCATCCGTTTTCAGCTCCGAATTAAAGAAATCCAGATAAAAAATCCGGATAAATGGGTAAATACTACCTTGATAAGAGCTGATTTTGATAGCCCTCCCCCCAGAAAATGACTTATTTTTGTTGAAATTTGTTACTTTTATGATCTGGATTTTGTTTACATGTACATTTGAAATCCGGATAATGCAGATCCTGATAAAATTGTGCCTGTGAAACGCAGATTTCTTGATCCAGATAAGTTAAGTTCCATAATCCAAATTTAAAAATTATCCAGAATTTGACAGCCTAATGTGCATATCATCACTCAGATATGAAAACCTCGGATTGATAGATTGGCTTTCAATTTCACCCCGGTTGACTGTACAGCAAATTTTTAAAAATTCATTTAACATCATGGAAATAAGATATTTACATTATATGCAAAAGAACATTTAAGGGATTCAAAATTGCACCCCTAAAATAATTTTGAGCTTCAAAACATTAATAGAACGCGAGATTCGTTTTTTGCAAATTTTGGCAAGGAAGTTGCTTAAAAAAAAAAAATGAACTGCATATTAAGAATAAGTAACATTTCTTGACTATGATATTAATTTGAAAATTCTATTGCTTACTGTTGCATGGGAAAAATCATTTTAATTTCAATTCTTTGAACAACGTGCGAAAACAGGGTGTTTTAGTTTACTAAACTAATTGAAGAATTGTGAGCAAACTGTTAGCGATAAAAATATAACATTATTAAAATATATTGTCAGATATATAAGCCGCACCACAAAAATAATTTCAATTTTTTGAAGCTTTTTTTTTTTTTTTTTTTAATTATAACAATTCAAACTTCAATAACACACAAATGTCTAATCCAAGGTTTTCATATCCAAGTGACGATATATAATAATATAATGTACTCATACAAATGCTATATATTAACTGTCAAACTTACCGAGATGAGGTAGCGGGGACGATATTGGTATGCACCAAAGAAACCAAAGATGACAAATATTATGGTGAAGAAATTTGTCAGTATTGGTACCCACATATATCCAAGGAAATCAAACACTTGGCGAAATGTTGTAAACAACTAAAACAGAAAAATATAAAACATTTAAAATATATATAATACATGTTATATAAAATGTTTAATTAAGATGTACAGTATACAATTATGCTAAAAATTAAATAATAATAGAGAGATTAGAGCATTGAACTGAAAATTACTCAAACATGGTGATTATCTTATTTCCCTTGGCCCCTTGGGGGAAAAAAAAAAATCTACATGCTCCAGTCATCAAAACATTGAAATGTCCATTGAAATCTAAAGATAATTAGGGTTACAATTTGCATATGACTAGCATTGTTTTTTGTTTTTTAAATTTTGAACTAATAACTTTTTTTTAAACTTTCTGATGTTATATAGATCGTCTATATCGCAGCAAATTGTTTCAAGTGAAATTATCACTAGAGCGCCAAACGTTCCATCTGACACAGTAAATCCTATGTAGATGGAGCGTTTAAGGAGCTCGTGATAATTTCACTTGAAACAATTTGATGCAATAGAGACGAGATACTTTTATGCTCTATCGATTACTTTTTGTTTGATATTTATTTACCTATCCTGTTTCAAGAAAATTGAGCGTTAGTTTGCCCATTTGAATTACATTGATTTTGAATTTTCGCGACAAAATAAAAATGGTTAAAAATTAATTGCGAGAAATGTATGCAAAGTACGAAGAAATTATATTTGAACTTCTATTTTGTAAAAAAGAGATGCATCTAAAAATAATTTTTTTAAATGTTTTACGATTTTTTTTTTTTTTTTTAAGGGGTTTGTTCCAGGACTGAGGTTAACCCTTTATAACAAAATTTTTATTACGTATTAAAGGGTATAAAGGGTTTAAATAAATATACTAATTTGGCACAATATTCAGTATATTAATGGTACCCATTATTAGACTTTTTTTTATTTATGTTTCTTTTTCTTTCAAGGGTTATAGTTCATTGGGACTTGGGTTCAAATGTTTAATCGGGCACAACATACGGTAATACAACAGCATCAGACTTTGTAATGGCCTGCAACCAGTTTTGCTCTAATCTCTCTGCCTACTAATTTTCTTATTATTATTATTTTTTTTATATATATATATATAATTATGCTATGCATAATTTATATACTGCATAATACGGTATATTCTTATTAATTTCATTATATTATTATTATATGACATTAACTGCAAAAATATTTTCCTCATTTTATATTAATATAGGTATAAAATAATATATTAATTATATATTATACTTTTCATAGAACTCGATTGGAGCATACAGTAGTACAGTATGTACAGTTTCGATCAAATGAATAGTTACCATTTAAACTCGATGTTTTTTACCGCGTTAAATTTTGTTCAATTTTGCAACCTTGTTTATGATTATTCATTGAACTCTATATTCTCAATCACATCTATATTCAAATTCATTGAGTCTATATATTGTAATAGTTGACAAATACACCACAAGAAGTCACCTGTGATGCACTCAGGTAGACAATCCGGCGGGTAAATATTTTGCTTGCTTGCTTGCTCATTCTCTCTCTCTCTCTCTCTCTCTTCTAAGAAATGCATTTAATCTTTTTTTTATGTTTCAAAATAACTGCTGACTTACCGATTTGCCCGATTAAGAGATTAAAATTAAGATTTTTTTTTTTTATCATTTACAGTATATCAATATGATTTGTAATGACAGCAATTTGGTAAGAAAATAGTTCGAAACTTGTTATCAAACAAATACTTGAAAGCATTTCTCACAAGAGAGAGAGAGAGAGAGAGAGAGAGAGAGAGAGAGAGAGAGAGAGAGAGAGAGAGAGAGAGAGAGAGAGAGAGAGAGAGAATGAGCAAGCAAGCAAGCAAAATATTTACCCGCCAGATGCAGATTGTCTACCTGAGTGCATCACAGCCATCACAGGTACTTCTTGTGGTGTCTTTGTCAACTATTACAATATATAGACTCAATGAATTTGAATATAGATGTGATTGAGAATATAGAGTTCAATGAATAATCATAAACAAGGTTGCAAACTTGAACGAAATTTAACGCGGTAAAAAACATCGAGTTTAAATGGTAACTATTCATTTGATCGAAACTGTACTTGAAAAAAGGAAAGGGCTGTAAGAAAGACATAGTAAAACATGGTTATCTAAGGTTATCTATATATTTTTATATAAATTTACAAACGTATAAATCTATAAATTTATGTACAGTACGATACTTGTACTTAAGGTATCATATTACCAACTCATTAAAGCTAGTACTCTTAAGCCCTTATCACATTTCATCTTTATTACTAACATATTATAGTAGAATGTATTGTATTATATCATACTGCCTTTTCATTCTTTATATGTGTACTCCACCATATAAGGTTTACTGTATTTTAATAGGTATAGTATAATAGCATAATACTTTTTTTTTTTCTTCTTTTTTTTTTTTTTTTTTTTTTTTAAGTTTAGTTTAGTTTACATACACCTAATTATGATTACTGAAATATAACAGGATTGCATCGCACCTGCTCAAGTAAAAATAAAATCAATAGAAATTGGGTGCTTGATAAAATTTATGAATAGTGGCATATTACATTATATATTATATAGGTACAGTCTGTACCTATATAATATATAATGTAATATGCCACTAGGTACAGTATGCATAGTACAAAACAAAATTTCGTAAAAATTTCATATACATATTGTATGCACATTAATGTATATGTATGTATTACATATATGTGTGTTCTGTATCAATTAACTAAAGAAATAAGATAGGATGTAGGTTAATTATTGAAATTAACGTATGTAATGGGGGAATAATAAGTGATACAAATTTGTAACAAATGATAGGCTAATGGTACGGACCGTGGGAATGATATTAGACGGGTTCTCACACTGTAACCCTCTGCATTGTTATTTGTATGAATATTTTTGTATGTATGAACATATACATACACAATATTTAGGAGGGAGTTAAAACACATACACTTGTCTGTGTTCATCCATGCATTAAGATATTATGATAATTTCAAGGATTATTTAAATGTTTCAACAAAATTTTCTCTTAAGAGATAAATAACTTTGCCAAAGAATACGTGACAAAAAATGTAAATAAAATAATGTAATAAAAAGCTTTCCCATCAGCTCTTCTATTTTTCATATGATATTTCAACCCCATTTTTTAATACTTTAAATGAGAACTAAACATATTAACGTTCAGAAGAAATATTTTCTTTAAATTTATACTTACAATTTGGAGGACGCAAATCGCCAGAACGAAGCGTCTTTTTGTACAGATGCCCATTCCTATCCAGGGGTTACAAAACTATTAAATTTTCACATTATTTTCTTCCTTTCAACCCCAATAACTCATTACTGAGTTAGTACAGATATTAAGGAACATTTCCGTCACAAAAGATTGTACAGATATTACCTTGTGAGTCAACAAAAACTAAAGGAATGCAGGAAAAGGTCCATGATCTCACATATACCCAACCTCAAACAGGTGCACAACAACGTTGCAAAGTTTCCAGGTTGCAAAGTGCATTCCTTTACTTAAATCGTTTAGTTTGAGTTTTACTTCCACAAATAATGATTTTTAAATGTTAAAGAATATGATATTTATTTATTTTTTTAATCTATGTAACACACAAAATGACTAAATGATGTTATTAACCTTGACTCAAATCTGTGATAAGACAATTTAGACAATGTTGCAATGGAATTTTGTTTACAAATGGCGTCGTTAGAGCGGCAGATTATAAAAATAAAAAAAGTTATGCATAAAAAAAAAAATAGAATAAATTTAAGAAGGTTGTTCAAGGTTTTAATTCAATGTTTTTTATACAGTTTTCAAAACCACAACCATCTTACTATTATATCATTTTCTATATCTAAATATGATCATATTTCTTTTTCTATATAACATGATTTTGTATTTTATACCATCTGAATCTGATATACACTCAAACTTTTTAACAAGAGGAATTACTCTTTTTTTATACACACACATACTATTACTCTAATCTCAGCATTTATTTAAAATTCCGTTGTATTATTGCTAATGTTATTTTGAGCAATTACGAGATAGTGGATATCAATATTTTAAATTGACACCAGAGGAATATATTTATAAAAGAATCATAAATATATATTTATATTTCTCAGGTCTCGTTTTAAATGAACGTATGACAAAAGGCCCTGAACCCTGATAAAGCAGGCCATACCATAGAGTTATTATAGATATAACCTCTTTGGGCCATACCTGTGCAAGTGTGCACACAGGTGACACAAGTAACGGCATAGGGGCAAGCTGCGGACATTTTTTTATTTTATTATTATTATTTTATCCCAGGGACTTTTTTCTTCACAGAGGACGTGTGCAGCATATGATTTGAAATAAAACATGAAACTCTCTTTTAAATTTGACATTTATATTTTTCTTTTATTTATACTATATTACAAATTAAAAATAAAATGTAGCAAAAAAAAAAAATAATAATAATAATAATACAGTATAATGAAATTTTTATGACTGCAACAAATAATAGGGGTGTTAAAAATATTTACAACAATGAATCACACCTACGTAGCAGGCAGGTGCCACAACAATGATGAGTTATTTTTATGACAGATGAAAATTTTGTACATTTCTCTTAAAACACAAGGAACAAAAAATTATTTTACTAACTTGCAATCACACAACTTTGTTTAATTTTAACCCAACCACCTCCAGTTTGCATCAAAATTGCATTCATCTCAGTCAGTCAGTAATTTTTATTTTTATTTATTTATTTTTATTATTATTATTTTGCCATTACTTTTATATACAGCAAATAAAGCTTAAATTCTCATCAGGCAAACACTTAACGAGTAATGAAACAACTTTGAGTTACATGCTACATTTTCAAATAAAATTAGTAGTACTAGTAGGTGCTATGGCTTAGCTATTAGGAAGATATCTCAACTCCAATTTATTATTATGATTTTTTTTTCTTTTTCTTTTCCAAGTTCTCTTACAAAAATTTGTCAAGTCTTTGGCAATTTGAAATA
Source organism: Ecdyonurus torrentis (assembly GCA_949318235.1). Taxonomy (NCBI): domain Eukaryota; kingdom Metazoa; phylum Arthropoda; class Insecta; order Ephemeroptera; family Heptageniidae; genus Ecdyonurus; species Ecdyonurus torrentis. The sequence goes on along the minus strand of OX439128.1, from coordinate 27,338,424 downwards.
TTATTGAGTGGATAGAAGAGTAGCAAAAGGCGGAAAATAAACAGACTCAAGAGTCCAACAAAGAGCTAGCAGATGACTTTGTCTTGATTTAACAATATTTCTTATGGAAGAATGAAGCAGTTTATAACTCAAGCAATATATTTTTTTCACAGCACTGAAATTTTTACTGTAATTCAACTTAAGCTCAACACTATTATTTTCCTGAATTTTAAAGCAATCAGGTGAAAAGTTAATTTTCAACTGAATTGATTGAAATTTAAGAAAACAAAACCTTATAGGCTCAGTAAGCTACAATCAAAATTTTAGTGCTGAGAAAAATTTCTAGCTAGAGTTAAAGCATCTCCATTCCCGTAAAAGAAAGCATGTTAGCATGTTAAATTGGGTCAGCAATCCAAAGCCGTCTTTTAATAGAAGCAGTGAAGAATTCTAACCAATTAAATTTTATTGAAACATTCATCAAAGGCTACTGAGTCAGTACTGAGAAATTAAAAAGGAAAAAACCAAAACATTATTTTATGGTTTGATCATATAAATCTGTTCTCACTGTGGATGTGCCAAGTAAAGTGAGCTGCTGTTGCAACATTTCAGAATATGTTCAGCAAACACTATTACAGTATTATAGGCTTGGTTTCTCTCAGCCCTTACTTATGAAAGCCAATGCATGCATACTTCTAGCACTGCGGGATCTGGCCAACCACTATTGGGATCAAGCTACCCCACTGTGTATTATTATTATTTATATTTACGTATTTATTTTTTTATTCATTATTTTTTATAAAGCTGTCTCAGCCTCTACATGGATGAGTGGGGCTGGCTTTCTTTCAACACTGTGGACTCTCTCTGGGAACTTTTTTTTTTTTTTTGCCTTTATGGATATTAACTAATATTACATTAAAGTTACATTCATTACTCAGGGTTACCAGCAAGAAAAAAAAAAAATATATATATATATATATATATATATATATAGGTCTAAGGCATGTAACAAGTATAATAAGTGTAGTGTACCTCATTTTAAATTTTCAAGCTTCAGTGCTCAAAACGAATTGAAACAAATCTTAATCCATGCTGCCTAAGATAGGCTAGCATGATACACGGCTAACATCTTCTAATTGAATGCAATATAAAGTCCACATCTATTGTGATAAAATATTATATAAAACTGGCACTTTTATTAACATATAACATTAAAAAAATATACAAACTTACAAAAAATGCAAATATTAAGCTTTACAGAAAATTAACTTGAAAAACAAAAACGTAAAGACAAAATAATACATCAGAAGTTGAAAAAAAAACAAGAAACAATATTTTTTTTTCTTCTAAAAATGCCATTATTTAGGAATAATTACACTGTACATGTTTTATAGTCAGCAATTTCAATGTACACTGGAGACCAAGATCATTACATAATATTAATAATAAATATATACATACAAAGAATAATTGCAATTACACACAAATACATACGTAAATGCAGCATTTCAATATTTATATATAGAGTAATGTACCATGAATATTTTACACAGTATAAAATGCCATTGAATTTCACTGGTATGTATAATTTTGGCAAGGAGATATAGGTTTGTTTTTTCTCTACTAAGGAATGAACATGAATGAATATGGGGTGTCTCTCCCTCTTTATTTTTATATCAGAGCACCAAAATAGAATTAAGATATGCTTGCTGTTGAATAGTCTGTTTTATTAGTAAGCACAGAGACAAAATAATAAAATTACCAAACTGTGCCTATTTTCCTCCTTTTTGAAAATAAAAGTAAAATATTTAAAATTGCTCTGCAAACTTTTCTTAAAAATAAACTTCTTTTTTTTTTAATCTGTGCTAGATTATACGTTAACCATGGAAAGAAATACAATTAGTTGTGAGATTTGTGACTATGTTAATTGGAGGGAGATCGCACTCAGTCTGAATCACTATCTCGCCTCCTTCTGCTTCTTGGGGGTGACACTGATGGAGATCTCTTTCTGTCTGTCTGACTACCACTGCTGTTACTGCGACTCCAGCGTGACTGAGGCAGTCTCTTTCCCACTCGGAATGAAATACCTTTCCTTGGAGATTCATCTGTGGCAGCTGCATGCCACTCACCCATGCCTACAGTGGGGGATGACTGGGGGATGTCGATGATGGGAGGTAATGGTGGGGGAGGTATAGCTGTAATAGGAGGAGGTAACGGGGGTAATGGAGGAGGAGCATAGTACATTTCAGGAACTGGTACCACAGCAGGCTGTACAACTTCCAACATCTCATTTGCTTTGGCAATAAGTTCCTCTTCAGTTAGCTTGCTTAGGGATTTTTGCACTGGCTCAGGAGCTCTCCTAGGGTCTCTTGAAACAGGAGGGGCAGCAGGTTGGCTTGGTGGATCTTCTGTTCCAGGAGGAGGGGGAGTCGTTGATTCTGCAGGCTCCTCTACAGATGCATACTCACGAACAATGGGATCTGTTTCCAGTGCAAGACTTCCTAGAGATGCAGGAACTTCTGAAGTGCCTTTTCTTTGTATACTGGCCAAGATTTCCTACAACACAAACCAAACCGGTAACAAAATAATACGTTGAAAGTATTTGATTTGAAACAATATTTCTGTTATTAATAATGGAATAAAGCTGAAATAAAATTAATTGAATTTGAAAAAAAAAAATTGTTCAACATTATAGGCCTGTGAAGAAGAAAAAAAAAGAAAAGAAAAAAAAAAGAAAAAAAAAAAGGAAAATTCTCACAGCGAGAAAGAAAAGTTGAGATGTTAAGGAAAATAAACCCTTGCAGTTAGGTATGATAAATTTGAAAGAATAGGATAGGAGAAACCAGCAAGGGCTTCAACATAGTGAAGAGAGTCACATAGCTCAGTGAAAATCTTGCTAGCACAGAAATAAAAAAACTAACACATTGAATATATTTCAGCAGTAAACTCCAAGAGAGATGGAGTGTGGTTTGCCTCTCTGAGTCTATAAGGAATGATGAAATATATCTAATGTGTTTGTTTTTTGTTTGTTTTTTTCATGTACTAGCAAGATTTTTTTGAGCTATGGGCTTTTCTTCACTATGGTAAGGCCTTGCTGGTTTCTCCTATACTTTTCTTTGAAATTGAAAAAAGAAATGTTGCTAGTAAAATAAAAAGTTTAGTGAAGTGATGCAGGATGCCATAAGAAACTTATCATGAGCTCATGGTTATGAGATGTGACTTTTATTATAGTTGTTTTTGAAAAGAGTAAATCAAATTATATTCACATTAGCTTTCAAATATTAAAAAAATTGTAAAATAATAAAATCATTAAAGAGGAGGAGGGGGAGAAAGGTGTATTTACCTGGAGATTAGATGGTAATGAGATAGCAGAAGTGTCAGACAGGTTGAACGTCGAAGAATCAGTAGGTGGTGGAGGAGTGAAGGACCTAGAAGGGCTATACGCCTCGTTCTCATCATCTCCTGTGTCCTCTGTAGTTTGTATGACCTCAGTGAGGGTGTTCTGCACCACAAGTTGCGACAGCCCAGGTACTTCTGTACTCAGCAGTGCTGCCTGGCTTGAGATCTGCTGCAGCAGCGTTGTTACCTGATATCAAATTCACAATAATGTATTTAACATGTTAACCTTACCACACTTTGTCAGGGTTCCGACTATTTAACCTGGCCCGAAAAAAAAAAAAAAAAAAAACATACATTTTTTTTAAAGGTTAAAAAAATGTATTATAAATATTATTTTAGTCCAGACGGTGTGCGCAAAAATATCATTGGGAGGTCCAACAAACTCAGAACTTATTGAATTTTTGATATGTTGTAGAACGTATAAATGCGTACCCCAGAAAAAAAGTACCACCCTGCAACCCTTGTGCTTAATCCGCCATCTTGGAAAAAGGGTGGAAAAAGGGTGTTTCCCTATTTTCCTTATTGCTTTCTTTCTACATGTGGTACAAAAAAAGTAAAAATATGTTCTTAAAGCTGAAAATTTTATTAAGTTTGTTCAAATTAGAGAAAATAAAACCGATGATATTAATCTATCATTTTATAATACACCAGCTGTAAAAAATGATACATGGAAAAACTCAAATCAGAGGAATCGTAATATTATCACCCGCTACGCGGCACACGGTTTTCATCACAAAATTTGTAACACTAAAGAATATCATATTTGTAATAATAATTGTATCTGCTCCTTGTGTGGGATGTCATGTGAACAGTATCATCTCCTCACATGTTCTAGGAGACATTTAAGTATGGCCTACTATGCCGAGGGCACTGATCAACATGTATAATACTGTTATTTGATCTTGATATTATATGTAATGTTTATGAGTTGAATGTTTAGATGTATGTTGTACACGCAATGTGTTTAATAAATAAATAAAAAAAAAAATAAAGCTGAATAAATTTACTATCGATTGACATGCAGAACATTTTTATGACATTTTAATTAACGGAGAAATTAAATAAAAAGCAAAAAAGGGTTAAAATAAATTGTTCAAAAGGGCTTAAATATGCATGAAATCTGGTTGGTACAAAAATTTACTTCAAATAAAACTTGTAGTAAATATTATCAGCATTCTAAAACTGTTTTTAATCTACAAGTGGGATAATTAGAAGTGCCACAGGAGCAAGTTAAAGGTAGCGCGGTAGGGTCAGGACGGCACTTCCGCCACAGTCTTATACATATGCCGCGCGCAGCGTGGAGTCTTTATGTTAAGGGAGCATAAGGCCTAATATCGCGTAACACGCACCTACTGCAAGAAATGCTCTTATATAAAACTAAATAAAAGTTGTATACACAAAGAAAAAAAAAACTTTATTTGTATATTTGTATTTATTTTAATGTATTATTGTGATTTGTGTATATTTATAGAGGAATATGTAAAAAATCTCAATTTAACCACTATTAATTATGGTATTAGAAAAAATAATTACGCACTTATTGTTAGTGCAGGTATTGTTTATGAATAGTTATATAATTTTTCGTCACTTATTTTACGAAGAAATTTTAATATTGAAAAATTCACCATCGTATATCAGAGGATTTTTCCTCAACAAAGTTTTTATGTGGTCGCAAGTTATATAGTTATTTACTTTACCACTATTAGATTTGCATGCTATTATGAAATAAAAATACAAATTTAAAATTACATATCTTTTCTACTTCAAAAAAAAAAAAAAAAAAAAAAAAAAACATAATAATATATAATATATGAGTCATAATAAAAGACACCGAATTGAAAAATAGTTAGGTTGCTTTTGCTACTAAAAATAATAATAAATATAATATATTATTATAAACAGAGATGGGATGGTATTATGTTTTTAGCTTCATAAAACGCGTTGTTTGTCATTATGATTATATTTATTAATAATATAATTATTAATTGTTTCACATTTCGATTATTTGAATATAGTTTGCTTTTGCGTTTTTAATATTATATACTATCTATATACTATATTATTATCAAGGCATGATTTTAACCAGAAAACAGACAGAGCAAATAGTTAAATACATTGACCAACAGTTTAAAGCGCAGCCAAAATATATAAAATGCTCAAATAAATATTCTAGGAGAAAACCATTAATAATTATAATATTTGCACATAATAAATCTTTATAATTCAGTTTAAAAAATTGGCAAATTACATTTTAATGACTTTTTTGTGTGCATATATGGTACCGCAAGGAAATGAAAACCTGCACAACTATAGACTGAAAAGCATCACTAAAATTGCAGGTTATTCATTTCATTTCGGTACATTATCATTGCGCACATTATTTTACTTCACGCAGATTAAAGGTTTCTTTGGCCGCTAACTTAACCCTACAATATATTTTTTTTTTCATTATAGCTAGTATTTAACTCGTAATGTACATGCGTATTTATTATATATAAATTATTAATAAAAGAAATGCATACAATTCAAGATTATTACCCAGTTTTAAAGATGAATTAATAAGTCGGTATAGAATGAAAACTTTACTGTTTTGTCCTTAAGTGTATTACAATTCTTTAGAACTTAGCAAAATTGCCAATGTTTGAAACCATATGAATTAAAAAGATTGATTATATATATATGCAAATATTATAATTATTAATGGTTTTCTCCTAGAATATTTATTTGAGCATATTATATATTTTGGCTGCGCTTTAAACTGTTGGTCAATGTATTTAACTATTTGCTCTGTCTGTTTTCTGGTTAAAATCATGCCTTGATAATAATATAGTATATAGATAGTATATAATATTAAAAACGCAAAAGCAAACTATATTCAAATAATCGAAATGTGAAACAATTAATAATTATATTATTAATAAATATAATCATAATGACAAACAACGCGTTTTATGAAGATAAAAACATAATACCATCCCATCTCTATTTATAATAATATATTATATTTATTATTATTTTTAGTAGCAAAAGCAACCTAACTATTTTTCAATTCGGTGTCTTTTATTATGACTCATATATTATATATTATTATGTTTTTGTTTTTTTTGAAGTAGAAAAGATATGTAATTTTAAATTTGTATTTTTATTTCATTTAGCATGCAAATCTAATAGTGGTAAAGTAAATAACTATATAACTTGCGACCACATAAAAACTTTGTTGAGGAAAAATCCTCTGATATACGATGGTGAATTTTTCAATATTAAAATTTCTTCGTAAAATAAGTGACGAAAAATTATATAACTATTCATAAACAATACCTGCACTAACAATAAGTGCGTAATTATTTTTTCTAATACCATAATTAATAGTGGTTAAATTGAGATTTTTTACATATTCCTCTATAAATATACACAAATCACAATAATACATTAAAATAAATACAAATATACAAATAAAGTTTTTTTTTTCTTTGTGTATACAACTTTTATTTAGTTTTATATAAGAGCATTTCTTGCAGTAGGTGCGTGTTACGCGATATTAGGCCTTATGCTCCCTTAACATAAAGACTCCACGCTGCGCGCGGCATATGTATAAGACTGTGGCGGAAGTGCCGTCCTGACCCTACCGCGCTACCTTTAACTTGCTCCTGTGGCACTTCTAATTATCCCACTTGTAGATTAAAAACAGTTTTAGAATGCTGATAATATTTACTACAAGTTTTATTTGAAGTAAATTTTTGTACCAACCAGATTTCATGCATATTTAAGCCCTTTTGAACAATTTATTTTAACCCTTTTTTGCTTTTTATTTAATTTCTCCGTTAATTAAAATGTCATAAAAATGTTCTGCATGTCAATCGATAGTAAATTTATTCAGCTTTAAGAACATATTTTTACTTTTTTTGTACCACATGTAGAAAGAAAGCAATAAGGAAAATAGGGAAACACCCTTTTTCCACCCTTTTTCCAAGATGGCGGATTAAGCACAAGGGTTGCAGGGTGGTACTTTTTTTCTGGGGTACGCATTTATACGTTCTACAACATATCAAAAATTCAATAAGTTCTGAGCTTGTTGGAGCTCAAAACATATACCTCCTGGACTATTTATGTTATACCTCATTTCAAGCATAAAAATACAGTAACATACATGGGTCAGAATTCCTCAACTCACACAGTATAATACCCTCATCTGAAATTTTTGGTGAAAAAAATATATGTTATTGTTATTGAGGACTGTCTAAAACCAATAAATATGAAGTTTTAGGTCAATCAGCCCAAATAGGGCAGTCTTATTATTATTATTATTATTATATAATATACATGCCTATATAAATTTAATTGTTGCTCTTTTTCCCTTAATTTAATTTAGTACAAAATGTTGGAGCCACTATATAGCATAGCAATGACCAATGACGGCAATGACACTTCATGGCAACTAATGTGAATACTTGAAAAAGGTTTATTTTTATTTTATTTTAAATAATAATAATAATAAATAAATAAATAAATAAATAAATAAATAAATAAATAAATAAATAAATAAAACAATAAAACCTGAAAAAGCTTGTTTTTTTCCCCCCGGGTTTTATGTAGGGGAAGAAAAACAAAACAAAAAAACACTACCTGTTTTTTTTTTGTTTTTTTTATTTATTTATTAGGCGGGCCTATTATTATTGTATATGTATATATATACAGTCGGCGCATTGAATGATTGAGTGTGGAGAAAGCGCGGCAAATTTGTGATGTCAGAGAGGTTCCTTTGAAAAGATGGCGGATGGCGGTTCGCGGTTCTTTTTTAAAATATCACGTCCGCGATATGCGGCGTATACGGCTGATTCAGACTTCATTGAAATCGTATTTAAAGTATATTTTCCTTTTCTTTAAGTTGATGAATCTTGATTGCAGCTATGATTATACAAATATAATATAAATTTATGTATTTAACATTGATAAATAATATAATCTGTATTTCTTTACTATATTTAGAGAAGGAAAAAGAGAGAGAAAAGCGGGGCGATTGTGCTTCTAGACGGCATAAAATATCAGGATCACTATTTTATTGACTGGCTAGATTATAGATTCCATGAAAACGGAAAATAGTATTTTTTTTTTTATAAAACATTTATGAAAAAACTATATACTTTAACCATTATTTGATGTTTGATTTTTAAAATTATTTTGCTACATTGTGCATTGGAAAATAAGAATAAAAAGCTATATCCTATACGTATTTTTGAGTTGATTAATTTAATTAATAATTTAGGAACTATAAAACATATCGCATTAAATTTGCATATTGAATGACATGATTTTTTTCCATGCATATTTATGTATTTATAAGTGATTTTATAGATATAAGTGATAAAACGTTACGTTATATTCAAACATACTTTTAAAAGAAAAATTTATAAAGACGTTTTAAGAGTTTCAATTTTTACTCGTTTCATTTTTTTTTTTTTTTTTTTTTCTTACGTCAAGTTGGGTGTCGGGTGTACATTGGCTGCTGCGGTGACTATATGGCCAAATTTTAAAAAATATTTCCTCCCTCTAAAGCTGATAAAAATGTGAAACAAAAACTAAAAGAAGTACAAAAATTAAGCTTGCGTGATTTATTTTTTGTTTCACTTTTCTATGAGTAAAGTGTTTTCTAAAGAATATTTTTTTTTAAATGTGTTATAAAAAAAAAACTATTTTCCGTTTTCCGTTTTCATGGAATCTATAATTAATCGGGCCAGTCAATAAAATAGTGATCCTGATATTTTATGCCGTCTATAGGCACAATCGCCCCGCTTTTCTCTCTCTTTTTCCTTCTCTAAATATAATAAAGAAATACAGATTATATTATTTATCAATGTTAAATACATAAATTTATATTATATTTGTATAATCATAGCTGCAATCAAGATTCATCAACTTAAAGAAAAGGAAAATATACTTTAAATACGATTTCAATGAAGTCTGAATCAGCCGTATACGCCGCATATCGCGGACGTGATATTTTAAAAAAGAACCGCGAACCGCCATCCGCCATCTTTTCAAAGGAACCTCTCTGACATCACAAATTTGCCGCGCTTTCTCCACACTCAATCATTCAATGCGCCGACTGTATATATGTATAAGTACACCTTGGTGTTTAATAAATAAAATAAATAATAATTATTATTATTTATTTTTTTATTATTATTTATTATTATTTATTTATTTATTTATTTATTTTTATTATTATTTTTTTATTATTATTATTTTTTTTTTTTTAACCCTGCACTTTGTACATCATTATTCATTACTGTATATAATTAGGAAAACATCGACTTTGCGATAGGTTGATAATTAAAAGATAGATAGAAACACATAAAAAAGAGAGGTAAAAGAGGTAAAAGATTTTTGGGGATAATGAGCTTTGTTAGTTCAGGGACCCCGCAAAAATCTTTTACCTCTCTTTTTTATGTGTTTCTATCTATCTTTTAATTATTCATTGCTGTATTATTTATTTACAGCTCTGTTGTTTATTGCAGTTTCACAACTTCAGGTCTTCAGCCAAATTAACAAACAGTGCCATTGTGTAAAGAAATCAAGTTTTTAATAATCTGATTATTGATATAGAATATTTAGTACCGGTATAAGCTATGGAAAGTACACTCACAATCAGTCTTCTCTAAATCTACCCATCAAAGTGATGCCACTTTCTTCAGAAAATGGTCAACATGTTAAGTGACAGCAGGGTAGCCAGATTTAACCTCGCAGAACACCTGCAGCTACATTAGTGAAGGTTAAATCTGGCACTGCTGCTGTCACTTAGGATGACATGTTGAACATTTTCTAAAGAAAGCGGCATTGCTTTGATGGGTAGATTTAGAGAAGGTTGAGTGAACATAAAATAATTTTTATCTTACACTGACCTGCATGGTATCTGACGATGCTCCCTGGCTGTTGCCACACACCAGTTCACTGCTGATGCTTTCTATCTGCTGCTTCTGTTCCTCTATCTTTCGATTCAGCTCCTCTAACTTGCTTGAGAACTCAGCAGGTACATCAGTTGGTGAAACAACCAGACTGTCTGATGAGCCTCCTGGACTGTAAGGTGCATCATCTTTGTCATCAAGCGGCGGAGCAGGTGGTCTTACAGTGGGCAGAGGAGGCGTATAAGAACCACTACCACGTGGGGGCCCTTCAGGGAGTGGCGGGGTGTAGCTGCGGTCAGTGTGACGAGAGCTCATCTTGGATGGCGGGACAGGCAAGGCAGCCATTTCTGCAGGTCGCTTGCGCCTCAGGCGCACTACAATGCCAAGCAACAAATGTGGTCGACACTCTTCAAACCCTACAGAATTATATTTATTAGCGTCGCAAAACCAAATAAGCAGAACAGGTTGGTTTGTACAACCATTACCAGTATATAATATAATTCAAGGGAAAAAATATATATAGGTTTGGATACTGTATATTATCAAAGGAAAGAACAGGGAAACTAATAATAATATGCAAGTGTAGTGTAATACACTCTCCTCAACTGAGGACAAGGGCTATTTCCCTGAAAATGTCTTAATCAATATACTGTAAATGTATGTTTTATTTAACTACTGTGCTATCAAGATCTTCTCCTAGCTACAGACTTTATCATGGTAGGATGCTTATTTGTTCCCCGGTATTTCCTTTGGCATTATCAGAATATAAATTTATATTATAACACGTACAATAATGATAAATTGAAAGAAAAGGATAGGAGAAAACCAGCAAGGGCCTTACCATAGTGAAGAGAGTCCCATAGTTTGGTGAAAATCTTGCTAGCACAGATATAAAATAACTAACACATTGGAAATATTTTGGCAATCGACTCCACGAGAGATATGGAGCGTGTTATGCCTTCATCAGTCCTTACAGACCCAGAGAGAAACTATGAATGATGGCTCTGCTGGTGTTACTTTGTGGTATATATAGATGTGGTGAGGGTGGGGGAAGTTTGGTAGGATATGATGAGCAAGGATAATAATAAGGGAGGGAGGGAACAGAGGAATAAGGGAACTATGGGACTCTCTTCACTATGGTAAGGCCCTTGCTGGTTTTCTCCTATCCTTTTCTTTCAATTTATCATACCTAACCGCGATGGTTTATTTTCCTTAATATACATAACACATAGAATAATGTTGAATATAATGCAGTGTATTTTTTAATCTACAGTATATAACTACTGTAATATATTTTTTACATTCACATATAAAGTATAATTATGGCATAAAATCAGTAATTGAGGGCAAAAAGTACTTTGGCCAAAATGGGAACATATTACAAAAGGAACCAATGAATGCACTACGCACAAGTATTAAAATAAATAAAAATATTTATTAATTTTTTATTATTAAGTTTTAAAAAAATATTTAGATTTTACCAAACGTGATTGTTTTTTCCTTATATGCACATTTTTTTATTATTGTTATTTATTTATTTTACCTGGGCCGTCAAGTGGCAGTAGGACCTGCGGCACTGGCGAGTGACTCGACAATGGCATGATGTAGAAGTCTTTGATAATTGGACACTTATTGCCCACCACTCCAAACCTGTTGCGTGTTGAGAGATACGAGTATAGCGACACATACGCCATTTTTTCCTCAGCATTAGCAGGATTCATTCGAACTACCACTATCTCCTACAAAAATTAAAAATAAAGATTCATATAGATATATAACATATTTGTATATTTATATATAACAAAAAGTAAACTAGTTTTCTAAGTACTGGCAATCATATCTCCCAGGAATATGTACCAGTACAAGAATACAGCTTTGATACAATCAAACTTAGAATGGCTTTAATTGCAATTGTAACACTTATAACCACTTTACCTTTGTTCCAGTTTTTTTCATCTTGGAGATGTAGTCCCACACTGTATCAGGACTGATGCGTCCCACTATGTCGAGTGTGTCAGGTAAGTCTTTCTCCAAGCTGGTAGCACAGCCAGACACTTCATGAGCTGTAATGAAAAACTTGGCGACGTCCAACATATTGATGAAGCCACGCCATACTGAGGTGGGTGTCGTTTCGTCAATGTTACTATCAGGAGTCCTGAAAAATACAAGAGATCAAGTTATATTAAAAAAAATATTGGTTAAATCACAGGAATATTTGGTACTTACTTGATAGTTACTGTTGAACTAGGTTCCCTATCTGAAAGGTCTGCATCCTCAACACTGGGTGGTAATGCTACTGGTGAAGGCTCCTGTAGAGGAAGTTCTTCAACAATAACTTGCTCTGGCTCTATTGGTACCTCCTCAGGCTTGGTAATGGGAGGAGGTGGAGTACTAGAGGTGGATGTGGGTGCTTTGTTACTGCTGCTGCTTGTCTTATCTCTGCTCTTATTGTCCTTATGCACTGAATCTCTGCTTTTGTGATCTGAGCCTTTGCTGAGAGAGGAGCTGCTGCGAGATTCACCAGTCTCCGAACTAAGGTGACGATTTTTTATGCTCTCAGATATATGTCGAGATTTGTGGTGCTTACTACTTGAACTGCTGGAATTTTTACTGTGAGACTCACTGCGTTCCTTAGAATCCTGTGAAAAATAATAATAATAATAGTAACAATAACAATAAAAAAAACTTGCATGAATATACTGTATAAAAATTACCAAATCCTTTAGAGTTCTGTTATAATATGAAATAAAAATTAAATAAGCATTTTAATTCAATTTGAAAGGGTGGCATTACAATAGGAGACTATTTCAAACAAAATGACTATATAATTGAGCTTATAATGTATGCAGGTCACATTTCTTTAAAACTTACAGCTAATAACAAGATACACATACAGACAATATACTGCAATAAGTGATTAAATTATTCAATATAAATCAATAATAATAATTATATTAAAGTTTAAAAAAAAAAAAAAAGCATTGTCTTTATAGGCAAAATAGCAAATAGCACTAAAACCCCTCTTGTGATGTGATAATCATAGTTATGAGAGAAAAGGAGAATATAAATACTGTAACATTAAAACGTTAGTCACAGTAAAGCTTACTTTGTGATGTTTACTCCTGGATGAGGATGACCTATGACTGGAGTTGGGGTGTTTCTTGTCATCTTTATGTCTGCTAGAACTGCTACTGGAGCGTCTCTCATGGTCTCTATGGTGACTGTGTTTATGATGACTTCTGCTGTGCTTGCTACTACTGCTACTGCTTGACTTTTTGTCCACTCCACTGGACACAGACACTCCTAAAGTTGTGTCCTCCACAGTTGACGATGCTGCTTCAAGCACTGGCTCCATGCTCTCAGCCTCAACAGCAGATGCTACCATAAAATAAGGTAAGTTAACATATTATCAAATTCACAGAACAATATATTTGTATTACAGTTTATGCACCCAAAAAACAAGATAAAAAAATATATGAACATTCTCTTGTTAATGAACACAAATGTGATACATAATTAAGGAAAGAAATTGACTTTGTGATAATTGATTGATAAAACAATGAAAGAGTAACATATAGATAGATTTGGAAAAATCAAGGAATGGGACATTGAGAATGAAATTGAAATAAACAACTTGCATGAGAGACTCTCTCATCAAAGGTGGCCCTATTAATCAGCACTTCAATTTCCCATTCTCAAATTTTTCAAAATCTATCTTTGAGTGCTTATGTTTACTCTAAAACAGGAAAAGGAAGTGACGGAAAAGGAAACCATGGGACGGTAAAATTGGGAGAAAACATCACGCCAGCAGCAAGCTAGATCTGAGCCACCTCCAACTTTTAAGATCACATGGTTTCCTTTTCCGTCACTTCCCTTTTCCCGTTTTGGAGTAAACATAAGCACTTATCATGTTACTCTATCATCTTTTTATCAATCAACTAACGTTATATATTTACATAGATAAAGCATCAACTAAACTACATAATATGGTAGAGATTAATAATGATGATAAAAAAAAGCAGAGGTTTCAAACCAATGTTTGAAGTCAACTGAACCATGCTACAGAGAATATCTCCTAGTTGCTCGTTTCTGCAGAAGAACTAACACTTAATTTCTCAACTCACCCTGAAGCTTGAGTGATTCATCATTTTCAATGACTTGCTCTCCCTTGTGCGTCTTCATCACAAACTGCTTAGCCTGGTTCATTAGTTCTAGCTCATTCTTCTTAATCATTTCAAGTGTCTGAAACATTACAAATATATATATATATATATATATATATACCTATAAAATTCATAGTAAAAGTAAATTTTAAATTAATATTTTATTCAAAAGCTTTATTTACATGCTTGGCTTCTCTCTCGCGCCATTGTGCTAGTTCCTTTGTAGCTAGCTCTTCGGGGCTCAGTCTTACTAGTTGGTTTGGCGTCACCTCACTTGTCACTATCTTACGAAACAACGCCAAGTTCTTTGGATCCTTGATATTGAAGATCAAACTCCTACGAAACAGTTAAAGACACAAGTTACACTAGTAAATTGTACAAGAGTTGTCAATTATGGAACTAAATACACTCGAGGATTGTCGCCAGCATTACAATTTACCTCTAATGCACAAAAATAAAATTTGAATTTCTTTAGCTATAATTAACTTTCTACCATTAACAAAATTTAATTTAGGGAAAAAAAGTATCCCAATTATAGGATGACCATGTGACGTTAAATTTTGATAGGGAGAAACCAAATGAGAGTTGGCGCCAGGCAGCTGCTGGCGCCAACTCTCATTTGGTTTCTCCCTATCAAATTTTAACGTCACGTGTTTGTCCTTACCGCGATGGTACCTTTCCTTTTCCTAAATACAATTATAGGATGAGTATTGAATTAAAGGATAGAAATGCCAGCAAGAGTTTCAGTTATAATATTTGTACAACAGAGAGCTTTCATCATCGTAATGACATTTTCAATCAAAGAAGAGATTAACTTGAGCACATCACAAGACAGTGTGATGTGCTCAAATAAATATCTTATATAATTGAAAATGTCATTAGGATGATGAAAGCTCTCTGTTACTTTAACATTATTATAACTGTAAGTGTGTGCCACGCGAGACCTTGACCTCTCCATAGAACTTCTACTGTGGTATAGTCCTTGCTAGTATTTCTAACCTGTTCTTTAATACAATAAAACACATAAAAAATATAAATGAAACGTATACATAGATTAGTAAAAATTGTGGAATGGGAGACAGTATGAGCTTACACTAACAGGGACCCCATGGTAGAGAAAATAGTATAACCCAGACTGAAAAGAAATTTAAAAGCATAAAAAAAATAATAATAAGAAAGAAAGAAAGAAAGAAAGAAAGAAAGAAAGAAAGAAAGAAAGAAAGAAAGAAAGAAAGAAAGAAAGAAAGAAAGAAAGAAAGAAAGAAAGAAAGAAAGAAAGAAAGAAAGAAAGAAAGAAAGAAAGAAAGAAAGAAAGAAAGAAAGAAAGAAAGAAAGAAAGAAAGAAAGAAAGAAAGAAAGAAAGAAAGAAAGAAAGAAAGAAAGAAAGAAAGAAAGAAAGAAAGAAAGAAAGAAAGAAAGAAAGAAAGAAAGAAAGAAAGAAAGAAAGAAAGAAAGAAAGAAAGAAAGAAAGAAAGAAAGAAAGAAAGAAAGAAAGAAAGAAAGAAAGAAAGAAAGAAAGAAAGAAAGAAAGAAAGAAAGAAAGAAAGAAAGAAAGAAAGAAAGAAAGAAAGAAAGAAAGAAAAAAGAAAGAAAGAAAGAAAAAAGAAAGAAAGAAAAAAGAAAGAAAGAAAAAAGAAAGAAAGAAAGAAAAAAGAAAGAAAGAAAAAAGAAAGAAAGAAAAAAAAAAAGGAATTTTGGCTTGCATATTGGTTTAAACAGCGTGAGCATTGAGCATTGCGCATAGCACACTGTCATTTTCAGTACTTCATCTCTAGCCATGTACAGCTGTTTCATCCTTACTGGGACTCATCAGCATGGCAAGGAGAGAGAAACCCCATGCCCAACTGGTAACTCTGGTGGCTGAGCAGGGGATATTTATACCAGCGGCTGTGCGCCGCCAATGAGGTGCAAGAAAATTCAAGAAGCGCGAGCACTATTCAAACGGCCAAATCAAGTTACAAGCCAGGGATATAAAGTAAAAGATGAGAAATACCAGGATAAAATAGAGGGATAAAGATGGACAGCACATAAAAAAAAGGGAAAGAAAGTGACTTCGCGCTGGATAATAAATAATAATGAATAATCAACCATGCGATATATATGTATGATAATAAAAAGATTAGTTTAGTTTAGATTTCTTAGTTTTAGTAACAAATCTTTTTATCATCATAGGTACATATCGCATAGTCGATTTTTCATTATGTTTATTAATTCTTTAATATGATCAACAAAACACACTTTAAATGCAGATTATTATTATATGATTTGTACTTACCTATACTTAGCTTTATACTTGGCTCCAGTATCCTTGAAAAAAGCAAACAACTCCTCCTCGATTGTAGTAGCTATACCCTTAACCTCATTCTCGCTGACCTTGAGGTCATCACACTCCTGGATTCTGGAACAATACACAATGCACTTCAGCATACTAAATCATAGCTTAGCAGAATTCTAAAGGATGAACATATTTGTTGTTGCAAATATTCTTCATTCAAATAATATGTATTCAAAACTAAATAAAAACCACGCAAAACTATTTAATAAATCCAGGGTTCCATTAAAAAAAAAAAAAAAAAAAAAAAAAACGTTTTTTTTTTAAAAAAAAACAGCTAAAAAAAAACCAAAAAAAAACAGTAGCTTTTTTTTTTTTTTTTAAATTAGAGTAAAAATGAGCACGAATTATAAAATTTCAAGACTTTTGACACCAACTTGTTTTCAACTTTCACCACTTTTTTTTTAACTTTTTCCAACTTTTACCACTTTTCTACAGCAAAAGAAAAAAAAAATGGAATTGATATTCAAAAGTTCAACTTTATTTTGCAAAATTTTCACCTTTTATCAACTTTTTGTCACCTTCTTTTTTTTTTACCCTTTTCAAAGCAAAAAAAAAAAAAAAAAAAAAAAAAATTACCTATATTTTATCAAAGTGAAAAACAATTAAGGTGAAACTTTAAATTTTTACCTTTTTTGTAAAATTATCACCTTTTTATCACCTGTCACTTTTTTCAAAAAGTAATCACCCAAAAATCCGTGCTCTAGCCATAATGTAGATTACGGTACAAAAAATAAAAACGTAGTACATAAATTTTTTATTCTTTTAATTATTAATAAGTTTAAAAAAATATTTAGAAAATAGTTGGTAGAGATTGCTCTAATCTCTACCAACTATTTTCTAAATATTTTTTTAAACTTATTAATACTAACCGCGATGGTTTTTTCCTAATACGCATTCTTTTAATTATTAATAGTTTATTGAAAATCATTAAAGATAAAATGATATACGTAGCTTTTAAAACAGAAGAATTTTCATTTTTGACAAAATTAGAGGTTATTTTATGTATATTTATGGCTTCCATTAGTTTTTAAATATAAAAAAAAAAAAAAAAAAAAAAAAAAAAAAAAAAAAACCCGGGTTTTATTGTGTTTTTTTAAAAAAAAAAACAATAAAACCCCTACCCAGTGGTTTTTAAAAAAAAAAAAAAAACGGGTTTTTTTAAACCCTGAATAAATCAGAAACTTTAATTGATCAACATCTTTGTTGAACAATAAGAAGTGCCAATACAGGTGAACCAAAGAAAATTAATAGTAAAGAAATAATCCTGAGATATTATACATATCATAAAAAAGATTGTCAAATACCTTGAGTGTAGCGTGTCTTTGAGTGTCTTCCTAACATTGATTCTGATAGGCTCAGTGCCTTGTTCAGCAAAACTTTGCTTGCGACTCCTCTCCGCTGGAATGGTGGTGGGACTGGGACTAGCAGTAGCACCTGCCTTGGCTTGAACGACAGGCTTGGCTGGAGTCTGCTTGGCTGGCTGCTTAGCAGGGGGTGCGGGGATAGGCTTCAACTTTGTTGGAGAGCTGGGGGTTTTAACTTGGGCTGCTTGAGCACTTGCAGTGGCTGTAGTTGGGGCTACCTTAGTTGGGGTAGCAGTGCCTGTCTTACCTGTAACATCATAAATTGTCAATGTTTGTTCAGGGAATATTAATATAACATTATTTTTAGCAAAAACTGAATAGGAGACATTTATGTAATACATTTAGCTACTGGTATATTATGCATTAGCTCACTATACATAGCATTAATGAGACTTTTGAACTAAACAAACTCTAAACAATAACTTAAAATAATTATAATAAAGGACGTGCAAAGACAATGTATTTTATTATTTTTATTGTTAAACTTCAGTTTTTATGGATTTTTCAGAAATTAAGTTTGAAGATCTCATTATAATATGCCATATAAAGTGAGCTGTTGTAGCCATTTCTGAGAATTTGTTATGTGGAAAGGCTTTATGCAAATATATATAAATTGAAGCTTCCATTGTGGCTAATTCACACTATGAAGTATGTTTATGTCTACATTGTCATATAATATAAAAGCATTGTGGTTCAACTGTGGAAGTAAATTTAAATGAAATGCTTTTATATGACATAGAATGATTTTGAGTGGACACTAAGTTAACACATTTAATTTAACTATAAAAATACATACAGTAGAGAACATTTGAAACTTCTATAGTTTGAATCAAATATATAGACTAAATAAGCAAATCTGTTCTTGAAAACCAAGGGTGTTCACGTTGTGACAACTAACCTGCAGGTTTGAGTGGTACTGGCATTCTCTGCGCTGGCACAAGTAGAGCAGTTTTCTGCTGCACTGGTGTCTTCACTCCTGCTTGCTTGACAGGAGTGCCAGCTATGATAACAGGCTGCTTGCCTGTAGTTAACACCACAGCTTGAGTCTGCTGCTGCTGCTGCTGCTGCTTGCTTGGGGTCACTTGCTTCAAGATCTGCTTCACTACCACCTGCCTCCCACCTTTCTGAGCTCTGCCAAGCAAAATAACAATTTAATTATATTTAGAACATAAATGATGGAATGAAAAAGTAATAAATAAAAAAAACATATATTAAGTATATTTGCTACATTTAGCACAAAAATATATTAAGTAAATGAATAAAGCCATTGTTTCAAGTATTAAAAGAAATGCTTTGTTCTTAATAATAATAATCACATCTATGCTTTATAATAAATATTAAGGAAAAATAGACTATCCAATGATTCATAATAGAAAGATTTTCAAACATGTGACATTAAAATTTGATAGGGAGAAACCAAATGAGAGTTGGCGCCAGGCAGCAGCGTCAACTGAAAATCTCAAATGGCGATAGTGGTTTAAAAAAATACATATTTGAAAAATATATATATCATGCCATATATTGTCTCAAGCCGTTATGCACGGCCCTATGCACGCTGGGCGTGCAAGGCTATGAGCACTTTTATGCATGTGTAATTAATTAGGAGTTAAAGGAATTTCAGTAGGAGGCGGGGGGTTGCAAGCACAGCAATATATTACATAACAATAAATATAACTCAATAGTTACAAACGTTTCGCCTTCCCACAGGCTCATCAGTGTAACGGGAAGAGTAACACAGTCACGCTAGAGATGATGCTCACACCACATCTGCTAGCAGCAACTGTGCAGTGGTCTGCGAATTTACTGAGCATAAAAGCACAGTAATATGTATGTAACAGTAAGTATGTGGTTTAAAATACGTTCGAATTTTCACCCGCTGATTTAGTAACCAATCGGCGCGTAAGGCTGCGGGGCCACTGGGTATAAAAGCTCAGTAAATTCGCAGTGTGATTGCAACCCCCCGCCTTCTACTAAAATTCCTTTAAGGGGGTAGGTGACCGACTGATATCTCGCAAACTAGGACGGTTGCGAATAATAATATTAACACAAAGTAAAGAAGAAATGTTACTTAAAAATTTAGTTATGTCAAACATGTGAAAACACGATCAAATATTTAAGTTATTACAGTTTAAAGATAACATGTAAATGTGGAAATTTAAATTTGAGCGGGAAGTTTTAGTCAAATTAGAAACTTTTTTACAATTAAAAATATCATTAAAATTTTTTTTGGTATAAAAAAATATATTTTAAAATTACTTGATTTTATTTGAAAATTATATTGTTGGATTTATTGGAATTATATCATGTACAAATTTTTTTTTGGGAAAATATAGTTCTTCTTTTAGCGATTTCCGGTCCAAGTCGGTCCCCCACCGCCTTAACTTCTTATTAATTACACATGCATAAAAGTGATCATAGCCTTGCATGCCTAGCGTGCATAGGGCCGTGCATAACGGCTTGAGACAATATATGGCATGATATATATATTTTTCAAATATGTATTTTTTTAAACCACTATCGCCATTTGAGATTTTCAGTTGACGCTGCTGCCTGGCGCCAACTCTCATTTGGTTTCTCCCTATCAAATTTTAATGTCACATGTTTGTCCATACCGCAATGGTATCTTTCCTTTTCCTAAATACAATAGAAAGATTTTGATAGAAAAATACAGATAGTTTAGAAAAAATTAGGGAATGGGAATTGGCATAGGCATCTCTACCACAGCGTCCCTGTCAGTCTAAGCTCATTACTATATCGCATTCCCCAATTTTTCCTAATCGATCTATGTGTTTTTCTATCAAATAATTTTATTGCCAAATCTAATGCTGTGATATTTAATGCATGGTTTCCACCATGTAATTTGTCAGATTAAAGAATATCACGAGTGTAATGATAAATGTGTATGTTTGTTATGTGGTGGCCTATGTACTAGGTACCACTTACTTCATTGTCCATCTTGGACCCTATCATTAAGTCAATATGCCAAAATGTAGACGTATAGAGTGCAATGTAAATATATATGTATAAGTACACCTTGGTGTTTAATAAATAAAATAATAAATTTATTTAATTATTATAATATATTTAATACATGCAGTATTTGATATATTATTTCACTTTTTATGCATATACCTATGTTAGTACATACCTAATTGTATTTATCAAGCCAGGCCTAATTACTTCATATGAAGGGTGCTGTTGCAACCAATCTTGGAGAGTCGAGATGGTTGGTGCATTGGCTCCTGTAATTATCATGAAATACATTCATACATAACTTTGAATGCTACCTACTTTAAATGTATTATCTTCCATACAGAGTTAATTTAATATTTAACTTACCTGATATTAACTTGCCAGACTTACGATCAAACACAATTACTCTGGCTTCTGCAGCCTGGCCACCTGAGGCTGGCACAACCTTGCCTTCAACCTGGAAAATAATATCAAACATGAAAACAAAATATGTTATCAATTTATAACAGAAAATAGTTAGAGACAGATTAGAGAATGTTGAACGGAAAATTAATAAAACGCAAATATTCTCTAATTTATACCTGTAGTTAATTGCGACTTGGGCTGTTCTTTTCCTCAGTTTTATTTATTTAAATATTTAAAGTATACTAACCACTATGGGTTTTTCCTTCAACAATTTAAAAATGTCTTATTTATACTTACAGTACTCCACTACACTACTCTTTAATTCCAATTCTTATCAAAACATAGTTACAAGATTACTAACATAAATAAGGATTATTATTATTAGCCTATTATTATTATTTATTTATTATTTTATTTTTATTTTTTAACAGCTAATATGTAAAATATAAATACAGCTGATAATAAAAATGCTGAACTGGTAAAACAAAGCAATGCTAAGATACGTATAATTAGATAGGTACAGAGAAACTCCGCCCCAAAAACCGGTAACAGCTGGTCAGCAACATAACAACGGCATTCACGGTTTAGAAATATTGAATGACTTCAGATTGCTCGTGTAACGCCATGGAAAAAAGGAACATGTTTTAATAAATTCTCATTTAAAGTTATTAGACTCTAAAAATCTAAATGTAACCTAAAATAAAAGTTAGAGAATTGAAGTTTAACTACATGCCATTAAATAAGGATCTACATCATTGGAGACATTGTACAAAGCTCTGAAATCACTTGATTAACATTACAGGTATAGGAGCAGCCATTGTTTGGCAACGCAGAGGGGCACAGAAAACAGGGGGGAATATTATTTTCCCGGTATACTGTACCTATCTAATATACATATCTTAGGCAATGCTTGCAAGAAACAGGATGCAAACTGACCTTGATTGTTGCAGCAGCTGTTTTAACCACTGCTGGCTTTTCCTTGCTTAGCATGTTGAGTGACTCTTGAGCATGCTTGAGGATGCACCCATCACTGCAGTATACACTGGCACTGCGAGCACCTGCCTTCTTGCATACAATACACATCACATTTTCTTCTGCTGTAGCAGCAGCTGAGTTTGTCTTGGTCTGTAACAATACACAATAAAATTTGTAAGATAAACTGTTGTGATATTATATCTAAATGCCATGAATGTATTTTTACCAACTCTAGTTAATAAAAACAGTTTTAAAAAAAAAATTAAAAATAAAATTAAAAAAAAAATTAAAAATCTGTTATCCGAATATTGCGATCCGGATCATGATTTGGATATGTATCTGGATTAATATTAATTAATAATATTAGGCGTATAGTAATTCTCGTGTTGGATGTGTCAAGAATAGCATGAATTTAAATACGATTTATATCGTGATCCGGATCACGATCTGGATCAAATTATCCAGATCATGATCTGGATAGAACTTCGAAATCCAGATAATTTTTTATCCGGATTTTTTTCGACAACACTAGCATGCATAGAAAAAATATAGGTATTTAAATTGATTGTGATATTTATCCAGTGATTTTGGACCTCGTCTGTGCAACGTGGTACAGCTCAAGCACATGCTCTGAGACCTCTCTACCATGTGAAGGCAGGTAACTAACTGACTGGCTACTCACTAATGTGACACCCCCCCCCCCCCCCCCTTCCCAAAGTTGGTAATATACATTCATGGCATTTAGAATAAACCCATTCTTTATATAATTCACAGCCTACAGCTTGAAGTAATCCTATGTCCCAATATTCCTAATTTAAGATTTCCCCAAAATATGTTTTTCCATATTACATGATTAAATTGTTAAATTATTTGTTTTCCTTTTATTAACATTATAAAACAATATATAGGGTGCTCCACTATAATGTCCAAAGTCCATTTGACCTTCAAAAATATTTTTGGCTGCTAATGACCTGATATGGAAAAATCTAAAATTTGGAGTCAATCTGACGATTTTTTATTTTTCAAGGTCAAGTGTACTTTAGGTCATTATAGCGGAGCACCCTCGATATGCAAGGAAATTAAACCATCACAGTTATTGATAATAAATAAAAAGAAAAGGATCGTAAAATACCTAATCAATACACAGCTATAATGCAGAGAAATATACACATAGCCTTAATATGCACGTAGGCGATACAATATAATGAAAGAAAGCCAAAAATCGGGCTAGAACGGGCCAGCCCGCCACAGCGATATCAAATTTTTATTAAAAAATTGTCCCCTAATATGTTGCCCTATATACATTATTTGTTCCTAAATCAAAATCAATGATGCCTATATATTTTTGTAACTACTTAGTTATGACCTGTATTAGTATTAGAAATAAATTAAGTCAAATTGGTTGAAATAGTTTTAGTACCTTATCTGCAGACTCCCGTCTCTTGGTGGTATCTGCAGGCTTTGCTTGCTCTGTCTTAGAAGCTGCAGAGTTTCTACGTTGCTGAGGTTGTTGCTTTGCCGCTGCTGCTTGCTGTGCTCGCTTACTCTCTGCAGCTTTGGCTCTTTCTACTTGCAGCTCCTGGTTCCTTAGCTTGGAGCACGGAGGACACGTCCATTCCTTACCTTTCTCCTCCATTTGCTGACCTAAGGATCAAATACACACATTGCTTACAATATCTGACTGATGCTAAGGGAGTAGTGTACCGAAGTCAGCCATTAGACTCAAACTTTTCTCGTTAAAAATATCTAAAATTTTGCACAACGATACTTCAGCTTGAGAAAATTTCAAATATGTATATAAAAATTTTAGGGGGTTACCATGCAAATTAAGTTTATATGATTTTTTGAAATTTTAAGCCCATAAGGGCCAATGTTAATTTCAATAATTTCTTTCTTTTTTTCGGGACGGTCAAACATCATGAAATTTTTATCACAGCTAGGCGTGACTCTTAGCTACACAATGACACCAAATTTAGACCCAAAACACTTCTAGTTTTTGAGATATAAGGTTGGTACCCTACTCCCTTAAGTAACATTACTGCTTACAAAAATGCAATAACTTGTGATATTCTAAAGAACAAAAAAAAAAAAAAAAAAAAAAAAAAAAAAAAAAAAAAAACTTCCTTACCCATTGCTTTGCTTACTCCAACACAGTGACCATGAAACCAGTCTTCACAACGATCACAGCAAATCATGAACCTGAAGAATTAAGACACAAACACACATTGTTAACACAATATGCAACACAATAGTGACACACTTTTGAAGCTCAATTATTTGACATCTAAAATTAATAATTATAAATATGAAATAAAACAATAAATTTACTTTAGGCTATCTAATATTGGTAGCATTATAATTGGATATCATGCTGTATCACCAGTTGTATAGCAAAAGTAAATATAATGCAAGAAAAGAGGCACCTGTTATTGTGTGGTTTCTGGCAGATACACCACAGTCTGTCAGGATCATCTTCCGAGTTCCAGCTTTCCTCATCTTCCTCATGCTCCCCCTCTTCCTCATCACTCGGTGCCTGAAGTTCCTTGATTGCCTGAGCTGTCACTTTGCTCACTCCTCCGCGACGTTTACGACCACCTGAAGTACCAGCTTCATCCTCCAGCATGTTCTTCACTGTATTCTGACTGACCTTGGTGACTGAGCTGCGTCTCTTGTTGTTTGGCTTTGCCTTGCTCTCAGTCTTGGGAATTTTGGCAACTGGAGACTTGATATCTTCAGTTTTAACTACCTCTGGCTCGACTTCCACCTGAACATAATGTAACACAAGGTATAATAATTTTTTTAAATCATTTTTTTACAATGAAATCACAATTAAAATGTTCTTCAATTGCACTGCAAACTGCAACCTTAAAATTCATTCATTAAATTATACACCAAAAAAAAAAAAAAAAAAAAAAAAAAAAAAAAAAGAAAGAAAGAAAGAAAAGAAAAGAAAGAAAGAAAAAAGAAAAAAAAAAAAAAAAAAAAAAAAAAGAAATGAGATGTTTATGCAATAAAATTATAACTTGCCACTTCAGTCCACAACCCTAATAGCAGAAATAATCAGCATGTTTTTACCTTTATATCTGGCTGTTTGAGCAACTCCTCCTGCAGTTCTCCCAGCAACTCTGCCATCAATGTTTCCTTGCAATCAGGTAGAGGTGGGTCTTTGCTCTCACATGCCATCTCGGTGCTTACCTTGGTCTCTGCTTGCTCAAGCAACTCCTCCCCTAGTTCTCCGAGGAGTACTGCCTGTAGCTCAGCCACTAGCATTTCTTTACTGTCTGGCTCAGGAGGTTCAGGCGTGGCTTCACTGGGTAGAATGTCAAGTGTCAGCTCTGGGAGATCATCCTCTTCCTCCTGTGTTTCTGTCTTGGTCTCTACCTCAGCTAACTCATCAGCCTTTGGTTCTTCAGCCTTCACCTCGTCTATCTCCATTATCTCACCCTCGCTTTTGACTGTGGAAATTTGTGAAAACATACTTATATTACAATACTTTCTTTTTTTTTTTTTTTTTCTTTTCTTTTTAACTGAATTATATATGTATATATATTCAGAGATGCGGCTTTACCTAGTTACGTAACATTTTGGTTAGGTTACGAACGTTATTACCTGGTTATTACTGGTACTGTATTAACCTTTTTTTTTATTCAAGGTCAGGTAAAGAACTAGTTGTGATAGCAATTCGATGGCCCGTCTTATCTAGCGTTCTTTTACCATCTAATTTCGATGGTATATTACAATTAAATACTTTTTTTACTTGCCAACGCCAATAAGAGCACGTACTAAATTAATTAAATTCAAAATATGCCAAAGCGCATATATTTTTATCCTATCTCTCCTATTTCTATCATCTTTTTTACTTTTCCTACCCCGGTGTCAATATATTAAAAGATGTAACTAGCTTAATCACGATACAGGCGGCCGGCAGGCGCATTGCTCTCGCGAACTTTCTGGAGTTGGGGAACTCTAGGAAGTGAGGGAGGGCACATGTGGCTTGCTGGCAGCCAGTCTTGCATCCCTCTTAGTGCACAATATTATATTACAGTGTGAGGATGAGAGGTTTTAAATAGCAAGCCGGGTTTGCGCGCGCGATTGTTCAACCAATCAGCGCGAGCAGCTGCGGGGGCATCTCGTATAAAACGCGGCTGCCACTTGCTTCCTCAGCTCAGTCAGTTAGCAGATGTGGTGTGAGCCATCTCTAGCTGTTCAGAGCTCTCTGCCGAGCCTTACTGATGAGTCCTAGGTAAAGGACGAAACCGGTCTAAGGCCAAGAGTAAGTCTGATGCTGTTTTATAATGTTGTGCCTTTGATGTAATGTGAGAACGTGAGATGTTAGGTATATCGTATTTTACATTGACACTATACCCCTCATCCCTTTTAACGTCTATTTTTATATAGCGCAAGCTAGAATAATTTGCATCCCTAGTCCCAATTTACTATTTAAATTAGAGAATTTTCGCGTTTTATTAATTTTCAATTCAACGTGCTCTAATCTCTACCAACTATTTTCTAATTATTTTTTTAAACGTAATTAATATTTTAAAAAATCATTTTATTTTCTTATTACTCTGCTGTACAATTTTTAATTATTCGGTTTTACTGTATTTGATGACAAATAATACTAAAGATAAAAAATATATAAAATTTTAAATTTAATATAAAAAAAAAGAAAGAAAGGGTATTGAAAAAAGAATATGACAAATACTAAATTTTCTTCTAATATTTAAAACAATGATTATTTAAAAAAATAATAGGGATAATAATTTTAGAGATTCTTCATTTCAACCATACACAAATAATTACGATTTTCAATTTAAAAAAAAATTCTCTAAAAATTCATTCACCTACGTTTGAGAGCTGACGCTTTATTTTTTTATAAGTATACTTTAGCTGATAAGAACCATCTATGTTTTTATAAAAAAACACAATACATAAGCTCTGCAATTTATAAACTCTCAGTTGAAGCTCCAATCACTGAAGAGTTTCTATAACCAACCTTGACGTGGTTACGATAGATAGGTTACGCGTAACATGTTATGGTAAAGTTATAGTTAGAGTAGTTATGGTTATTTAACATTCCCGCATCTATATATATTTTTAATAAGGCTTGTTAAAAACTGCAGACCCAGTTTAACATAAAAATAAAGTTGTAAATCGTATTAGTAATTTTAAAAATGCATAACGATGTTGTTACGAACAATATGTGTATCTCGTTTTTTGTCACGCGAAGCAAAAAAAATGTCTATCTCCTTATTTGTCACGCGGAGTAAAATGTGTATCTTGCTTTTTGTCACGCAAAGCAATGTGTGTAAGTCGAGTGCTATCTCCATTACGTTTGGAAACGACTTACACATTTTGCTTAGCTTGACAAAAAACAAGATACACATATTGCTACGCATGAAAAATAGCTAGATAGACATTTTGCTTCGCGTGACAAAAAACAAGTTACACATATTGTTCCAATAAAAAATCAATGCAAAATTTTAAGACTATTGCACCGAGTATTAATATGCTAATACAAATAAAACTCACCCTCAGCTGACTTATTGGCATCAGAAATTCTGCGTGGAATGTCTGGGGTTGAGAAGAGTGCTGGTCCCAATGCTTCTACTAGGTGTGCAGGAGGTTTTCTGTTCTCTCTCTTGGGGTACATCTTTCGAGCAGACTCAGGCGACATTTCCTCGGGTTTCTTTACTTCAGGTGAACTAACAGACATGCGTCTTGTTGGCGCTGGTGTTTGAGGCTTCTCTTCAGGCTTGGCTGAGTGAGTTTCTACAGTAGCTCGTCTTGCTGGTGCCTTCTGAGAGTTAAGGATATTAGGCTTGCGTTTGTTCTTGGTTTGAACTGGCCCTGCTTCACTCTGAAATTACACAACATCACTGGTTTCAAATTTATAACTATATAACAATATATAAAGTATTTATAACAAGACCAATTGATTTAGCTAATAACCCCCCCCCCCCCCTCTTTTTTTTTTTTTTTTTAAGTTAAAACATGACAGCTAAAGGCTTATCTTACTCCCTTTCCAACCATCCTTTTCTATTTATGTGTTCCTATATCCATTTTTTTTAGTATCCTTAACCACAATGTTGTTTTTTTCCTTAAATATATTTATATCATTGTAAACAATTATTAATAACATGATCAAAGGTTTCAAAATTTATTACAAGTTGAACTGAATAAGGTACGTACCTGTGAGACAGTTCTTGTCTTTGCCTTGGGTTTGTGTTCGTCAATAACAAGTGTACCAACGTCAACATCTTCACCAGGGCTGCTATCTGCTGGCTGAAGAACTCTGAGCAAGGACTGTGCTGCTGGGGTGACTGATGCAGACATGCGAGCAGGCATCACACGAATTGCTGTTACGGTGGGAGTTGCAGGGGCTGGCTTGGGTGCTATGTTTCGTGAGGGTGTGACTGCAGGCATGGGAACAACACTCGCTCTCACTCTCACTGGTGTGCTTGGTGTGGACGGAGGCGGACCTGCCACCTTCTTTATTCCTCCTCGTACTCGTGCTTTGCCTCGTACATTTAACCCTCTACCACCTCTGGTTTGAGCACGTCCCTGTAAAAATCACCAAAGTCAACTAATCTTAAAAACTTTTGTATTATTATTATTAAACAATGGTACCATAAGGTGGAGTGACTTTAGCTTTATAAGGTGACAAAGTCACCCCATTTTTCATCCACTAGTTATTGTAGAAATGTCTTAATTTAAAACCAGTTTTGGGTCAGATTATTGAAATTACAATAATGATTCTATGACAATAATGATATTGGGTTATTGATGCGTTTTATGTACGCAGTATGAAATGCAAAAGGAAATGTATGAAACAAGGTATGAGACTGGAGGAAGCAAGTGAAGTATGTCAGGATAGGAAGTTGTGGACGTCTATCACTGGGTCAGGATAAAACATCTGTGTTGTTGGCTTACCCCGAAAGGGATTATAGCGTCATGATATGTATGTATGTATGCGTTTTAGTTAATAGTTTTACAAAAGTTATCGTTATAGATTAAAAAAAAATTGACAACATTATCGTTGCATCTATAATGATACTTTTTGGTCAAAAAATAAGAAGAAAAAAAAATAATAGTAATAATAAAATCTAAATGAGGCAGGTAATCATTGCAATTAAGTATAGTGGTGTCATGAAGCATGAAGCAAGATTTAAAATATTTTATTTTGATTGAAACCTTGCACTATGATTATAATTATCGTTGCCAATATAGTATCGTTATGGCGGGCGATGTTTAAAAAATAACAATATTGTTTTCGTTATAGTTTAAGGCTAAAATATAGTACAGTTATCTTTATTGTTATAGAAATTTTGGATATCGAACCCCAGACTGCTAAAACCTGTGTAAAGTACATGGTCTATATACCTCAGAATATAAAAATCATAAAGATCTAGCAATAAATAGTGAGAGAAAAATAGAGTGGCAGTTACTCCATAGAGGCAAAGTCACCCTACCTCTTGGTAAGTCTAGAACATTTTAAAATCTTGTCATCTTTTAATAGGGAAAAAATATTTGATCTGCTTTTTTCTTTCTTGTATCAAATCTTTGGGTTAAGTCAATTACAGTAACAATATTGATTGGTAATTTTTTCAGTATAATTATGATTATGCATGCTTAATATTAACAATAGATAACAAAGAAGTTACATTAACAAGAAATATAAATTATAGTACAGTATCCACACTTGTGACAAAGAAAGCGGTTACTTTAGCAATTACTTTTATTTATCATAGCCAAAAGTTTGCATTTTTTTTTTTTTTTTTTTTTTCCTTTTCTTTCTTTCTTTCTTTTATCTTTTTTGTAGCATGTTGAGCATCTAATGATAATGAGTTATGCCTGTTATTAGAGTTTTAATTAACACAGACATCAAAAATCTAGGCAAAATATCTTAAAACTCTTAGATTGCTAGGCTTTAATAAGGAACTCACCCTGCCCCTCGTGCGCGCTCCTCTCCTCCAGCGAGTTTCTTCCTCACTGTCCAACTCCTCTTCTGACTCTGTAACTTCCTCATCTTCATCCTCATCTTCCTCACCATGTGAGTGATGTGGCTCAGACTTGGAGGTACCACTGGGGCCCGCCATGCTGCTCGGCTCCACCAATGTCTGCAAGCAGCTTGTGTAGCAGTGGTCCATACGTATGCTGTCCTTCAGTGTTGTCTGATCGTCCTCAGATGTCAGCATGTCTACAAAAACAGCATAGAATTAGAAACCACATAATTTTTGCACTGCTGTTCAAGCTGTGTACTAAGAAGGCATAAAATTTGGGCTAAATTCAGGTACAACTAGGACCAGTTTGTGTCTTTTATCAATTGAATGAGGCTCCAGTACTTGTTATCCCACTTAAAGACGTAGAACACCTTAAACAAAAAAAAAACATGTCTAATATCCTAACATACCAAAATATCAACGTTGATTTGGCCGGAGTCATTCATTTCTAATTTATTTTCTATTTACGAAATGGCAGCTGCGGGTTTTTGACATCACACCTAGCCTGTTTCTGTGCGGGTGAACTTGTGAGCTGTGACATCACAAACCCGCAGCTGCCATTTTGTAAATGGAAAATAAGTTAGAAATCAAGGAGTCCGACCAAATCAACATTGATATTTAGGTGTGTTCTACGCCTTTAAATCACAGGCTATCTAATTTGTGGAAAACACAACATTATAAACTGTATAATAATCCCTATGGTAATTGCACTGGGAATGGACTAATTTTCTGTGTGAAGTAAAATACCATGTATCAATTATTAAAAGAAGAAGAGAAAAACATTAAAATAAAAATAATGCCTTCTTTGACAGAGCTTACTAGACAAAATTATCTGCTGTTTTCCTTTACTTGGCTGAAAGTATAAAAACCAGCATGCAAATATTTTTGTCACTTTTATTTCCCAACTTACCCAGCATTGCTGTGACCCCTTCTCCAAGTATCTGCTTAGCTTGCTCTGACTGAAGTGCAGTCTCCAACCTCTCAAGTTGCTCAGGGTCCATCTCAAGGAATGGGTCAACAAGGGAGTCGGTGCCAACAACCACAGGCTCTGCTGGCACAGCAGGCAGTGCTGGGCACTCAGTGACTGTACTAGCCGAGGTGGAGGGAGGGAAGTAACCCTGAACAGTGAGGTTTACCTGGGGCTGAGACTGAGTCATATTCACTGAGTTTCCCATCTCTTCACTGTTTACATTCTCCTGACTGTTGTCGTCACCCTCCATGCTTCCAACACGTACCACACTTACTGTCGCATTTTGCTGGTTGGCAACTGAAACAAAATATAATTATAAATTAGATTTATACACTACAAAGTTTATCAGACAATTTTATTTTTTTATTTTTTTACAACCTAGCATAAACAACAGTTCCACTTGCTTGCTTGAAAAAATAATAAAAATATTTCATGGCATTCTTGTGTATAAAATGAAAACTAGTAGGTATTTTGTTGCTCACTATGCATACCAGTACTAAATAAAAATGTCCTTATTTCATTTTTTTTTTTTTTTTTTTTTTTTTCATGAAGATAAGCTTACCAATAAGTTTCTGCAATGTTTGTTCATCAACAGAGAGACCGCCGCCGTCATTAACAATGATGATGACAGTGTTGTCTGCTTTGCTTGAGTCAGAGCTCTCGGCAACTACTGAGCTCGACATTCTGAAACAAATAACAACACACATGTAAAGGTGTTTTCACATATTAGGTTTTCAATACCCAATATTAATACAGCAAATTTTGAAATGCATGAGTTTGACATCAGTCTAGGTGTAAGAATTGGCAAGGCATTTGGCAGTCATGTGCTTTGTCTTTTCTTTTTATTTATTTATTTATTTATTTATTTTTATATATATGAAGATAATTATTTATAAGCTGCATTTTATTATGAAAATTGACATACCAGTACAAAAAATCAAGATATGGGAAAACGCTTGATTCAGTTTTATTTTGGGTTTTCTTGTCAAAGAAAATTGCAATAGGGGTAAAGTTTACGGACGTCAAACACAAGATTTTGGAATGATGATTTTCTGATGTAGCTTTGCAAGACAAACATGCTGGTCACAGCTAGTGTATAATAGTATACTGATGTAGCCAACACAATAGTGTATGTATTTAAGAGTCACACTCATTCAACATTGCTAAAGGTAGGACCTTACCTGAGTTTAACAGATAACCGGAAGTTGGCAAGTGTTGCAGTTAAAATTAATGTTAGCATGTATGAATGTAGAAATTTTGAATAGTTAAATTTGGTCAGCCTTCTGCCTAACTTACGCTCTAGTTAGACACTCAGTTTTTGTATAAATGTACAGCTCTGGACAAAAGTTCCCGAACAGGGCAGCGAAGGCCGTTACATTTTCTCATAAAGATAACATAGTGTGATTGCGGGTTGCCTATGCAAATTGTTCGGGAACTTCTGGCCAGAGCTGTACATACATACATACATATCCCTATGAACTGAATTATAGAGCTTTGCTATAAATGTATGAAAAGTAACTGTACAAATGCATACATACATACATACACTCATTTTATTGCATAAAAGAATTACATGAAGGTATGCATATAAATTATTCTGTTGCTTTTATCACCTTAACTTACATACCGCCATAACTGCAGCAAGAAAATAATTGTCCTTACCATTGTACATTTTGCACAATAATGTATGTAGCATATTTGTTGACTTATTATGTTCAATGATACATACATACATACAAGCACTATATTCAAACTTTGTGACACTCCCCTCAACTTATTTCAGTGCACCTTACGTGCTTAAATGCGATGTTATTTTAAGTTCTCTATGCATTGAGAAAAGCTGACACGTCAAAAGTTGTCGTGTGTGGATAAAAAAAAAACATTGAACACGCTTCCTTTCTGCCTTTATTTACAAACAAAGTGCCCGGCATTGTCGCTGCCGCTATCGATTTATGCTGACGACCTTGGGACCGCCAAGGACTTTATTGACAATTAATTTGGGACTCTCACAAGAGTTTTGGTAAGTATAACTTGAGTTCAAAAACTATCAATATAATTTTTAATTCTGGAAAGATATATAACATATTTTGTTTCTATTAAATTCATAGTTATATGGATTTTAAAGTAAAATTTACTTTGCAAAGACTGCATTGCCGCCATGTTGGATATTAAAACCGCAGAAATAAAAATGCAAAAAAAACTACAAAATACATGCAAATACATACCTTGTTGTATATCAGGCGTATTCCTGGAATTATTTAAATAGTGTAGCAGTATTTATTAAATGAATTGCATGCGATTATGAGTATAAATTGGGAATTTTCTGCATCAAGTTTGCAGACTCCATCTCAAAATTTTCATCATGTGCTTCGATTTTCCCACAATGCACTGCGAATGCAGCGCGCGAGCGGCGACGCGAAAACGTTTCCGTCTTGTGGCGGACTCTCAAGGAACTTTTTTAAAACATTCCAAATAATTTGTAATGTATTTTTATTTTTCCACGAAATTCAAATGTTTCGAAGGAGGCACTGGAGGCACGATCAAGAAAACAATGCCACTTCCCATATCCAAATCTGCATCGGGCACTTTTAGTAATCAAATATACATTTATATTATGTATTATTATTTTTATATTATAATGTTATCATAGTCAGTGAGTAAGATGGCAATTCCATGTAAAACCTTATACGAGTGTAATTTATTACATTTATAGGGGAAAGTGGAAATATTTTTTTTTTTCTTGCAGTCACCAGGAACACTATCACAATCTCATCGTTGCACAATCTCACGTCAGTTAACACCTGAAATACGATATATTATAAGCTTATGGCTTCTTTTTTTTTTTTTTTTATTAATTTTTTTTTGTAGGAGCGTATAGACCATAGAGTGTCGCATGGTCGTTTATGAACTGCACCCCTGCACATGTTAGGGAGTTGGAAGACGCACGTATAAGGTCACTGGACCTCTTTGCTGTTTTTTTCGTAATGAATAATGCTTTTTTTAATCTCTAATTTTCTGGTTATAATTATCTATATATACATCTCTACCTTAAAATAATTATATATTATGTAAATTTAAAAGTAAAGTAAGTAATGTATCATGATGCCATACATATCTTTTGGTGTAAGCCAGGATTAAACCTTTCCGGTATGGGCTTTAAGGATCTGAAACTTACCAGACCTCAGGCTCAACCCGTTATCACACTCTTCTGGGCTTGACTACCAGATCTGTGCAACCCGGACTACCAAGAGTTGACAGCACTCGCGTTAGCAAGCAGTGGTCAAACTGCGCCAGCACAGCCACTCTGCTAGTCTTTGTACAGTTTTACCCATCCAAAGTACTGACCACGATTGACGTTGCACAACTTCGGTGATCCAATGGGAACCAGTTCAGACAATGCAATAAGGAAACTTGTAATAAAGGAAAAGTTATGGATCTAAGTATAAGAAGTTAAGCAGGATCGTTGACAGTTTTTCTTCTACTGCTCGGAATAAAAAGTAGAGAGCATTTAATAAAAGATTAAATAATTATTAGATCTTCCTATTGAAATAAATATCTTTATAAAAAAAATTAACATATAATGCATTATCTTTTTTAGGCTATAATTAAGTAACAAGAAATTTTAAACAAAAAAGCATTTGTTGAGTTATTTTATAAAATATAATTTTTAAAGAGTATAATTAACATGTAATATAAGTCTATACATAAATTTTTCATGGTTTTTCCTCTTTGTTAAAAAAATGGTCACAGTACAACTGATCTTCAGATATGATTGGTTCACATTTATTAGTCAGTTCTTGAAAGGAAAGAAAGCTGAACTTTTCAGCAGGAGTTGTTACAAAGTTCCTTGCTACAGACACACAATGGTGTGAGTCTAACAAAGTTTCTTCAAATATCCATTCTGACATTAACTCATTTTTGACATACAGTTTGGTATCACATACAGGCTCCCTGCCAAGTAAAGACGAGGGCTCAAAGCTGATATCTTGTAAGTTTACAGTAATACCAGTCCCTGTTGCTTTCACATAACTTTCTTTGAGACTCCAGTGACGGCAAAATGATTTCAGTTGATCAGCACTGTCTCCTGAGCTGCGGATTATGCTCCATTCCTAGAACAAAAGAATGGCCAAGTATTTAATTATGGAAAGAAATCGACTTGATAAAAAAATTATAGAATATAACAAATAGATAGATTTGGAAAATTGGGGAGTGGGAAATTGAGCTGTTACAGTAATTGACAGAGAAACCTTGCATCTCATGCAAGATGTCCCTGTCAATTACAGCTCAATTTCCCACTCCCTATTTTTTTCAAATCGATCTATGTGTCATTGTATCATATTTCTATCAATCTATTAAGGATTTATCATTTTCAATTTTTATACATGCATTTATACTTAAAACAACAATTTACCTTAGAAGAGAAGTTTCTTCCCATAATTCTGAAGAACTCGTCCTGAGATTTTCCTCCTGAATATTCAATCTTCATGACATCAATCCCCAGTAAACATGTGTTACTTTGAAGTCCTGAGGCTCCAGCAAGCACTGCAAAATCGCCCTGGTGACTCACGTTGAACAGAATGCATGGTCTGGAAGGGGACACAAGGAAAGGCTTGCCACGATCATCACGAGACAATAATACATCTCGGTATCTGCAACATTTAAATACAACCATATTAAATGCTTCTTACAGGTAAACTTTTTTTTCTTTTTCTTTTTTTTTTTTTTTACAAACTCCTTTAATGAAATAATAATAATAATAAATAAATAAAAAAAAATGATTGAATTTAGTTTCCTGTACCATTACTTCCAAGAAATAAACACTGATGAGTTCATTTTTTTTTTATATGTTGATGTTAAGGGGAGGGGAGCGAATGTTATATATTATATAAAATATATATTATTATTATTATTATTATTATTATTATTATTATTATTATAAAGCTGTCTCAGACTCCACATGGATTAGTGGGGCCAGCTTTCTTCTAACACTGCGGACTCTCCCTGGGGACTTTGTCACTCAACTTATGCACTTTACTCTCAAGGAACAACGCTTTACAGCGCATCACGCGATGCCTTGCAAACAGGCAGAAATAGCCAGATCGACAAGCCAAGCAATGTCAGGCTGAGGTCTCGTCTCTAACTTTGTTTGTTGGCACGTCGGCATTTTGACTTGGAACATGCTTTGCAGCACGTCATAGTTCCTTGTCTAGCCGCTTGGTGTTAGCAGGGGACAGGCCGCACCATCACACCAGCGACGAATCGCCAAGAGGTATCTTTCCTGCCAAAGCATGCATTTGAGACCTCACGCTACCCTACTTTTTACACACTCCTAGGGTGGCAAACCCTATATCAGAGTGGCGCAGGGGGAACTTCAAGGTGTTTGAGAGGCTCAACAGGGACTTACCCTCCACGTTGACGGGCTACAAGGAAAGAACGGGACAGGTTAAAGGCGTTCACCCATCCAAGTTCCAAGTACTGACCACTGACCAGGCATCGCGTTGCTCAACCTAGGATGGTCCTAATACTAGATAGCTAGCAAATTAGAAATCCTATGTTATTTGCCTACAAGTATTTTATTCATTATTATTAGTTTTAATAAAGAAACTTTTTTACATAAATGCGTTTTTTTTTTTTTTTTTTTTTTTCTCTCTCTTCTTCTTCTTCTTCTATGTATTTTGCATACTATTATGAATAAAAAATTCACCCTCAAAGGTTTATGTATAATGTTGCCCAAACCTGATTAAAGTTGACTGATGAATAAACTTTCTAATCAGAAGTCTTCCTGCAATGGAACTCTTAGCATCTCGTCGGAACACAAACTTGCCAATCCTTTCCTTCTCCTCTTGTTGAATAGAGCAAGCAGCTTTAAGCCATTCCTGTTCAGTAGGCTGCCAGGAACCAACTCGAAATGCCCAACGAACCAAACTCATACCTGAAATAAATATGCATCATATAAAATGTGTAGGGTTGTGCCTGGTCGATCAACACTCCTTTGCAACCGCTAAGATCTATCACTTTTGTATAACTTTATAATTGGTAAAATGCAAGTTTTATTTAAATTTAAGTCACCTGTTTGATGTTTTTATAATCCATAAGTATATTTTTTTAATATTTCTGCTATCAAACTATCACAGAAGTCCGAGCCTGGTCTGGTCGAAGCCGACAATTCGCAACAAATAATCATCTAAATTGTCTAAACAGTGTCTAAATTTTAAGTTTGTTTACATCACCAGCTGTTCGTGATCCCACGCGTTGGGCGCGAAAAAGTTTTTAAAACTTTTTTGTTCTCGTCGCGTATGTCCAGTACGTGACCACATATTTTAAATATAGGTCTGGTCCTGGTCAATTCCAAGAGTTAGAGTTTTGTTATAGATTTTTAGAGTAATCTCTAATCTCAGTCGCCACCTGAACTATAAAGCTTTTATAGTTCTTTTTATATAACTTTTAGTTAAAACCAATTATATAGAGGCTCATATCGAATTGTCGTTTTTATGGACTATATATATGATATATCATACATATCACAGAGTAGATTATCTCCTACACTGAGAATGTCAGATCAAATGCGCGCCATAATTGCGACTGGGTGAAGACTGCAGAACTAGAAGCCGTCATTTGAAGTAACGTTACGTGTTATAGTTCTGCAGTCTTCATACCCACGTCGCAATTGTAGCGCGCATTGATCTGACATTCTCAGTAGGAGATAAACCTGTATAATATCTTATCTGTGATATGATATAGAGTTATTTCTCTTTGACTGCGCTATAGCATATGGGGGAGTTTAAATTAAAAGACAATGTAATTATGTCACAAAATAGAGGGACATTTTCGGGTTAATGAAAGATGTATGCGCATAACTTATACTAATGGCGCGTATTTATTTACTGACGCGCTAGAGCAAAATGAATGGAATTATGTATTGAAAAATTAGTTAATTTTATTTCTTATTCTAAAATATTTTTCTCGCATACTTGAAAACCTAGTTCAATAAAATCGGGCATTGACTTTTATATCAATGCAACCACTCTACTATACATATATATTTATTAAAATAACTGACAGCACACACACACACACACATATATATATATATATATATATATATATATATATATATATATATATATATATATATATATATATATATATATATATATATATATATATTATATATACACCCACGCACACTGTATATAATTTAAAGGCAGGGGAAACAAACAATTAAATTATATCGAGATTCTACTATTCTATTTCAATTATATATATATCTATTCTGTTTCAAAGTTTTACATGAGTGTGATCACTGATCAGTGATCACCATAAGTTCAAAAAATCATATTTTTCTATCTGTGCCTCCACACCTGTGTCATCCGACAATGCAGTATTTCAATACCTATTTTCAGGCTTAATTCAACTTCAAGAGTTTGATTAAGTAGAATAATTATATAGGTGAGGATAATATAGAGTATTTAATTAATTAACCTCAGCATAAATTATAATGCCTAAGAAAATTATTTGTATAAACTATCCAATAAAACACAGGTTTTTTAAGTACAAATTTTTTAATAATTTTATTAAGTTTTCCTGTCGTTTTTACAAAACATAATCAATTCATGATATATGCGCTTCCAAGCGATCAATAAAATAAATAAATAAATAAAAGTCCCAACAGTAGGGATAAAGTTGTCATGTGGTCCTAATTAAGTAACTAAAACAATGAAATATAGTTAATGATCCACTCGAATCATGTACCATTTACAATGACACCACGACTTTTTTACTATATTAAATAAGTAAATTTTATGACTAGCACGAAACAAACACAAAACACATAATGTACAACATACAAAGAGTGCAAGTGGAATTATAGTTGTAGATGCCAATATCAAACAAATATTTAAGATATCTCTCTCTCTCTCTCTCTCTCTCTCTCTCTCTCTCTCTCTCTCTCTCTCTCTCTCTCTGCACACTCACACACTGCACAGTGTACAATAAGATTTACCTATACTTTTAAATTACCTCATTATAATTTCGTCTTCTCCCACATAAAAGTTGTGATATTATTAGTTTATAGTGTTGTAATGTTGTGGTATTATATTCGTAAATCCCATTTTCTGCTACTAAAATGACAATTAAGTATGGTTATTCAAATGTAGGTATAATTTGCATTTTTTTTTCCCCCAAGAAAACAGGGTTTACAGACAACACTATTAAAGTTAATTGAGGACACATTACATTAGATGTTACAAGCGACTTTTTTTTTTTAATGTGTGCTTATGTGGTAAATTTCAGAATACAAACACATAATTATATGTATCCATACAAATTATAGGGTTATAATATGCCATAATAGTTACATATTAGTCTATGGTAGTTAATAATTTATCCTAACCCACTTGCAGAAAAAAAAATGCAGAACACTACACAAGTATACAAAATAAATAAATACTGGATAAAATACATAATTACATGACACAATAAATTAAATTAAACTTACAATCTATGAAAATACAATTACAACATTAAAAAAAGGTAAACTCTCTCCTCAGTTGGTGATAAATAATTTTTACCACATTATTACTAATTTTTAATGTATATTTTACGTAATTGTTTTGTCGAAGAATTAAAATATTACTGTAATTCATTGATAGTTCATTCTTCTACATTTTTCATTCTTTATTAGCTATAGCTATGAACCATGAACAAAATCAATGCAATTTACCAATGATATTAGTAAATTATATATTTTAAAAATAATTATATTATTTGGCATCTATACACTTTATAAAAGAAAGATTTTCAGATTTCTTACTTAATATATCAGTAACTTGATGCTCTACCAACTGAGCTACCAAAGGCTGAATATATATACCATTATGCAGATCACAAAATTTGCAAAAGTTGAATATGTGTGTGTAATTTTAGCATTCAACTTAAAAATAATAATAATAATTTGATAATATTTTATTATTCCATTAAGTACCTATAGTTAAATTGCATTATAAATAAAAGGAGAAAAAAATCGATTCCATATCAATTGAATGAGCTCAAAAAGGCGTTTTATTTTATTTTTCTATTTGAAACCCACCATATTATTTAATCTATGACAAGCAAGCATTGACATTTCATGTAAAAAATAAGTTATTATATTATTGATAAAAGTAGCAAAAGTAGATTCTTAAATCTGTTAAATTTTTGTATTGTACACTAAATTTAGAAAAGACATTCCACATCTCGTCACAAATATTGGGTTGTAAGGAAAGAATAATTTTAATATTTTAAATCGCACCTTTTCCTAAACATTTTGTTTTTAGTATTACAGACAACCCTATATAAAAAGTTAGTAGACCGAGATGTGATCTTGTAATCTTGAAATTGTAAGTCTCGTTGGTTGCACGTACAGGTAAGGCACACAACATAATGGATTACACGAACTCGGGTTCAGTCTTGATGTTTGCTATTGGCACGGGTAACTCAAGGCTCCATGACTCCTGCTCGGAGTCTGCAGGCTCCGTCTTTATCTTCACCTCAACCTGGCTCAACAAATGACTTAAATCCACGTCCTGAGGATCATCTGCAGGTTCCTCCTTCAATACTACATCAACCAGACGACGTGACACAACCTTGCTCCAGCGATCCTAAAATGTCAAATTACAACAATGGGCATTACTAATAAAAATAATAGCTCTTTATTGGGTTTAAAATAAAATTATACATAAAAACAAGTAAATTACTGTACCCAAAATAAAGACATTATTAATTTAATGTCATTATTGGATTGAAATGTAAAAATAGTGGACTTTCTAAGCAGTGTTTCTCAATGAACACTAAAAATAACATCCCATAATGCTACAAGATATAATACAATGATAAAAGGTAAATATGCCGAGTCCTCATTCTTTTCCAGGACCACTTGTGATATATGGCTAAAGCATCCAACGCCAATAGGTTAGATTATAATGATCATTTCAGTGGCTAAAGTTTTGTTTGAACTTTAAATTCCTGTGTCAATAATTATAATGTATATGTGTAAGTAAATATATTATTGATTTTTTTAATACCTTGATGTTGAAGTGGAATAAATTGTTGTTTCCTCGCTCAGTTTCAACTGAGGACTGAGGAGGGCGGTGACCTTCTTTGCAATTGCATTGACGGCAGCATGAACGACAGCCTTTCTTTTGCCTGTAAAAAAAATTGCCATACACAATTAAAAATTACTTATCTTTGTAACAGCTACTAACAAGTGAATGATGAAATCTTAGTCATAGACCCAGAACCATCAAACTCGCATTATGTTTTAATATTATATTATATATATATATATATATATATATATATATATATATATATATATATATATATATATATATATATATATTATACCAGCTGCTATATTAATAATTGACTAATAGTGCTTCTTTAAATTAAATACTTATGGAAAAGTATAAAATTGAAATATCCATATTTTTAGATAGTTTGATTTTAAAATGATCACTCCTTAATTTACTGAAGAATGGAGGTTATCCGTTTAAAAAAATATATAATATATGGCTTAAAACACGTAAAAGTATGTCTAGTATTTCTCATATAAATTTCTCCAGAGTTGGTGGAGTAGTTTTCTCAAAAATTAAAAAAAAAAAAAAAAAAAATCCTCATAAGCTAAGGGGATCCTTAGCTTTCCCCGCCCGCTATACCAATAACTTCCAAGATTTTGATTATAGGAATGTGCACAGGGTCGGATTTGCCATAAGAGCTACTCCGCGATCGGGTAGTGCACCCCCCCCCCCCCCAGCTGGCGCCCCTCTGCGCCTCATGAAAGGGGCGTTATTAAAAGAAAGAAGAAAAAAACAATATCTTATTCTAATAATAATAAAAAAGCCGTATTAATTATGCTCCTCTTAATAGAGTCAGTCTTTTTCTGTAATAAAAACTAAAAAGATACCATATATGGAATCTTTACAAATCACAAAGAGAGAGAGAGAGGCTTTTTTTTTTTTTTTTTTTTACTGGTTAATTTTAAATTTAAACCAATTATGTTATTTTTGAGACGTGAAAATACAGGTGCTCTTGATACCTTTTTATTGTCTATTTTTCTATTTATTTAATTTTTAAGTATGGGGCGTATATAAACAAACAAAATCTCAAACTGTTGTTTATTATGCAAATCTCGATAAACTTTTTTTCTTCGCGTGAGATACTACGGCAAAGGGGGCGCCCAACACTCCGCCGTGTTGTAGTCGATCTTTTTTTTTTCCGATCAGATCACGATCATTTGATCGGATCGATTTTTTTTTTTTTTTTTTTTTTTTTTTTTTTTTTTTTTTGTGTTGTACACTCTAGGCATAGGGCTTGAGGCTTGAGCTACTAGCAGTCTCAAACAATTTTTAGCAGTCAATTACTTGGCTAAAAAAAAAACTAAGAACTTGAGCTGTTGCAATCTGTGCCATTTTGCGCAGATTTACACAACAGTTTTAAATATCTCCAAGGAGAACAATTAATCGCAACAAAATTAGGGTTTTTTAAAATAAAATTGAAGTGTAAGGTGTAAGAACAAAGATAGAAATTGAATCTAACCCCTAAAGAATAACTAGTAAAGAATTAAAGAGGCGTCCAAACTGCTTAACAAATTTTAATGCAAATAAGTACTACAGCATTTATGTATTATGTATACCATTCACCTAAATGCCGTGAAATACTTTCTTTTCTTTTTTTTTTTTTTTTATTTTTTTTTTTTTTTATTTTTTTTTTTTAATATTACTTAATAATATATGATTATTTAAGAAATTTAAAAATAAAATGTTTATAAAATACAATTTAAAAGATATGTAATTATATATTTTACTATCAAATTTTAATTTAAAAGATAGTCAAAAAAACAGGGCTGCAAAAAAAAAATTTTCGCCTCCGGCGGTAAGGGGGGCTCCGCCTCCCTTAACCCCCCGCAAGGAGCTTCACCCCCTTGATCCCCCATCTAGATATTGGCATCCCTTTGGTTGAATACCGGAGTTGAGGCTTGAGCTACTAGCAGTCTCAAACAATTTTTAGCAGAGTCAATTACTTAGCTAAAAAAAAAAACTAAGAACTTGAGCTGTTGCAAAGCTGTGTGCCATTTTG
Source organism: Ecdyonurus torrentis (assembly GCA_949318235.1). NCBI lineage: Eukaryota > Metazoa > Arthropoda > Insecta > Ephemeroptera > Heptageniidae > Ecdyonurus > Ecdyonurus torrentis. The sequence goes on along the minus strand of OX439128.1, from coordinate 27,294,845 downwards.
CGCGTTCCTTTGGTTGAATACCGGAGTTTGTCCGCCTTTTTGTCCCAATCCGACCCTGAATGTGCATGCAATATTATAAAATATGTAATAATGTATGTTTTACTTACTTATTTTTACGTGGTGAATTTTGGCGATGGAAATTCCGCATGTGCTTTAAATAATCACTCTCAAACATGTAGACACATGAGCATTCATCACAACGCAAACAGTCCTCCAGCTTGATCTTTGTGAAACCGATTTTCTTTGTGTTACCGCCGACTGAAATATCAAATTAATTAGAATAAAATTTGCATGCATGCATGCATTTTTTTTTTTTTTTTTTTTTTTTTTTTTTTTTTTTGCGATATACTTACAAGTGGGTTTTGTTTGCAGCGGCTTGGGTGACTGAGTGTCAATTGAAACCTCTTTCTTGGGTGGCTGCTGTGGCTTTGGTGGAAGCTTGGGGACGGTAACGACCTCCTCATGCACACGCATATGTAGCCGTAAAATCTGACGGTTGCCGAAGTCCTTGCTGCAGTGCGGACATCCATAGCGCTCTGCTAACATCAACTAAGTGAGTTCCAGTCATAGTAGCAATGGCTAGGTTATTGGTTTTAAAATTTCTTAAAAATTTTCTATTGCTTAAAACACGTAAAAGTATGTCTAGTATTTCTCATTTAAATATCTCCGGAACCGGTGAAATAGTTGTCTCAAAAATCGCAAAAAAAATATTATAATAATAAAATAAAAAGTGTTTTTCCCCATAAGCGTAATGTTAAATTAGGGGACCCTTAGCTTTCCCCTCGTTTCACAGCGCGCTTAACTGATAAGCTCCATTGTGAATAAACTATTTGATAGTCAATAAATATCACTCAATGTTTTAGATTTAAATATTTCTAATTAACATGGTTCATTTAAATTAGGGGATCAATAAAAAAAGGTGAGTTGAAAATTTTCTAATATCTCACTGCGTTATTTATAATCTTGTCCTTTTATTTGCGAGCTTATAATTTGCATCATATATCTCATCACGAGCACGAGCACATGAAATGCAAGCTGTATAATGACAAAATAAAATAAAAAGAAGCTACTTTTAACCAGAAAATTGTCAATAAATTGGTACCTTTGCTACTACAGTAAAATTTTAAAAATTAAATTTGAATTTATTAACTTCAAAATTCAAAATTGGAATTAAAATTTTAATTCCAAGTATTAAAATATTTATTTTTCCTGGCTCAGTGTACATAATTATTAAATGAGTCAGTCGCATAGACAGAGAGGCTCGTGTAATCAGTGAGATACACACCCACGTCCTCGCAGAGTGACGAGGCACGATGGCGCTGTATCTCGACGTTCGAGTGGAAGCGCTGCTTGCAGCTGCCACACACCAGCGACATACCAAGGTGAGCACGCCGGCCCACCGCCACCACGGCTGAAACATCACAATTTTACCATAAGTCATTATGATATAATGCAAGTTACAATAAATCGTAATTTTTGTAATATATGTAATCATCTGCAGTGATCAATTTATTACTTTGTATGTTTATCAGCTGCCGTGTGTTAAAAAAATATAGGTACAAACTTTATTTATATTATAACATATATATTAAATACTATTAGTAAAAGCAATAACAAAAAACTTAGTGATTTTACTTTTCATTTTACTTATTAATACATAATAATTTTATTGTTTCATCAAACACGCGTTTATTATATACTTTAATTTTATTGGACTGGACTATAATGTAAAATATCAAATTATTATTTGTTCTTTTTTTATAGGGTGGTTTCATTCATGTTAAAGTCAACGCCATAAGTATGAGCGCTAAATAACATCTTGATCGGCCAGTATACGAAAATGACTCATTTTGACAGTTAAAAAATACTTCGCAATATGTTTGAGAGCATTGATGCTGTTAACAGGTTAAATTAGTTTTTCAAGTATGCAAGAAAAATAATAATAATAACCAAAAAATAGCTAATTTTCCAAAGAAAATAACCACACAATTGCTCAAGAAAGAACATGGAAAAATATTCAAAATGACATCGTGCACACACACGACCCTAAAACAATATATAATTACTTTTGATTTTTAGCTTTACTTTAATTACTATAATTATATCTTTAAAAAAATGTACATAAAAGGATTTAAGTCTCAAAAACTTAGTTATCGCGGAAGTACAAAACAATTTAAAATAACAAAAAAATAATATCGAGGTGAATTTGTCTAAACATATTTTAGTTTGCAGAATGAATTTTCCAGTTATATAATATATAATGTGTATATAATTATACTGTATTTATGTTTTTAATATAAACATATAAATATAAACGCAGACGGTAACTTAAAGGAATAGACCAGAGAAAAACATAAGCATTTATATCCAGATCCAGAACACTTAAAGCCATAGACCACATAAAACAATATGTGCTTTAAATGAATAAATACGAAATGAGATCATTAAAACTTATAACAATTTTTACCAGAATGCTAATGTAGCCCCACGAGAGAGTGTGAAAATACTGTAAAGTATGCAATTTAAGTAACTATTCATGTTTATGACGTCAGAAACATGCAAAAATAAGCATGAAAATGTTGTACGGGTTGCATAAATCGAAATTTCTAATCACTGCTACGGAGCTACAGTTGGGTTTTGAGACAAACTTAAGTTATTTATGTATAAGTCCCATCAAGTGTTTAGTGATATAAATGCTTATGATTTTCTCTGGTCTATTCCTTTAATGGGATTTACATAAATAACATTAGTTTGTCTCAAAACCCAAGCCCGGTAGCAGTGATAAAAAAATTCGATTTATGCAACCCGCACAACATTTGCATACTAATTTTTGCATGTTTCTGACGTCATAAACATGAATTTTCACGCAAATTGCATACTTTACAGTATTTTCACGCTCTCTCGTGGGGCTACATTAACATTCTGGTAAAAATTGTCAACCGTTTTGAAGATCCCATTTCGTGTTTATTCATTAAAAATCACATGTTGTTTTATGTGGTCTATGGCTTGAAGTATTAATTATTTAAAGTTCTGAACGTTTTCTGTGTTTCCAGTGTTCGTATATTAGTCCAGGAGACAGGAGGTATATGTTTTGAGCACCAACAAGCTCAGAACTTATTGAATTTTTGATATGTTGTAGAACCTATAAATGCGTACCGCAGAAAAAAAGTACCACTCTGCAACCCTTGTGCTTAATCCGCTATCTTGGAAAAAGGGTGTTTCCCTATTTTCCTTATTGCTTTCTTTCTACATGTGGTACAAACAAAGTAAAAATATGTTCTTAAAGCTGAATAAATTTTCTATCGATTGACATGCAGAACATTTTTATAAAATTTTAATTAACGTAAAAATTAAATAAAAAGCAAAAGAGGGTTATAATAAATTGTTCAAAAGGGCTTAAATATGCATGAAATCTGGTTGTTACAAAACTCTACTTCAAATAAAACTTGTAGTAAATATTATCAGCATATTCTAAAACTGTTTTTAATCTACTAGTGGGATAATTAGAAGTGCTACAGGAGCCGCTAACTTACCCCACACTATATATATATATATTTTCAGTATAGTATTAAACTCGTAATGTACATGCGTATTTATTAAATATATAAATTATAAATAAAAGAAATGCATACAATTCAAGATTAATTAATAAGTCGGTAGCATGAAAACGTTACTGTTTTGTCCTTAGGTGTATTAAAATTCTTTAGAACTTAGCAAAATTGCCAATGTTTGAAACCAAATTGAAAAGATTTATTATATGCAAATATTATAATTATTAATGGTTTGCTCCTAGAATATTTATTTGAGCATATTATATATTTTGGCTGCGCTTTAAACTGTTGGTCAATGTATTTAACTATTTGCTCTGTCTGTTTTCTGGTTAAATTCATGCCTTGATACTATAATATAGTATATAGATAGCATATAATATTAAAAACGCAAAAGCAAACTACATTCAAATAATCGAAATGTGAAACAATTAATAATTATATTATTAATAAATATAATCATAATGACAATAAACACGTTTTATGAAGATCAAAACATAATACCATCCCATCTCTATATATTATATTTATTATTATTTTTAGTAGCAAAAGCAACCAGACTATATCTCAATTCGGTGTCTTTTGTTATGACTCATATATATTATATATTATTATGTTTTTTTTTTTTTTTTTTTTTTTTTTTTTGAAGTAGAAAGATATATAATTTTAAATTTTTATTTCATTTAGCATGCAAATCTAATAGTGGTAAAGTAAATAACTATTACTTGCGACCACATAGGAACTTTGTTGAGGAAAAATCCTCTGATATACGATGGTGAATTTTTCAATATTAAAATTTCTTCGTAAAATAAGTGACGAACAATTATAAAAATATTCATAAACAATACCTGCACTAACAATAAGTGAGTAATTATTTTTTCTAATACCATAATTAATAGTGGTTAAATTGAGATTTTTTACATATAATACATTAAAATAAATACAAATATACAAATAACGGTTTTTTTTTTCTTTGTGTATAATATAACTTTTATTTAGTTTTATATAAGAGCATTTCTTGCAGTAGGTGCGTGTTACGCGATATTAGGCTTTATGCTCCCTTAACATAAAGACGACTCCACGCTGCGCGCGGCATATGTATAAGACTGGGGCGGAAGTGCCGTCCTGACCCTACCGCGCTACCTTTGACTTGCTCCTGTGGCACTTCTAATTATCCCACTAGTAGATTAAAAAGTTTTAGAATATGCTGATAATATTTACTACAAGTTTTATTTGAAGTAAATTTTTGTACCAACCAGATTTCATGCATATTTAAGCCCTTTTGAACAATTTATTTTAACCCTTTTTTGCTTTTTATTTAATTTTTACGTTAATAAAAATTTTATAAAAATGTTCTGCATGTCAATCGATAGAAAATTTATTCAGCTTTAAGAACATATTTTTACTTTGTTTGTACCACATGTAGAAAGAAAGCAATAAGGAAAATAGGGAAACACCCTTTTTCCAAGATAGCGGATTAAGCACAAGGGTTGCAGGGTGGTACTTTTTTTCTGCGGTACGCATTTATAGGTTCTACAACATATCAAAAATTCAATAAGTTCTGAGCTTGTTGGACCTCCCAATGATATTTTTGCGCACACCGTCTGGACTGGACTATTTGAGACATCGGGTCAATTTGTAATTTTATTTTTTTATCTCAAAATGTTCAGTGATTCATGATTATGGTTATATTATTTTCACCATCGAATCTTTATAGCCACTTGTGGTCACAAGAATTAAGCTCTATATTATCCTTCGCAATTAGTGTACACATTGCGCGTTGTGCACTATATATTTCCTGTATAATATATATACGAACACTGGAAATACAGAAAACGTTCAGAACTTTCAATAATTAATATATTATCACATATTGAAAAATACAAAAAATATTAGTGTTATTTAGTGGCCTTAATTGCTAAATTGTAAACAAAGAATATAAAAAATGGTGTATTTGTGTGCAGTTCGTTTGAAGAAGTTTTGACAGACAGACGGCTGCTCGCAGACGAACATCATCTTCTGTTGTCGCGATAAACCCCTCACACATGTGCGTCCTTGCGATGCACGCTCCACAGTCCACAGCAAATCGGAAATATCGCAGCATTTTTTTTTTTTATTTATTTGTTCATTTATTTGAGCCAGCTGTAAACTTCTTTGCGTGCATACTAATGCATATCTTTAAATTTTCTTTATAGGTAAATAAAATATATCCCCCTTTTTTTTTTAATATATAGTTTTTAACCAGAGATAACCAGATGGCAAATGTGATATATATAATATAAAAATATTAAATTATGTACAAATCAATTAATACTCTTAAACAATTTCCATCATGTATTTTTTGTAATAAATATTATATATATATATATATTATATATTATATATTCGCCCCTGAATTTGGAAGTGTGATTATATATAAATGTCAGTGCGACTTGGAGCGCCGCGCTATTTAAATACGATATCACAAAATTAAGTGCTGAATGCTCGAAGAAATAACAATTTTCTATCCTTACTCCTAAATTTTATACTGTATTAAAATTTAACCTTTTAATAAAAGTTTAAAAAAAAAAACTTCACCGCGATAAGACTTATATCGATTTTTTATGCGTTCATACTATATTATAATACTTTTGCATATTTAGGCGGGCTATAAATTCATGTTTTGGATTTTGCATGTTTGTTTTTTTGTTTTTTTTAATCGTAAAATACATTATTGCAAAGAGTTAATTATACATATAATAATAAAATACAATCGACCCACACTCGAAGCAAGCTAAAACGCAAATTAAAGCTAAACAAATTGTACCCCTATAAGTATATGTAGGGTTTGTGTGTATGAGTCATCTATAAATCGATTATATTCGACGCAAAAAGTAAAAATTTCAACCCCCTTATTCATGTAGGTATACGACCATGCATACACAAACTCCTAAGCTCTATAAAGCGGTCGCAAGCTTTGCGCTTGTATATTTTATATACACACTGTGTATGTATGTTAAAAATAGAGATGTTATTTTGAGCGCATATAGAGAGACGATCACAACGAAACACAGATTTTTCAGAGGAAATAATTTTTAAACTTACTTGTGGTTTGAGATACAGTTTGCAAATTAGCTATTGCACTTTTATTATTATCCTTGCGTCTTCCGCGGACTCTTTGCTTGCAAGTTGAGATCATATTTCTCCCCAAAATTGTCCTCAAGTACGCGAAGCAAGCTCGTCGAGCAAGCAGCAGTAGCACTCAGCAGCCTTAGTTAGCACAGCACAGATGCATATGACGGGTGTTGCGAGTGTGTATGCTAGAGAGGGTTTCCCTCCTCCCCTCCCCTTCTCTAAAACAACCTCTCCCGCGGGACTCTAAATACAAGGGATATATGGGGCAATGGAATAGTCGGCTTTTTTGTTCAATACTGTACCCGCCCATCACTTTTGTTAAAGAGAATAATAAGTACGCTCGTGCAAAAAAATTTACCATAAGGCTATGATAGTATGATGTCATATTTTATAATTTTGTCACTAATTTTTTTTAATAAAATATATTAAGTAAAATAAAATCATTTATAAAGTTTTTTTTTTTTTTGTATGTACGAGAGGTTCATAATTTATTTTCAAATAGTATTAATTCTCTGCTTGATTAAATAATTTTTTAATTAAAATAACAAATTTAATAATTGTGGACTATATATCATAAATGAACTATATAATATGTATTTATACATATGATATGACACGCGACTAAAATGAGATTTTGCTACACTGAATTATATGCAATAACATTCGAGAGCGACTTTTACATAATATCTTACGTATATGCAGGACAGATGCAGGAAATAAAATGTGTGTTGAATGGGTTGCAGCGTCCGTTAGGCGACGAGGTTGTGTGCATGACCCCCCACTGTATGTCAGCTGTCGTGCAAGCAGAGCAGACGGGCGGCTTGCAGACTTTGCAGGGGCAGCTAGATACATTAGCACCTGGTCCATGATTCTTTTAGTAAGCACCACCTGGGAATCTATACCTAACATACACGTGATGTGGGTGCACGCGGCGTGTGCGTACGCACGGTACGGTGTGATCATATCATCCCACGTATGAATATAGCGTTTGATTGTGGCAGCTGATAATATTTCTCATCATTAATTATTTATGCACGTCGTATATAAAAATATATAGCGTAATTAAGTCAGGGGGGAACACACGCCGTGCACGCTGACCTGTCTCCTTCAGGTTTTAATTGCAATATATTTTACGAATTTTTAGCTCACCGAGGTTTTCAAAACTTTTGTTGTCATAAATATAATGAATATTAATATAAATTTAAGTAAATAAAGAACAAGTAAGAAATTTATATATGTAAATAACATTATGTCAAAAAAGTCTCTCGCCGTTCTCATCTTTCTTCACACCACTATATTTTAGTATTATAGTATATAATTATACGCACTACGCACACTCCTCGCATATATAAATGTACGTACCTATGTGTGTGTATTGTGTATGTATTATATATATAATATCACAAAAAAAAGGTCCATCATAATCTTGTCTGGCCTAAGCTCTTCATGTTTACTCTATATCTACCGCGGTATCTGCATGGATCCCATATTTTTATTATTTTATTTTATTTAACTCATATAGAAAACAATGCATAATTTTTATGGTCAATATTTTAGTGCGATTCAGAGAGCCATACGCTCGTATTGAAGCAAATCATAGATTCAAATTACATAAAAAAGAAAAAAAGATGATATGTGATTGTCTATTCACAAATGATATACAAAGTATGGTTAAGTTAAAAGCATAGAAAACATGAAATAAAATGTTCCTTTTAATCATTAAACACAAAATGAGATCTACAAAACTGATGATAATTTTTACCAGAATGTAAATGTGGCCCCTCAAGAGAACGTGAAAATACAGTAAATTATGCAATTTGAGTGAATATTTCCGTTTATGACGTCAGAAACAGGCAAAAATTAGTATAAAAATGTTGTGCGGGTTGCATAAATCAAAATTTTCTGATCACTACTACGGCGTTACAGTTAGTTGGATTTTGAGACAAACAAGAGTTATTTATGTAAGTCCCATCAAGTGTTTTGTGATATAAATGCTAACGTTTTCATGTTGTCTATGCCTTTATAGTCTAGTAAGCTAAAAATTAAATCCTATACCTAAATAGAAATAATTAGGGACAAGCTGATTTTTTCACCATTGCTTCCCCATAGTGTAAGCAACCTCCAGTTCAAAGTCCCCTAAAATCCCCCCATTGCATTTTCCGGAAAAGAGGAAAAACGCTTAAAATCTTATGTAATAAAGATATCTAAAAAATTCCAACGAATTATTGATTCTGAGATCAAACTAGAGTAGAAACATATTTTTTGATAATTTTTACTCCAATAACAATAGCGGTAAAAATTTTCCAAGTTTGACTTTTTTCCATTTTTAAAGAAATTTCTCACATTAACTAATTTTTTTCAGAAAATTCTTAATGAAGCTCAAATTGATTTGTTGTGTTTATTGCCATGAGTATAACAAACAAAATGACGCATGAAACATTAAAATGCCTTAGGGTGCGTACCGTATTTCGATGAGAGCGCTGTGCAGTGCTGTGGCAATACGGTACGAATTCTGAGCAATTTGGATACTTTGCGCTAGCAAATACGGTACGCCAGACCTCTGTGAGGCGCCTCACCTATTTACCTTCAGAAGCGCGCAGAGGTTATCAGCAACAGCTGTTGTCCGTTCGGGTCTCTTCGGTAAACGCTGTGAAGTGCTGACAGAGGTGATACGGTACGTTTTGTCAGCACTTTCAGCGCTCGCAAGTGAATACGGTACGCACCCTTAGTTAGTTATGAAGGTGTGCCCGGAAAAGCGCGGGTACCTATGACCATTCAATGTACTATAATGCATGCAATGCAAGATGTAGGTGCCCGCGCTTTTCCGGGCACACCTTCATAACTAACTAAGGGATTTTAATGTTTCATGCGTCATTTTGTTTGTTATACTCATGGCAATAAACACAACAAATCAATTTGAGCTTCATTAAGAAGTTTCTGAAAAAAATTAGTTAATGTGAGAAATTTCTTTAAAAATGGAAAAAAGTCAAACTTGGAAAAATTTTACCGCTATTGTTATTGGAGTAAAAATTATCAAAAAATATGTTTCTACTCTAGTTTGATCTCAGAATCAATAATTCGTTGGAATTTTTTAGATATCTTTATTACATAAGATTTTAAGCGTTTTTCCTCTTTTCCGGAAAATGCAATGGGGGGATTTTAGGGGACTTTGAACTGGAGGTTGCTTACACTATGGGGAAGCAATGGTGAAAAAATCAGCTTGTCCCTAATAATTTCTATTTAAATGTTTTTAAATACTAGACTATTAACACAATAATAATAAAAAAAAGTTAAATTTAAATTAACCAAATGAAAAGTTAAATATTGCAGAGCGAATTCATATTAGCTACATTTATTTATTATATAATTTCCTATACATAAAATATAATATTTGTTTTTTATGACTATATAATCTATACGTATAATATCACGAAGATATAAAATAAAAATTACAAAATAACAAGAGTAGACTTTTATGAAATTATTTTTATAAGTATAACTATACACTCGACTCTGTATATCACATTTCTCGAACTATGTAGATTTGATACTATATGATTATGATACTATAAATTAATTTTTGTAGTACTCGTGATTTTTTCCTGTGCATAATATCAAAGATTTTATTCTCAAATTATCTTTATCAATGTAATATGATGTATAGATATTCTGTACACGTGTTCTATAATTATAATAAGAGAAGGGACATAGATGAGATTATTGCAACCTGATCCGCTCATCCTGCTTGAGAGCCTCAGGCTCACTGACACCCGCATAACACCTTCCGCTTGGCGTCAGGGCTGCGCCGGCCTTTTTAGAGGAAGAAAAAGAAAGAGTTAACAATCAAAATAGGGTTAAAGTATATTGATATTCATTCTTGTTAAGCAACATTGATTGTTAATAATTCTCAATATTTTTTAAATATAATTTTTTATTTCTTTACCAGAAATGTCAACTTTTATTTTTCTCTTCAATTATTTGTTATTATATATATATATATATATATATAAATAAATATAAATATATATATATATATATATATATATATATATATATATATATATATATATATATATATATATATAATATAAATATATAAATATATTTATAAATTAAGTCTTTATTATGGCTTGTTCTCACGCGGAGCAATATTTGCACTACAATAAAATTAACTGCAAAGAAATGTAATGTGGCTTCAAGAACTGCCTCGGTCTTATTTCTAAAAATGCAATAAAATTCAATTGCGCATATATTGACAATAGTGCACCGCGTGAACATTTATGCAGAATGGATCCAACATGTGGAGATAAAAGAGACTGCATGATTTTTGTAATAACAAGATGTTTCATAAATTGCACAATTTAATTGCAGTTTGTTTAAAATTGTTTGCGATTTTTGTTGTTGTCTTGTTGCATTCTAACTACAGTATATATAAGTTATTAGTTATTATATTAGTCAACTTTTTAATGTAATGGAGAAGACAACGAAATTTTTGCTTAAATATTGGTCGCATTTAAGATATTTTTTTATCACAATTTGAATTTTACTGCACAAGAAACAAAAAAGCTTTAACATCGTTCTGGGATATTTTACATTCAGCTCTGTGATTAAGGATATAAAGTCATTTTTTATTATTATTATTTCTCTCTTTTGCCTATTTACGCCTCGGCAAAGAAATGACAGTTGTTCAGAAAGCCATGAAATGGATTTAAGTGTGTTTGTTGTTGTTTTTGTCTTAATGCATTTTAACTTTGCAAGTTATTACATTATTCAGCTTAAAAGTTTAGAACCCACTTTGATAACAATACACGCCATTGTGATTGCTGCAATATTAAAACAAAAAGTAAAAGTAGAAAAAAAGAAAAGAAAAAAAAAAGAAAAAAATGTTAAACATAACACCAACATAAAATGGAACTGATGAATTAAATGGAGAACAACAAAATAATTGCTTGGTCTCTCTCTCTCTCTCTCTCTCTCTATATATATATATATATATATATATATATATATATATATATATATATATATATATATATATATATATATATATATATATATATAATATATATATATATATATATATATATATATATATATATTATATATATATATATATATATATATATATATATATATATGATGTAATATGTTTGAATGTTAGTGCACAAGAAACAAAAGCTTTTAAGGGAGTAGGGTACCAAGTACCAACCTTATATCTCAAAAACTAGAACGTGTTTTGGGTTTAAATTTGATGTCATTGTGTAGCTAAGGGTCACACCTAGCCATGATAAAAATTTCAAGATGTTTGACTGTCCCGAAAAAGAGAAGAAAATAATTGAAATTAACATTGGGCCTTATTAAGTGCTTAAAATGTCAAAAAAATCATGTAAAATTATTTTGCACGGTGATGTAACAGTTATTTCTGCTATATCGTAAATAATCTATTTGTCACCAATAATTTGTCAATCAAAGAGAAAGTGTCATTTATTTTTGTACATCCTTGTTACTTAGCCCTCAGCAATTATAACTGTTTGTCGAGTGCCGAGTGTAATATATAAGGCGCTCGCTGATATCAGGCATTAACCATTCAACCACCATTCAACACCATTATCTACTATTCATCACCAGAGAATGGTCACATAACTTAATATGTTCTTCATAGTAAGAGGGAGAGACTCTGCCCGGCGACTCACCACTCTCTCTTACTATGCAATTTTATATTATACAGTTCTTCCATAATTAATAAAATCAAGTTTGAACAATAATTCTTCCTCCTAGTTATTTCAACACAAATTCATCTTATTTGTTATTATTAAAATTAGAGGTTACAGTGACCCTTCAAAATTTTTTATATATTTGAAATTGTCTCAAGCTAAAGTATCATTGTGCAAAATTTCAGTTTTATTATTATTATTATTATTATTTTTATTTTTTTTTTTTTTTTTTTTTTTTTTTGACGATAAAAGTTTGTGTCTAATGGCCGACGTCAGTACCCTACTCCCTTAACACAGTTCTGGGAATTTTTGCATTCAGCTGCGATTAAGGATAAAGTTGTTTATTCATTATTATTTCTTTTTCTTTTAGGACAAAAAAAAATCCCTTTCGCCTCGGCAAATAAATGAAAGTCGCTCATAAATTCATGAAATGGATTATTATTATTATTATTTTTTTATCACTGGTATATATGAAAATTGCCATTATACACCGTTGTGAAAGTATCAAAATAGTTTAAATATATATATATATATATTGTACTTACCAGAATGCTGTCTTCCATGGGGTCAGAGTGGATTTTACTGGCTCTTTGGCAAGGGCGGGAATTAGGAGAAATAGAGATAGTTTTTGCTGTTTAAAATATCAAAACTTGTATCCAAATTCTTACAATGCAAAAAAAAAAAAAAAAAAAAAAAAAAAAAAGATTAGGCGTATTATAGATGATTATTATTTTCTAGATATTATTGTATGTTATTATTTTTGCTGGATTTGTCAGGATTATTAATTAGCACATTTTACTTTAACAAACTAGTTTAAAAACTTATGCAAATAAAACATTTGATTACAATGAAAAGATTTTATTTTGTTATGTATACCTAATATCTTATATTACATTAATACATTTTAAAACGATTCATTAAGAATTTGTAATTAAGAGTTTAAATTTTTATTAATATTTGACTGAAGATTATAATATTTTCTTTCCATCATTAATACAATCAAACAACGTTCCATTATTTTAGCTTTTATGAAATCAGATTTTAATTTTTAATAACTTATTTTTACTATGATATTTATTAATTAAAATTTATAGCCTAAACTTTAATGGGTAATTTGTTTACGCAATAGTCCACTGCTAATGAAGCAGAAATTTTACTTGTAGGCAAAAACATTGCATAAGATAATGTTCTTTTATTTGTATTTTTTATCTCTCTTTTCTCTACACTAAAGAAGACATCATTAACTTTAATACAAAGATTAATTTAACACATCATGAATGGTTTACTGCATGAAAAGTGTGTGTGTGTGAGATAGAGAGAAAAAAACAATAAAATATTCCAAAATGGCCTTCTACTTAAAACTGAATTGATTACTTGATTTGGAAGTGTAAAAAAAAAAAATGGATCTGCTATATTCAACTCAAAAAAGCTGAGTTACCTGCCGTTCGACCTTTTACGGTATCGCCCAGCCGCCCCCCTTCTCCTCAAATGTGACAATGGGCGATACTTTAAGCATGCCCGATTTAAATCGACTGAGATTTTTTGAGTTGAATATAGATAAGTCTTCAGGGTTACATGAACATGTGATCAGAGAATCCACTGCGAGAGCCTGGCATGGGTAAGTGATCAGGGTCAGGTCCTCGACGTCCAAGGTGACCAGGGTGTATTGGGTCAAATCTTGCTCCAGGGGGAACACTTCCTCTGCAACAACATACATTTAACAAATATTTAGCATACTATTTTCTTTTATGAGTACGTATTTTATTTTTATTTTTTTAATTTTATTTATATTATCGTTATTTATTATTGTTTACCATTGATTTATGCAACAAATTATTCATGTATGAAAGTAATACAGTGATATATTTTATTTTATTTATTAAACACCATGATGTACTTATGCATATATATTTACATTTCACTCTATAAGTCTACATTTTTTGCATATTGACTTAATGATAGGGTCCGAGATGGACACTGAAGTAAATGGTACCTAGTACATAGGCCACCACATAACAAACATACACATTTATCATTACACTCGTGATATTCTTTAATCTGACAGATTACATGGTGGAAACCATGCACCGCATAACGGGTAATAACATGCCTGTCTGTACAGTTTGGGCTTTTCCACCCATTAATATTAAATGCAGGGGTATTATAGAAGGCCAGGCTGATATCTTCAGTTTTACTTAATCTATCCTTAACAAATTTAATGTAATTATTAGTTTTTAACAATTTAAATTTCACTTGTAGTTCCGTTACAAATAACTCCTCCCCTGCTAGCTCATAAACCAGCCTTGACGACGTAAATTTTGACAAGCAAAGTACCCGTTTTAAGTACCGAGACTTTACAGATTCTAAATTTTTAAAGTCTGTTATAGACATATATGACCAGAAAATTTCAATGCCGTATGAAGCAACTGGAGAGATTTTTAGGTGAAACAGTTTAATAGCTGTTTCCAAAGATAATGAATTTAGATTTGAAATAGCGAATGAAGATGACAGTGCATTTCGGCAGCGTTCTTTAACATGTTTAGAGAAAGATTTCCCCGTTTGTTGCATAATAACCCCCAGATAATTGAAACAATTTACAAACTCTATCTTTTCTCCATTACAAGTTATTACATCTGACTTTGCTAAAGGGCCACCTCTCCTGAATTTTACAATTTTTGTTTTCTTAGCATTAATTTTTAATCCGTTCAGATTAGCCCATTCAATAAGTTTGTCTAGAATTTTTTGAAGTTTTAAAATATATTATTACAAATAATAGCGATGTCATCTGCATAGATGCTGATAAAGATATCAGGATCATTACAGATAAGGTCAACTAAGATGTCCAAGATGTCATGTGTGAGGAGGTTATACAAGAGGGGGCTACTCGGACCACCTTGTAGAACTCCGTTACTCTGCAAGATTGGGTCAGATAAAACTAAGCCATCATTGATTATCACAAAATTAACTTCAAGCAACATGGCAATAGAAATTAATAATTCTTTAGGCAGTTTTCTAGTATTGATGAGCTTATGCATTAACAATTTTCTATCCACCATGTCAAATGCTTTCAAGAAATCAATAAAAATTACATAAGTATGGCCTGCTGGAACTGAGACTGCTTTTAAAATATGATCATGTAAGTATCTAACAGCTTGAATTGTGGATTTCCCAGGCATAAACCCAAACTGTACATCAGGGATTAAATTACAAGTTAAATTAAAAACTTTATTACACGTAAGCTTATCAAACATTTTTAACATAATAAAACAATTAGCAATTCCCCTGTATGCGTTTGTATCCAAAATATTCCCTTTTCCTTTGTATAATACTACAGATATCCGCAACGTTTTCCATTCTGTAGGAAATTTTCTATTTTTAATACAAAGATTAAACAAGTCTGCAATATACGATGAACTACATTGCATGCTTAACGCTGCAATGTGTTCTTTGGTGATACCATCTGGACCAGGAGACTTATAGGGTGTATGCAGATGACGTCATATTTATTGCGCTTGGAGGCCATACTGAAGTAGTGCATAACATTGCTAAGCATAGGGCAAACTTTATTTAAGCCAATTTTCTTTGGGAAATCGGTTAATTTTTTTGTTATTATGTGTCATTTTTCTCACATACTTGAGATACTAATTCAACATATTTACAGCATGAATTCTCTCAAAAATATTGCATGGTGTTTTTAAACTGGCAAAATGATTTTTTTCCTATGCCACCCATGTTATTGAGTTATCCAACATGGCGTCGACTTTAACATGAATGCATAGACCCTATTGTTTTTCATCTTCCTAAGAGTCAGATCCACCTCTACATTAGTGATAAAATTATATAATGAATTACAGGAAATATAGTTTGCATCAACAAATTCACATAAATTAAGAGATTGAGAATTCAACAGTTTGTTATTATTGAGAATCGATTTGAAATGTGTTTCCCATTTATCCATTGGAATTGGACATTGCAATTTTATAACCCTGTCCTTCTTTAAATATGTATACGGCATATTTTCTGCAGCGATGACTAACTTCCCCTCTATTTCTTCTCTATATAACTTAATTTTTGTTTGAATCAAGTTCTTATATTCTTTTTTAACAATAGCAAAGTGCTTTAGAAGGTCCTGGTCTCTAAATTTACTTTGCTTTAGTTTGTGTAAAATATACAAGGAGTATCTTTTTAATTGATATAATTCATGGTTGAACCATGGCTTTGATTCTCTACTATAAAATTTTTTAGGGACAGCTGAGTAAACAATAATTGATTGCAAAAATTTATAGATTCCATCGATATTTTGATCTTCAAATAGTTTTTTAACAATATAAAATTTTGTTCATACATAATATTTAGTTTCTGAAGATATAAGACGTTTGAAAGTTTATGTTTATTAACAATATGAACAGGTATGTTCTTACCATTAAAAGTCAAATTAAAAATTAAAGGAAGATGTTTACACTACACAGTGATATAGTGATGAGACAAGTTTGAAATCTACAAATCAGCCTTTATGATTAACACTGCTTTGGAGTAAAAAGATTTTATTGTTAATAAAATAAAAGTAATAATAAAATATTGTATTCCTTACCCTATCTAATCTTGTTTTACCACACATACTTCTGAGAAAACTCATACCAACAGCATTCACCCTACTCATATGTCTACTCTGACATACCCATGATTCAGAACCATATAAGATAGTTGGGAGTAAGACAGAATTGTACACTGTAAGTTTTGCTTTGTTTGATAAAGCATCACTCTTGGCCAATCCTGCCATGCTGCCAACTACTTTCCTACCTGCTGCCACTCTCCTCTCAATCTCCCCATCTATACTTCCATTCTCTTGATATAATCTTCCCAAATATACAAACTCTTTCACTCTTTCCAGCTTTTCTCCATTCAGTGTGAATTCATTTCCATCATCATTTTCTCCACCAAATACCATTACTTTAGTTTTCCCAACATTTATTCTCAGATCCATTTGTTCTGTACTTTCTTCCAACCTATCAATCATCTCTTGCAGTTCTTCCTCACTCTCAGCCACCATCAAAGCATCATCAGCGTACAACAACATCCACACCATTAACAAACCTACGTTTACTCCACTTCCATACTTTTCAGCCAACTTTATACATTTATCCATGAAAATATTGAATAACCACGGCGACATCACACATCCCTGCCTAACGCCTCTACCCACTTTAAACCACTCACTCAACTTTCCGTTTACTCTCACACATGCCTTACTACCTGCATACATGGCTTTCACACCCTCAAGTAACTTCCCTCTCACCATCTAATACACTCCACATCATACTTCTGTTCACTCGATCATATGCTTTCTCTAGATCTACAAACACAGCAAAGACTTTCTTTCTTGCATCCATACATTTCTCAATCAACTGCTGCACAGTGAAAATCTGATCAGTGCAGCCCCTGCCGGGCATAAAACCACATTGCACTTCTGAGATATGACCCTGTGTAACCTTTTGCACCTTATCAATCACCATCCCCCCGTACATTTTACCAGGTATACTTAACAAACTAATTCCCCGATGATGGAGAAATGTGGAGTAAAAGAAACGGTGACTGAGAAGTATGAGAACAGTGTATTACGGTGGTTTGGTCATGTTGAGAGAATGGGTGATGAAAGAATAGCAAAGCAGGTATTTCATAGTAGAGTGGATGGAAGGAGAGATAGAGGCAGGCCTAAAACATCATGGTCTGAGGTGGTTGGAAGATGTTTGAAAAATAAGAATGTACGCAGTATGAAATGCAAAAGGAAATGTATGAAACAAGGTATGAGACTGGCGGAAGCAAGTGAAGTATGTCAGGATAGAAAGTTGTGGAGGTCTATCACTTGGTCAGGATAAAACATCTGTGTTGTTGGCTTACCCCGAAAGGGATTTATAGCGTCATGATATGTATATATGTAAATATTGTATACTTCATAATAAAACAATAAAAAAAAATGTGCATATTGGCAAACCAAGGTTAGGCATATGATTTTGAAAAACTTGGATGACAATATTACCTGGGCAGTCTTCCTGGTCCTGGAAAATCTCTGTCTGGCAGCAGGACACGGCCACCTCGTGGGTTCTCAAGTAACATACCACCACCAACACCAATTGGACCAAATGGGTTTAAATCTCGTGAGCCAACATTTAGAGGATCAAATCTGTAAAATAAACTATTGGTAAGTTTTCTTCTATGTACTCTTTAGCTTTTGGATAAAAATCTGTACAAAGATGAAGGTAGGAGGAAAGAATACCCAATTTCCTTATTAATAAATATATTAATTAACAACTAGTATAATGCTATTCATCTACATAATATATCAACATGTAAGCAATTTTATATTTTAGGGAGCAAATATTTTGAATGAAGAATAATATATGTGTGTGTATCAAAGAAGTTATATAAATAGAGAAGCAAGGCCTATGCCAAAAACATAGCAAGTTACAGTCCTCCACATAAAATATTCTCACTAGAATCGCATAACCATGCTGGGCAATGGCAGATGCATAGCGAGATTGGCATGATATGTTTACATCGCATTGCCCAATCAGGGCTACTGTGCTTTAGCATGGCAGAAAGCGCACTCAAATTCTTCCAAGGCCAAGGCCCAACTTGAAGACCGCACTTCCCCTACCCTTGCTTCCTTATCTATAATAACTCTATGGTGTGTATACACAAATACACACATAATATAAAATTGCTAAGAATTAATAATTTAAAATTAGAATATATTTTATGTTTCAGATAAAGACATTAAAATGCTCACCCTTGAGGGAAGAGAGGGACTACAGGGTTTGGGAATGGTGGTCTGAATCTTGGTTCATCAATAAGAGAATCTTGAGAATGAGCCTCATCCGAGGTGGACTCAGTCTGAACATTCATGTCCTTTTGGCCTTCACTGCACGCTGGCTTTACCAAATCACCCCTGAGAAAATAAATACAATGTTAGAATAATTACATAAAATAAGAAAAAGTAACAGTATTTGTTTCTGGCAACTTAATTAAAAGCTGGGCATGCAGAAAAAAGGAGGGGGGGATATTGCTTTTATTCTTAAAATTTCAGAAGTGATGTTCAAGAATGTCTTACCATATCTTATAGAAGAGCTCCTTGTTATTTGGAACCATGGTTGCAAGTGGTCCTTCAGTACACTGAACCTCAGAGGTTAGGTTGATCACCAGACTGTGTGTGGTGTGATTGGACATGTTCTATGCAAATAAAATAATAATTATTAGAAACAACAAAAGTATGTGAGAGTTCGATAAAACAAAATGTGTAATAAAACACACTTACAAAAGTATATGATAATGCATGTAATCATGCAATTCTGCAATTCACACTTGATTTAAAAATGGCTTATTATTGTTTACAGTGAGCATTATTATTATTCATTATTGTTATTTTATTGATTACAAAAGCTAATGATCCCTAGTCCCAATTTACTATTTAAATTAGAGAATCTTCGCGTTTTATTAATTTTCAATTCAACGTGCTCTAATCTCTACCAACTATTTTCTAATTATTTTTTTAAACGTAATTAATACCAACCGCGATGGTTTTTTCCTATATATTATGTTATTTTATTGATATATTTTTTTTTAAATGTATATCTCATATATTTCTGTATTGGCTATCTCAAACATGTTGTTGTTGTTGTAACACACACACATGCGGGTTTTGTGTACAGTACATATTACTGTATTTTTAGCAATTGAATGCTATTTTAAAATCATTTTGCATTTAAACTTTGTTATATATCAACTTTCTATATCACAACGTAGACCCAGCACTTACACTATTTTGGGCTCCAAATACCAAATCTGTGGAAGGTCGGACCAGTGCTCGTTAACATGAAATCATGTTTCCATTTTAACGACCGCACATGATTGCAGCACCCAATTAAAGGAGCACATGGTCATGCCATCATGTGAGTACAGCTACGCTTCAGCACTTGAATGAGTACGAGACTTTTTACAGTCGGTCACCCATCCAAGTCACAGTGTATGTACGGGACAAGCAATCCCACTTTATTTTTTTCAAAGCAGTAAAAACGTGAGTATAAGTTTGGCAATGCTGTTGTCTATGCTGATGACATTTTGACCATTTTCTGAAGAAAGTGGCAGATTGAGAGATTGGGTAGATTGAGAGAATCTATAGGGTGTATGTTGTATGCATACATCTTTAGGCTGACCATATTATTTAGATGCAAAATCGGGACACTTTGACCGTAGAAGAGAGGCAATTTGGGACGTAGGGGAGGGGACCCCGCCGGAGGTAAAAAATTTTCTTAAAAGGGGGCGTGGTCCTCGATTTTTAAGTGTATTTTGATCGATTTTCAAATGGCCATTAGCCATAATTATTGAAAAAAAAAATATAAAAATTTAATTTTCTATAGAAAACAATTAAAGAGCTACGTCCTTTTTTTTTTTTTTTTGTTACGCACTGTCATTAAAATTTGCTCTAAAAATTGCAATTTCAATAAATAACGGCATTAATTTTTTTTTACTGTATTACCAACTAATAATTGGTACCCAGCAAATAGTTGATTTAGCAAAGAAAAAAAAAGATTTTTGCAAAAGATTTTATAAAATCCTGCTATTAATTAAATATTAATAAATCACGACATTTTTATATTAAAAAAATCATATATGTGTGAGTGTTTTATAGATTTTTTATTTTTATTTTTTCTCTTGCTTTGTATTTTTTCCCTTCAAAAGATATCGGAACATTTCAATTTTTAGCCGGGACAAGGGGTCAAAATCGGGATTGTCCCGGGAAAATCGGGACGTCTGGTCAGCTAATACATCTTACATACATAATATATTAATTTACCCACATGTGCATTTTTTTTATTTAACACCACATGTTTTTAATACAGAAAATTATGCAATTTTACATTTATATAATTATAAGAACAATATGATGAAATATGCATACAATTTATGTATGTATGTATATGCTGTGCATATAGTTAGAATTTTGTTCGTTAATTAGCAATTATGTAATGCTATTTTAGTAGTTCTGATAACCTGAAAAATGAAAGTACAACTTACCAGAAAATTCATAGCAAATATATCATCTACAACATTTGCTCCAAAATGATATCTAATTCCATTGTGGAAGTAGCGAATTCTGTGATTGTTGCTACTCGATATCGCGTTCCAGCCAGGTGTCAAGAGCTCAGACAGTACCAATGGTTTTTGCTGGGGAAAATTAAATATAAGCAAGAATAGCATTGATTTCGGTTATCCAATAATTACCTCGTCGTCTTCCTCGTGGATACACAGGAAATCGTTTTTAATGAGAGTGAGATGGATCATTAAGACAAGGATGTCTTGCTTTGACTTGACGTTACATTTTTCAATGTGGTAGAGCAGTTCCCAACAACTACTAAGTGCAGACATTTTATTGATTGGTTGAGTTCCTGGTTCTAATGTATCAGCAATCTTTTCCATAATATTGTACACACGATCTCTAAAAAAAAAAAAACACTAAAAA
This sequence comes from Ecdyonurus torrentis, assembly GCA_949318235.1. NCBI lineage: Eukaryota > Metazoa > Arthropoda > Insecta > Ephemeroptera > Heptageniidae > Ecdyonurus > Ecdyonurus torrentis. The sequence continues at coordinate 27,272,952 of OX439128.1, read as the reverse complement.
CGAAATAAAGCGTGGAATCGGCGGATTAACAGATTGATTTTGATTAGGATGATTTTGCAATATTGTTTACGAATATCTAAGGTATTTCTATAGACAGGTAATACAAAGAGAATATCGTTATTCAGTTTTCTGTTGCCTTTAATTTTATTTTATCCTGGAAGTTATATTTTGTTGCCCATTTGATCAATGTAATTTTGACCCGCAATACACGTCTCCAGCTGACCAGTACTTTTCAGCGGGAATCCTCTCTGGATTACATAGGTTATCTACTTACATTACGAATATCAGCTGCTCAGCTGGACTGGACGCTCAAAATAACGCGCATGCGCCTTAATAAGTGCTTAAGTCGCTTAAGTGGCCTCATAGAGAAACAGTATAGAGAAGCTACTCAATAGGGAGTTCATGTCGCTAAAATCATTGGAGGGGAGGCAGTGTTTACAGTCGATTTCAGTGAGTTCCGCTCCTTTGGAGTAGATGGCGTTGCATTATTTTTCGTTCTTGAGGAGCCCGGGGCGCTCCTCAGGAGCGCCCCGGGCTCGGCTCCAAAGAGGTTATATAATAACTCTATGCTCGGCTCCCCGAAATAAGAACGAAAAATAATGCAACGCCATCTACTCCAAAGGAGCGGAACTCACTGAAATCGACTGTAAACACTGCCTCCCCTCCAATGATTTTAGCGACATGAACTCCCTATTGAGTAGCTTCTCTATACTGTTTCTCTATGGTGGCCTGCGCTGTTTACAAAACTTGTGGAGGTTACTTTTTACAAGGACTCCCTACAAAAAAAAATTACAAGGACTTTTTTTTATTTATGACGTCACCGTTGTTGATCATCCATGTTGGTTGATGCTCATTTGTTTTCAAATCAATGACGTCACACAAAAAGTCCTTACAATAAAAAATTACAAGGACAATTTTTTAAACCCGCGAACGCGCAGACGAATACCGTACGTGTAAGGCATATATTATTAAACTAAAAACTTTTAAGCAGATTTTTTATATAATTTGATTAATTTTGATATAAATTATATTTGATTATATATTTATATAATAATTAATTAATAATTTTACAGCATACGCCGTATATATGAAGGCGAAAATATTATTTTCATTTATGATGAGATGTACGCTATGAGATATAAAAAATACATATAATTTTGTTGCGCATTAATAATAATTGTATGATTATTATTTTCATGCTTCTTTCCTTTATGTGCTTCATTTAAAAATATTAAAAAAATTGGGAACAAATGTATAAGTTATTTATATTTTATATTTAGTATTAAATTGTTATATTACTTATATTATTATTTATTTTTATATTAAACGTATATAATATAGTATAACGATCAGGAAAAAAAATAAAGCATATACAGAAAAAAAAAATCATAAAAAATGAAACAGAGACAGAGAGAGAGAGAGAGTAGAGGCCTATAAATGTGCAGGACGCATATTTTTATATACATTAGAACATATATATATACTTATGCGCATTTTTTTTTTTTTTTTTTTTTCCTTTCTGGAAGTACCAGAATTCGATCAAATTGACTCCTTCCTAAGCAGATAGATACAGCAAATAATACGTCAAATATATATCAGTCAACGCGCGTCAAATTTACGCGTCATGTGAATGATACTTATTGTAACGTAAAAGAAATAAGTTGCACGGACATTTTTCGTAAAGCAATATCTAATGTATATATTTTTTGCACAAAATTTTTAACTTGCGCAAATAAAGATTATTATTATACTTTTGTATTAGTGTTATTTTCTTTTTCTTGCTTATATAGATAAATTTGCAAGGATTTTTTTTTTAACACACGCACATAGTAAGATCAAACCAATTTTTCCAGATAAATTATGTTTAAAAAAGCTTAAAAACATTTTTTAGTATTATTTAGTCGATGAGTTTATTAGCGACTCAGATAAGTAGTCATTTAAAGTAAATTGCATCTGTTTATTTTTAAATTGTGTAATTGTTTTTGTTTATATATTTGACTATAAAATTTCTAATTGCTTTTGTGTTGTTTTTATAAGGCGAGGCCTGGAGTGATGCATATTTTTATGTGTATATAGGATAGGATGAAAGAAATGAATTAAGGAATTTTGAATGAAAATCATGAAAGGCTAAAAATTAAATCAATACCGAGCTTGTATGGCCGAGTGGTGAAGGCAGCTGACTCGCAACTCTGTACTCCTAACCGAGTATAGGTTGGAGCCACTGCTGGGTGCGTACGTGAAGTGTGAGAGCACAACACGTTGCACGATGCATGTTTACATGCATTCCATGACGACGCACAGTATTCGGGAGGTGCATGATTGATGCGATTGCACCGACCAGCCTGCCTAGATGTTTTTCACGGTTTCTCTAGGCTGTTATGGCGAATGCCGGGCTGTGTACTTAGGCCGTGGCCGGCCCGTGTGTGCTTTTCCATTAATTGGAAAGTCCTTACCTGTCGATAAGACAATGTCTTGACTGGGACTGGGATTGGTGTATAGCATGATAACACAATATGGCAAGCAAACAAAAAAAAAAAAAAAGTATATATACTGCAGTTTATTAAATAAAATTCTGTTATTCTGATAACAGAGATAATAATGATGAACTCGATGCATGCTTAAAAGAATATTTTCTTTTTAAATTTTTTTAAAAATCACTATAAAAAAATTGCAAGGACATTTTTTTTTTTTTAAATAGACAAATTTTGTAATTGATTTTCTTCTTTTACTATATATTTTTTTAATAAAATATTATTAAATAGAGCATATATAATACATATTAATGTCTTTGAGTTTAATAAATTTTTTTTTTTTTTTTAACTTTTATTATAGTATATATATATACTCGTATATTTTATTTTAGTCCAATTGTAAAAAAAAATTACCAGGACATTCTTTTAGTTTATATCAATCATGCATAATATATATTATAATATATGTATACGCGTAATAATAATAATTGTGCGTTATTTGTATGGAAGTAAAAATTAAGTTAATATTAATATTATTAACAAATAAATGTATATGTAACTTTTAAAAACAAATATAATATATATTAAACAACAAATATAAATTGTATACATAAAGAAGATTTATTTAAGTCCTTGTAAACAAAATTGCAAAGTGGGCATTTTTTTTTAAATATATAGTAAACTGTAAATTGCAATTTCTTTTTATAGATATTTAAAAAAAAAATATTATATAGCATATAATATACATGATATCTTTGTCTTTAAAAAAATAATACTTTTTATATGAGAATATTTTTTTTTTTTTTTTTTTTTAGTCCTTTATTACTGTAAAAACTTTACAAGGACATTTTTTTTAAGTATAGAAATCATACATACACGAGTAATAATAATAATTGTGTGTTTTGTGGAAGTAAAAAAATAAGACAATATTTATATTATTAATAAATAAATGTTTAAACTAAAACTTTTAAGAACAATATGATATAATTAAACAGCAAATTTAAATTGTATGCATTATATAGACAAAGATTTTTTTTCTTGCTAAGGTCTTCTCCTTCTTCTTCTTTTTTTTTTTCTTTTTTTTTTTTGAGAGAATATATATTTTTTTCATTATAATTTTTAAGGCTAAAAATAAAGTAAGGTGGTATGTATATTGACTAAAATTAAGCTGTGTTGTTAAAACAATAAGATAATAAAAATCTTATAGGTTTTGCACAAATAAAGATAACTGATATAAAACAAATTCAAGGATGAACGACAAAATAATAATAATAATTATTAATCAATTATGCAAAATATTAAATCAATAATTTTTTACATTTAAATTACATAAGCAGGACACACTATATTATTAATTATTTAAAAATTTCTCTATCTGCCTACGAAAATGTGTTTTTATTTAATAATTTAAATTTTTAAAATAAGCGGGAATCAAAATAATTATCAGGTCTCCGGTCCGGGGGTTGTCAGAGCCCAGCACACTTATAAAAATAATCATCAATTTTTGGAAAATGTCAAACCATTCCAGGGGACCGCGGGAACCCAAGAGGTTTCGTTTATCTACGGTAGAATTTTTTTAAAACCCCTAAAAGTGACATGAAGCAACCCGCATGATAGAAAAGTGCAACGGGATGCATAGCTTCTAACTCTGCAGGCGCCTTAGTTTTTTTAATTTGAAATTATTTGTTAAAAGATATTTTGTCGTCTCTGTGTCACTGTGTCACACTGCACAGCACATATATATTCATAATACAAACCCTTTGATTGAAATTGAATATGTAAATATTATATAAATTAAAACTATATCATTATTATTTCATTTATTATATAATCTATCTAATTATTTATAGTGAAAAAAAGAAGAAAAATTTTTTCCGAAGTTCTCTGCCATTAAATGCATTTTAAAATTGCGTTTTCCATTGTATATACGTTTGGCCTACATGTGTTATTATATGATTAGTTGTTTGTGACACTTTGTTTGTGAATTAAATTTCAAAATTAGAATTATATCTAAATTTCTAAAATTCAGAAAATAACAAAAGAAAAGAAAAAAAAAGTATTTATAAATAACATAATTTCGAGCAAAAGTATTCGAACCCAATAGACGAAACTGCACTTAAGCCTAATCAGGAACACGACACTGGCAAGGCGGGTTATCCGTAATCAGAATAATAACATAAGCACAATAACTGAAGAAGTGTATTTATATAGAACGTTGAAACGATCCGAGCCCCAGTAAAAGGAACTAGTGAAAACTGTGCTCAAAGTTGATTCCAAGGGTCTGGTTTCCACCAGAAATTTTAGTTTCTCAAAGCTTAATTAATTTTAAAATGTGGATCAAAATGACTTTTTATTACCACGTTACCAGATTTGAATGTTCGACATCAATGAGAAACTGAAATTTGTAGCGGGACCCAAAAATCTTCGTTTTGAAGTCAGCTTTTGAGCACACATTTTTCCACCCGCTCCTTTCACTGTGTCTCGTTTACGTCCTAAATACTTTTTGAGTATTTTTTTTTTTTTTTTTTATTTTTACTTTATCATCTGATAATTTATTATTTAACATGTTTAAACAATTCCAAAGCAAGATTTTCATAAATTAAAACCCTGAATTTAATATATGGTAAAGCCCTATATAGCTCGACTAGCAGGCCAAAATTAACGTAAAGCTAATGAGGACCCTTACAGTGATCGACCTATAATCTATATAATGCTGACCTTGCCAGTGACAAGGGCTGATTATGTGAAGTTTTATCAAGTTCAACTTTAAAATGTGATTATCATTGCAGAGAAATTTGGGAAATCACAGTTGTTTAAATATAATTAAATAAACAAACAATTCAATTAAAGAGTTTTTACTGTCAAACATGGTAAGGCACTCGGCCGTCTCAATCCCAAAATATATTATAAACAATTCAATTAAATTCAATTCAATTCAATTCAAAATAGGCTTTATCTTTATTGCAATAAAACACATTACATAAATTACAATATGTTTGGGTTTAAGTAATACAACTTTATAACCAAGTCAGCCAAAGGGGAAAAGATATTTCGTTATATATATTTTTACCATTTACTAATATTAATACATATATATAGATATTTAGTTATTACATGAAACTTATTAATAAAATTAAGTTGCCTGCAGAGTTAGAAACTATGCAACCCGTTGAACTTTTTTTGTCGTGCGGGTTGCTTCATGTCCGTTGTAGGGGTTTTAAAAAAAATTCCAACGTAGATAAACGAAAACTTGGGTTCCCGGTCCCCTGGATGGTTTAATTGACATTTTCCGAAAATTGATGAGGAAGTGGGCTGGGTTCTGACAACCCCCGGAGACCTGAGAATAATTTTGTTTCCCTTATTTTGAAAATTTAAATGATTAATAAAAACATATTTTTGTAAGATATAAAGAGAATAAAACTTAAATTTAAATAATTTATAGTACATTATTATTGTGTCCTGCTTATGGAATTTAAATGTAAAAAATTATTGACTTAATATTTTGCATAATTGATTCCTTTATTATTATTTTTGACATTCATCCTTTATTTTTTGGTTTATCGGGATCACAATAATCACTATTTTTGTGCAAACATATTAATTTTTATTATAATTATTATTATTTTATACAACACAACTTAATTTTAATCAATGAACATAACCACCTTACTTTATTTTTAGCGTTAAAAATTATAATTGAAAAATTGCTATGCTAGCTCTCAAAAAAAAAAAAAAAAGCCTTGCAAATTTTTAAAGAAACAAAAATTCTTTGCCTGTGTACAATTTAAACTTGTTGTTATATATAATTAATTATATAATATTGTATTTAAAAAGTTAAAGTTTATACATGTATTTTAAAAAAATGATATTATTATTATTATTATTTTACTTCCTCAAATAACACAATTATTATTACGCGTATATGCATGGTTGCTGTAATAAAACAAATGTCCTTGTAAATTTTTTCACAAGGACTAATAAAAAAAAAAAAAATCTAATATTTAATATAAAAAGTAATTTTTGTTAAAAAGATAAAGATATTGTGTATTATATGCTATTAAATAATATTTTATTAGAAAAAAAATCTAATTAAGAAGGAATTGCAATTTTCTATTTTAAAAAAATATCCTTGCAATTTTTTTACATGGACTTAAAAAAAAATGTAAAAGTATATACTTGAGTTTATCTGTTATTAGAATAACAGAATTTTATAGCCAATAAACCAAAGTACTTAATTTTAAGCCTTAACAGTTAAAAGAAAAATGGTTATGCGCTGTTTAAAAAATTATCCTTGTAAAGTTTTCTTACAAGGACTGAAAAAAATAATTTAATATAAAAAGTAAAAAATAGATTTTTAAAAGACAAAGATATCATGTATTATATGCTTTTAAATAATATTTTATTAAAACAAAATCTATTTAAGAAGAAAGTACAATTTGCTATTTAAAAAAAAATGTCCTTGCAATTTTTTTTACAAGGACTTCAAACAAACAAAAAAAAAAAAAAAAAAAAGTAAAAGCATACTTGAGTTTTTCTGTTACTAGAATAACAGAATTTTAGTCAGTAAACCACAGTACTTAATTTTAAGCCTTAACAGTTAAAAGAAAATTTGTTATGCGGTTGTTAAAAAAATGTCCTTGTAATTTTTTTTTACAAGGACTGAAAAAAAATATTATATTTAATATAAAAATAAATAAAAAATATATTTTTAAAAGACAAAGGTATCATGTATTATATTATATGCTTTTAAATAATATTTTTTTAAAACAAAATCTTGTTAAGAAAAAAGTACAATTTGCTATTTAAAAAAAAAATGTCCTTGCAATTTTTTTTTGCAAGGACTTCCAAAAAAAAAAAAAAAAAAAAAAAAAAAAAAAAAAAAAAAAAAGGAAAAGCATACTTGAGTCTATCTGTTACTAGAATAACAGAATTTTAGTCAATATAAACCACAGTACTTAATTTTAAGCCTTAACAGTTAAAAGAAAAATTGTTATGCGGTGTTAAAAAAATGTCCTTGTAAATTTTTTTTACAAGGACTGAAAAGAAAAAATTTATATTTAATATAAAAAGTAAAAAATATATTTTTAAAAGACAAAGGTATCATGACTGTATTATATGCTTTTAAATAATATTTTATTAAAACAAAATCTTTTTAAGAAGAAAGTACAATTTGCTATTAAAAAAAAATGTCCTTGCAATTTTTTTTGCAAGGACTTCAAAAAAAAAAAAAAAAAAGAAAAAAAAAAAAAAAAAAAAAAAAAAGGAAAAGCATACTTGAGTCTATCTGTTACTAGAATAACAGAATTTTAGTCAATAAACCACAGTACTTAATTTTAAGCCTTAATTAACAGTAGTTAAAAGAAAAATTGTTATCGGTGTTAAAAAAATGTCCTTGTAAATTTTTTTTTTAAGGACTGAAAAAAAAAAATTTAATATAAAAAGTAAAAAATATATTTTTAAAAGACAAAGGTATCATTATTATATGCTTTTAAATAAGATTTTATTAAAACAAAATCTAGTTAAGAAGAAAGTACAATTCGATCGCTATTTAAAAAAAATGTACTTGCAATTTTTTTACTTCAAAAAAAAGAAAAAAAGTAAAAGATACTCGAGTTTTTCTAGCTGTTACTAGCATAACAAAATTTTAGTCAAATTAAACCACATAATTTATAGTACTTAATTTTTAGCCTTAACAGAGTTAAAAGAAAAATACTTCTGCGCTGCTGTTAAAAAATGTCCTTGCAAAATGCAAATAAATTATATGTTGAAGGGAAAAAAAAAAAAAAAAAAAAAAAACTTTTTGCTCAATAAAGTTATTATTATTATTTATATTTTTTTACATATTGTTTTTTAACAACTATATATAGCTTTATATATAGCTATATATATATACCTATACCTAAAGAAAAGAAATATATATTTATAGTTTAAATTATATATTTCTTAACATATAATATATATATATTAATAAAATGTATTATTTATATATATATATAGGATGATATATATATATATAAATTTAATATTATATATATATTATATATATATAAAAGATATATATAATATATATATATATATATATATATATATATATATATAATTCTACATGAAGAAAAGATACTTTAAAACAAAATGTATCGTTGTAAAATAATCCGGCGTTAAACATATAAAATACTTTTATTTGCACTATAAAAATAATTTAAGACTTAAAATTTGCTGCAGTTTCCTTGCGGCCTTTTTTTTTTACAATATATGCAATTTTGCTATTATATTATTCATGCGTGCATTTCTCCATGGAGAAAAAAAAATAGAAAATATATTCTTCTTCAAAAAATGTCCTTTGCGCACTATATAATTCTCTACATTTTTTTTCTCGTTTTAAATTAAATCAAATAATATAATATAATCATTTTAATATATAGAAAAAGTAAAAAAAACAGAAAGTTGTTTATGCTTTTGCTATATATATAACAGAGTATAGAGTGTATATATTTTATACCTATATAATTTATTCAAGACAAAAAAATGTCCTTGGAAATTTTTTATACAAGGGGATTTTATTATTATTTTTTTTTTTATAAAAGATATAATTTTATAACGTAAATATATTAAATAAAAATAATATATATTATAAAATCATGCGATTTTTAAGCTATTTGCAAATTTTTAAAATTCAATTGAAGAAAATACAAAAAATATTATATTATAAAATATAATGTATAATTATAACATTTTTCCCCCACAAAGAATTAAAAAAATATATATATTTTTATTGTTTCATAAACATATAATGAAAATTCAATATTTCACTCTATATTTTTATTTTTTTCTTCCGTTTCAAAATAATTATTTCAAATAAAAAATTATTTTAGGGTGTGCCCATATATTTAATCTGATTCATTCGTGCATTTGCGGGTAAAAAAAAAATGTCCTTGTAAATTTTTATTGTAAGGACATTTTAAATGGTTAATTGTTTGTATTAGTGACGTCACGGATAGCAAACGGTGACGTCATCAATAAAGTCCTTGTAATTTTTTTTTGTAGGGAGTCCTTGTAAAAAGTAACCTCCAAAACTTGTGGGCGGGATGCAATGCAACACGTATTGATTTTAGTGAATCTGACTGAGTTTTATATTAAATACTAGCTGTAACTCATATTGCAAAATATTATACAACTTAAAAGGAATCTATTGTATATAGAATGACTGAGAAATATACCATTATATCTTGGGTCCAGGTGTCTAGAGTTGACTTGTGCAGTAAGTATGAATAAATATAATATAATAAAACATAATTATGATAAAATATCAACAAAATATGCCCATGATCGTAGCATTAATTCCTTTTCTAAAAATGTCAGTTGAGGAAACTGATGTTGCCGAGGTTTCTCAAGTCACTCGTCTAGAGGTACCTGTTCATCTGAGAAAGGACTACCCTGGCATGACATCATTTATATTTGAATGGCTTGATCTAGATCATAGGGCAAAAAATGAGCTCGTTCTTAAGCTGAGGCGGGATGGAACCTTGGTTCCATTAATTGAGTTAGCTATGGAATCTTTGGAAGAAGAGAAAAGCAAGTGAGTTCAAATTGTGACTGGTGCAATAGTGGAATTTTTTTTCTTTGGAAATTTCAGTTCAATGGAGGCTATTTTAACCTATAGCATCATATATACTTTTTTATATAAAAAAATACGCAATGTTATATATATATATTAATGTGTTATATGATGCATGCATTGCATGCACTGCATAATAAGAGCGGTTTATTACAATTTTTGCCTTATTTCAGACCTTTTTTGCTGGAAGTAATGAAAATTCATCAAAATAGTGAGTATAATTTATTTTAGGATGTAATTATGTAATATTAATAACGAAGTCAAAATATAGCGAGCGCTATATTTTAAAGCCCAGCAAATAATTCTTATCATATATGAACGTTTTATAGTTCCTCGTGAGCCCTCTCAGCTTATCTTGTCCAGGAATGAAGAAAGACTAAAGAGTACTCGAGAAGTTTTCAACGACTTGATTCAGCGAGTGAGTATCAACATAAAATATCCCATACATGGGACGTTTATATTATTATTTAAATTTCACATGAACCGATCCATATGTTTAAGTATTCATGAATGCAATAATTATATTATTTTGTATTGATAAACTTGGACAATGGAAAAGGTTATTATCAAATATTTCAATGCTTGCAGATTCAGAATCTTGAGGGGGAGGTTGCTGCGTGGCCTAGTCATAGAGCTGCTATCATAGAAGAGAGAGCTAAATTTTTCTTGGATATTCTAGATAGTGTTCAAGCTCAAATGAAGTGTGAGTCAGACATCGGCAACAATGCTCGGGGTGTATATGTCGTCAACAGTGCTGGCAATCCACTGTTTGGAAAAAATACAGGTAGCCCGCCTGCTGCACAACCACTGCTTGATACATCTAAAACAACAGCTCAGTTTGAAGCTGTAAAAGATAAAGAAAAGAAAAGTGTTGGTGGTCAAGATGCACCTAAACCAGAAAAGGTGGATGCTGATGAGATGTTGTCAATATACCAAGTCATTTAATTTTTTTTTTTTTTTTTTTTTTTTTTTTTTTTAAGTTGCAAAAATGTTTATTGCTTAAGTTTCAATCCCATACTACGTGTGTACACACACACACACACAATTAAGTACTAGTTTTCTTATTTGAATTTCAGAGACTGAATTAGTTTCAAAAGTTTTTTAAATGACCAAGCAAAAAAAAATAAATAAAAATAAAAAGTAATAAAAACGCAACACGCAAGCTCAAAACTTTGTCTGTTTTTGCTATTGATGAACGTAGTGATTATTATTATTTGTATCCTCTGTAACAAAATAAAAATTATTACACCCAATAATATAAAATTTCCACACTTCCATCTTGCAAATATTAAATATTAATTTTACAGAAAAGAATTGCTTCTTGTATACTCCGCAGGATTCTGCTGTATATATTATACATATATATATTATATATATATATATATATATATATATATCTATATATATATATATATATATATATATATATATATATATATATATATATATATATATACATATATATATATATATATAATCAGGGTTTCTAGCAACAGGGAAAATGCAGGGAATTTGAAAACCTCTGGAAAACGGAAAATGCAGGGAAAACAGCATAAAGTACTGGAAAATGAAACAGTTTAATAATAATAATAAAATAGTTTTTTTTTTTATACAAATTTATCTTATTTTAAAACTTGTTTTTTTTTTTGGTATATATTAGAGCGTGTTCTATACAGACCAACTTTTATTAAATTTGAGTTTTAAAGCGATTTTATCGAGATTTTTATTTTTTTTTTTTACCGAGAAAAAAATTTATTGCAAATTGAATATTTTAATTATCGAATTATTTCAATTGTCGAGACTTTTTTTTCTTTCTTGAAAAATCTGAAATTTCAAATTTTAAAACAAAAATTTCAACCTGGAAAACAAAAAAGCTAGTATTTTTTTTTTAACCGCTGAAAGAAAATTTCAAAGTCACTTAGAATTAAAGAAACATATCAATATTTTCTCTCAGTTTTTTACTCAAACGGTGTAAAAAATATTAAATTTAAAGTATACTTTAAATGTAATAGCAAATTTTTTGAAGTATACTAATTGTGCACTTTCTGCCAAAAAAAGGGCATGGCCCCCAAAAAAATCGCGCCTGCGGCGTGGGGGGCTGCGCCCCATTCTTTTCATTGCACTATTTCCGTGGATGGGGGATCACTGCAACTTTATCCCCCAGGCACCCATTTTGGCGGGCCGCCACTGTAGTGTAGCTGTATAAAAATGTTGAAATATGATTGGTTTTCTATTTTTCATTTACTGATAAACGATTTTCATATAATCAATAAATTTTTATGTATTTTAATATGCTTTAATTTAGTAGGCTGTTATCTTTATAGAACAGTTGTCAAATTTGATAACTGCACCCGATTGGAATAAGATTTGACCTTTTAATATATTATAAAAGAATAGAATAAAATTTCTTGAAAATGGGAAAAATTCTGGAAAAAACAGGGAAAATGAAATTTTAAAACTGCTAGAAACCCTGAATAATATATATATATATAGGCCTATATAAATATATATATGTATATAATTTTATATTAAATGTTAATTGATGTACAGATCGAGGGAATGAAATGTGTAAGCCTGAAGTTTTACTTATGAAAGTATTTACTTGAAATTATATAATAGCTAAAAGATGAGAATTTAACAAGAGTGTATTAGGTATATAAAGATAGAAAAGAAGAATTAAGCAGCTCACTTCCACCATTCAAAGTGCACATACTTGTTGTACATTTTGTTTTAGTTGGTGTTGCTTTATTTAATGTACTAGTGTAAAACAAAAAATCATGTATTTAATTTTGTGATATAAAATAGGAATAATGTATTTTAAAACATTTTATACTTTTAACTCTTGTCTCTTTGCTCAAATAATCTTCTAAAACATACTTCTGTACAGTATACCGACCATATTCTAGTTTTAATATGATTTACTTTTATATGAATATCGAATCTAAAATTGGCATGACATAGGCAATTTGCTATTGACTAATAAAGGAACAACTGTTTTGAAGCCGACTATAAGCAATTTCGATCACATCCGCTTCCGTTTCGAATTTTAATACGCATGCGTAGTAAGCAGAAACGGAAGCGGATGTGACCGAAATCGCTTATAGTCGGCCTCAAAACCGTTGTTCCTTTACTAGTCAATCAAGATAGCAAATATAGCTATGTTGTGCACAAATGATAATAAGAAAGAAAAAATCAATTAAAGATATCAAGAAGTCTATTTCGTAAAATAATATTGTACATACCTATATACTAAATAGAAAATATAAAAATATTCAAAAATAATAATTGAGGAGACGAGAGTGCGATGAAAAAGAATTAAAACTTATTTTTAAACCTCTTTCAAAAAAAATTGTCATCAGCTTTCTCAATATTTATCCTCGCTGTATCATTGCGTGTTTTTTTTTTTTTTTTTTTTTTTTTTTTTTTTTTTTTCTTTTTTTAGTTGTATTTTTTGTGCTTTTGATGCGAACAGCTAATTTAAGATGTTTATCAGTGTTTCACATATTATATTGAATGTTGACGTGTCTTTAAAATGTCTGTGTATATATATTATATATATATATATATATATAATACATACTATGTATATTATATGATTGCTGTTTTTTATATTCAACATAATATTTAGATTTCAGGTAAAACATTTCAAGTTTTTTTTTTAATTAAATTACTAATTTTTACAAAAAAAAAAATGTTGTATATTATAATATTGGTTGTTCTGGCTTTTTTTTTTTTTTTTTTTTTTTTTTTTTTTTTTTTTTTTTCCAGAGCTCTGATTTTTCTGCACAATTACAATGTTGAACGTTGAAAATCACAACATTGTTTTTGTTTTTTTAAACGTAATTTTTTCCCCCTTTTTTGTTTATTTATTTTTATTATGATTTATTTAGATTGTTTTACTGCTATTATCTCAACTGCTATAATTATATTTATATAATATATATATATATATATACTAACTATGCTTTGTTATGTTATATAATTACTATTATAAATATAATAATTATATAAATAATTTAATGCACAATGCTACTAAAAGTTTTTTTGTTTCTTGTTTAGCAAAAATAATAATAAACTGCACGCAAATAAATATATATGATATGTATTTTTTTTTCTTTTCTACTTAATAAAATACCTTTATCATCTATCACAATTTAAAATGTTAACTAACAAAAGATTAAAAAAATATTATTCTCACCTTATCAATAAAATAATAATTATATTAATTGTACATTGATCTTTGACCAAGAGAAATCTGTAATCAAACAGTATAGAACTCAAACGTAAGTGACACTGTTGTTATCTTCTCTGCAGAGCATGAAATCGTGATAATTTAGTCGTATATTGTTATAAATTTATCTAATAAATAATTAAAGGTCTATATTTATTAGATAGAAAAATTATCATTAAAAAAAATGCTTTGAATAACATGTTTGCCATTATGTGCGTTTTTTTTTTTTTTTTTTTTTTTTTTTTTTTTTTTTTTTTTTTTCCTCCCATAACTTTATTAACTTAAAACAATGTTAAACAATATTATATTATATTATACGAAAGAGTGTTTTATTAATTAAGTATATATTTAAAAAAAAAACTGCCATACAAAGCAAAAGTTTTTATTGTCTTTATTTTTTATATATACTTGGGGAAAGAAGAAGAAGAATTGTGTTTGTATCATTGCATATAAATTAAAATGCATGTGTTATATGCTAATAAGTTCTTTTTAATTTTCTAAAGCCTTTTATGCAAACGTGCACATATAAAAAGAAAACCTTGTTTGTTTTTATTGCGTCAACATGACATAAGAATTTCATGAATTGTTGTGTAAAAATATTTAAGACCTATAGGTAACCGTATACATATTAATAAAACAAACGACAAGCAAAGTTATTTTTAATTAATCAATGAAGTGCAGTCGAGATCGAGTGCATGATTGACCTGATTTCCATATTCATTCCCGTCGAGTATGTGTGTGCTTCTTGTGGTGTCGAGGTCACGTGCGTTGTGAATTGGCAATGAATTCATCTGCCAGGAGAGTGATGCATCTGACGTGACGCAATTGTCTTTTGTCATTGCATCTGGATTCCAGCATTGTTAAAGAGAATATTCATAATTTGTAATATTTTTAAGCAGTATATAATATATAATAGCCATGGAAAATATAAGATGATAAGATCAAATAATACCCAATATCTGCCTGTTATAAGAAAATGAAAAAAGGATCTCCCAAATTAAAAAGTTGATGACTCTATACGAATTATGATATTAAATTTGATCAAGCAAAACAGAGACTCTCGAGAAAGAGTATATAGATTCATGTTTTCAACTTGTTATACGATCCCATATACCATATACTAGGATGAAGGTTGATATTATTAAATTTATAAGCAAATTTATTTAATTTGCCGTTTGAAGAATAACCAAACAAATCCTGGCCAGAAGTCTATATATATCCCCTATATATATTAAGTCTATATATATATAGAAGTCTATAGTATAATCCCCTTGTGACAGTACAATGAATTGCTAACGAAGAAATAATTCTACTGCTCCAATAAAATTATTATTACTATACGACTGACGCGTTAAATATTGATTTGAGAATGCATTATAGGAAGATACATGTATAAGTATCACCATTCTAATTTTGTAAGCTCCTCCAATATCAAGCATTTTATATTAACCGGTTCTTGCTTGCGATGCGGGATTTTATTCATGATATGATTTATTTGCTATTTATAAAAAACATAACAATGATAACATATTACAGACAGGGATGGCATGCAACTTATATACAGAAAAATAAAAATAGTTGTTGTTAATTTTGAATATTTCAGTATATGGCAATATATTATATATATATATATATATATATATATATATATATATATATATATATATATATATATATATATATATATATATATATATATATATATATATATATATATATATATATATATACACACACACATAAAAATCATAATACTTATTGTGAAAGTTTGTAATGCCGTATGCCGTATATTGCGATGTAAAAACTAAAAACATTATCAACACATTCAATGACCTTTTTAATATTCAATTATATAATTTGCTTTATAATAAATGTTGTCCCTTCTAAAAATTTGTTTAAACCAACAAAAATATAAGTTAATTTACAACGACGTGTATACGATGAAGTTAAAATTAAGTTATTGCTTTTATATAGACATTTTATTACAAATTGCTTTTACAAAAAATAATTTTAATAATTATGATATTTTATATATAAATATGTAAATTATATAAATACTATATCACTTTGCATGCGTCTCTGTGCCCTTCTCCTACAATCGAGATTTATGTAAAGTATTGTAGAATTAATAGGTGTAATATTTTAAATGTCAAATTTCCATTTAAAATTAAATTGAGGAATACTATAAAGTTATGCCTCTTTTGTATTTTCAAAAAGAAATACATTGCCAATTTTGTATAGGAATTTATAACATTGACCTAAATTTTCATAGTCTTATATCTTATTGTGTTGTATAATTTTATCAAATTGACAAAAAAGCATGGTATTATCATCACGCCACTGAATATTGGACGTGCCAGACATGATAATTTATTGTAAGCGAGTAAGTCCTCGAAAAGCGTGAGCTCGCGAGTTGACCACCACACTTGCCCGCGGGAGCGCGAGCTATAGCGAGAGGAGAGAGAAAGCCAGTTTTGCGTGTGAAGTGAAGCGCGCACACATGTCACTTGAAGCCGCTTTGTGATTCAAGAGTTAATCATGGGAGCGAGTCAGGAGTTCGATACCATCCTTAATGAACTTGGAGATTTTGGAGTGTATCAAATCAAAAACTTTGCCTTGCTCAGTTTACCTGTGTTATTTGCAGCAGCTTTCACTGTTTCCTATGTCTTCACTGCCGGGATAGTTCCTCATAGGTAAGTAAAATATATTGCTCATTCAAAGTATACTTATATATATTGAGCATAAGATATTATGCAAGATATAATACTTTTATTGTTAATTTGAAAATTTTAAATGCGTCCTATAAATTACAAAAGTATGGGGGAAAAATTGGAAATGTATTTTGTAAATTGGGGAGTGCCTGTGTATAGCTAAGGTTCTTACAGAAATTGGCTTGTATTATATATATATATATATATTATATATAAATATATATATATATATATATATATATGTGTGTGTGTGTGTGTGTGTGTGTGTGTGTGTGTGTGTGTATAACGAGTAATAAAAGGAGTATGTTTATATTATTATTTTTCATAGTTTTGTATCAACGTGTGTTTAAAAGTTTAAATTTTAATTTAGAATTTTTTTTTTTTTTTTTTTTTTTTTTTTTTTTTTTTTTTTTTTTTTTTTTTGCTTTTTTTTTAAAAATTTTGAAAATTTCAAAATTCCAAATTATACACAAAAGAAAGAATTAGAGGGTATTCCCAGAATCTTAAAATTTTTTTAGTGTAATGAATTTTCCTACACACGTCGCACGTCGTACTCATGCACACAAGGAAAATATACCAATCAATGATTTGATTATTTTATTACGTCATAAAAATAACAGTTGTTTGCGAGCGTAGAAAATAAAAACTGAATTCCGTGTGTTAGTTGGTCAGGTGAGTAATGTTTTTAACGAGATAACACAAAATAAACAATTAATGTTTATCATTTTTATTGATAAGGCGTCGAGAGGGCATTTGAATTTATAATTCAACTACCAGACATGCACTTGTCTTGATCAATTATCATTGAGAAACTTATAAAATGTTTAAGTGACCTTTCATTGCAGTAATGTACGTTGAATAATGTTGGTTCACAGATGTGCTATAGCTAGAAGCACATGGTGCATTATAATTATATTCATTTGTGTTAAGGCCTCTACATATATATACACATATATCTATTCATTTTATGTTGAGTACAATAATATGTAACTTTAACAAAAACTTTGCATTGATTCTTTAATAAAAGTTCTTAATTTACGTATATTACGTGTATTGAGTATTTTACATTATTACATTTTTTATGTAATCTTAACATTATACTATAATATAGTACAAAATTGTTTCATTACATATATTATATAACATTAAATATCTAAGCTATATTTGTAAAAAGGAACTAACAGTAACTACTACATTTAAAACATGCAGTTAAATTATGTTCTTCATTAATTTTATCAGCTGTATTTTACTTGTATTTTTACGGTCTACAAGTTATTTTATGTCTTATAACCTCCTCTCCCCTTCTCCACGGTATGATAAGTGAGACATTAATTCAGTAAACTTATAAACACTACTACCTATTTACTTTCTTTATTACACTTGACTGATGCGTTTAGTAGTAGTAGTAGTGTGTGTGTGTGAGTGTGTGTGTGTGTATATATATATATATATATATATATATATATATATATATATATATATATATATATATATATATATATATATATATATATATATATATATTCACTATTGACATGAAAAAGTGTAAAATAAACTGTCACATATGTCAATAATTGATTTTGTGCTTAGTATAATTAAATTAAAAATGTTTATTTTATGTATATATACGATAGTGATAATTTATATACCATTCAAAAGCTTGTATTGTATTAAATTTACAATACATTATACTATTCTTGTGAAAAACACGTACACACGAGAAATTTGAAAAACACACGCTGCATTTAAATGAATTATCAGAATCACGTGTACGTATAATACTTACACATACAATACAAACTGAAGAAAAATGTTGCAGTTTTAATTCAGTACACTCTGTAGTTTGTTATTTATTAAATTTATTTCATATTACTATAGCTCATATAGCTATTTTATTAATATTTCTACTTATACGAAGTCTTATTTAATAAATATTCTTTGTGTTTATATTGATACAATAAATACGGTGATTTATAGCTATAGATGTGTCAGGTGATTAGTCATTGACTTTTTACTTGACACTGTATTTCAATATGGCTATACAAGTTTTTTCACTTAAACAAACCATCTGCCAATATAAGAGAATTATAAGTATGTATTAGAGTACTCCCTTCTAGAGTACTTTAGTATGTATATTAATATAATCATAAGTTGATAATTTTGTAGTCAATAACGTAAAACGAAAAGATAACGATTTCTATTGCAAAAATGTCCAAATTTGATCTGTGTATACGATGTAGAGTTTTAGTGACATTCATGTTTTGCATAACAATTACACATGAACATATTATATATAATATATTGTGTGTGTATAAGAAAAAAAAAACTCTCTCTATAAAGATGCCTGGTTCCCGAGTGTGGAGATTTGTACGAGAATGCAACATTTGTGCCTCCCTGGCTGGACCAAGCGATACCACGTGACCAAAATGGTGACTTCAGCTCGTGCTACACGTATGCACCACTTAACAGTAGTGCCCCTCAAGTGCCAGACACGTGTCGCTTTAACAACTCATCGCAGCAAAAATGTGACGAGTGGATCTACAAGGGGCAAGAGCAAACTATTCTCACTGAGGTCAGTTTTTCTTCATACCTTGTGAAAATAATTGTTTTATAAGCATAATTGTATTAATTTTGCTGTATTAATTATTATTAATATTTCAGTTCACTCTCACATGCGTGGATAATGCATGGAAGTTAACCCTCGTAGGTTCAGTTAATAGTTTCGGAAGGCTGGTGGGTCTACCGCTTAGTGGATACTTTTCAGACAGGTAAATGAATAGTGTTTAAAAGCTGTGTTTAAAAATCCAGGAGCACGGCCAAGACAATATAGAATGCCTACGAACCCACAGTATATAGATGGTTATTAATGTCACGTCAGAGCATGAATTTTAATAAATATTATTGTTTACCCTTTGATGTAGACATGGTCGTAAGTCCGCGTTAATCCTCACATTGATCGGCGGCAGTTTGTTTGGCATCATCCGCGCCTTCTCTGTAAACTATGTTATGTTCATCATTCTGGAGTTCCTCGAAGCAATTTTCTCTGGAGGCATCTACGGAATCTGCTTCATTCTAGGTGAATATGGAAACTAAATAATAATAATAATAATACTAATTATCAAGTTTGATTATCTATCTATAGTAATCTTGTGTTTTGTTTCAAGCGATGGAGCTGGTGGGCCCCAGAAGACGCGTGCTGGGTGGCGCAGTGATCGTACTCTCGTACGCCCTTGGTCAAGCGTTTTTGGGACTCCTTGCAATGTGGCTACTTGAATGGCGGACAATTCTTCTTGTGCTTTATGCTCCCGCTTTAGCATTTTTCTTCTATATTTGGTGAGAGCTGAGAGATTTACATTAATAATAATTTTCTTTAACGTTGATTTAAAATTAATTTTTACATCTGTGTAATTACTAATCAACCAATTACTGTATAAAGGTTGATTCCCGAGTCTGTGCGATGGCTGATGTCTCAAGGACGTTTGAAGGACGCTAGTTGTCTTATTTTGCGTGCAGCCTCTACCAATAAAGTAAACTTAAGCCCACAGCTAATAGAAGACCTCGAGAAGTGGAAGAATGGCAGTGTCACTAGCTTATCTGTAAGTAAGCTTGTTGACTATTTGTGCAATGAGTTATTTAATGATGGCAGAATTAATTGAAATTTTATATACAAGGAATTTACCTTTTGTTTAAAAAGCCTTCCAAATTTATAAAAATTTGGGATATGTGTTTGTTTCCTCTTCTAAACTAGTTTACGAGAGAAATGTCTGACGTGGCATTGCAGGAATCCGGCGTGAGCGAGGACGAGGGAGAGAAGACTTGGGCTGCGCTCAAGCAAGTGGCAAAATCACGTACTCTATTGCTCAGACTCGCCAACTGCTCCTTCTGCTGGTAATTATAATATATGTCATTGAGCCTTTGCAAGTATTTATCATCAAATTTTCGTAGCTGTTGATAAAATATAAATATTTAAATCATGATTTTATGCATGAATGCTAGTGCAACGATGATGATGTAGTTTTAAAATTCAAATCTTTTTTTATTCAATCCACGGATAGCTTCAGGACAAAAGGGGGACACAAATGTTTAATACTTGTTTCTTTAGTGGATGTTTGTATAAATTACTTTAATGTTGCTCTAAACTATACGTAATTACATGTAATATTTTATTGTCAGCAAAAACGACGAACATTTCAATCTCCCTGTTATAGGGTGACGAACACGCTGGTGTACTACGGTTTGTCTCTGAACTCAGTGTCACTTGCCGGCACGGATGATATTTATCTCAACTTCATCCTGGTCAGTCTGGTCGAGGCTCCCGCCTACATCTTCACTTACTTCGGCACCACGTATCTCGGCAGACGTCGCACACTCTGCACCGCACTGCTCGCCAGTGGACTTGCTTGCTTTATCAGTCCTTACGTACCTCAGAGTAAGACAGTAAAACCTTAATTCTGCACGTAATACTTATCTTATCACATATAGCACTCAATAAAGTGAAGGAAAACAATAATATAATTGCACACATGTAATAATTTACCAATACATTCCGGAAAGTTATTTATTTTATTTTTTTCATTCCTAATTTGTCAAAGTTCACTATAGCTATAAATTATAATTTTCTTCCCAACAGCTGAGTGGATTCAATTGACTCTGTACTTGGCTGGCAAGTTTGCCATCACCTCTTCATTTGACACACTTTACGTGTTCACTGCTGAGATGTTCCCAACTCGATTGCGTACTTCATTGCTTGGTATTTGCTCCATGGTGGGGCGCGTGGGTTCCATTTTGGCACCACAAACACCTCTACTGGTAAGTTATTGACCTAGGTCAAAAAGCTTTTTGTATTTTTGATAAAAAATTCTTAACGTGGTTAAGTTTTTTTTTCTTAAGAACTATGGATTGTTTTCATCTATTCTATATATAATATATGTGTGTGTGTGTGTGTGTGTGTGTGTGTGTGTGTGTGTGTGTGTGTGTGTGTGTGTGTGTGTGTGTGTGTGTGTGTGTGTGTGTTTTATAACATTTTATTCGTATTTAAAATTTGCAGGCATACATCTCCCCACTTCTCCCGATGACGTTATTCGGTTCTGTGGCTCTGGTGGCTTGCCTGCTGTCTCTCTTGTTTCCTGAGACCCTGGGTCATACGCTGCCTGATTCCGTGCTTGAAGCAGAGCAACTAGGCAAGAAAGTAGACGCCTCAGAGGCCCTCGCACCAGGCGTGGACCCCAGAGATTACGTTCCAAAATTAGTTGTTACTCCAGATAACTCATAAAATATGTATCTCAGTTAAAGAATATCAAGTATTTTTTCTTCGTGTAATGATATTTAATGATATAACAAGTTAGATTTAAAAAAAAAGTGAAAAGTTAGCAGTATACAATTTAGTATAATATTGCACTAGACTCGTTTTGTACTGATTAGTACTGTTTAGCTGTTCCTTACAAACTTCAACAAGTAAACCAACATCTGAAAAATCAATTGAAAAACAAGATTTAAAAAAAAGCTATCCTGCATGAACTATCATTGAACTTGAAGTTTGCTATTTATTTTCAGTTTAAAAATCTTTTTTTTTTTTTTGAATTTATAGGTTTTTAAGTAATAAATTATGCTTAATCAAGACTATTTCATTTTTTATGTCTTTGTTTGATCTTATTGTTTTGTAAAAAAAAAAAATTAATAATAATTGTAAAGACTTAAGTCATAAATATTTAAAAAAAAAAATTGCTATTTGTATGTTCAAACTTTTATTTTTACTATTATATAGTGGTTAAGCGAGGAAAATTGTTATTAAGAATATTTAGATTTATATATATATATATATATATATATATATATATATATATATATATATATATATATATATATATATATATATATATATATATATATATATATATATATATATATATATATATGTATATATATATATATATATATTATATATATAACAATAATTTTAAGTCTGTATTTTAAGATATTTTTGTAATATTAATTATTTTAATACTCTAAATTTTATTTATCCCAAAAATATCTGCTAAATTTTACAAATAATTTTACTATTTTTAGACCACTTACAATGAAATGTTTTTAATTGTTTTGACGTTTAAGTGAAAACTATTTTTCCATAATAAATGCTTTTCAATTATATTTTAAAAAGTTCGTTCATTGCAAGTGGTCCATATGAAATAATATTTTAATTGTTAAAAAAACAAAAAACAAAAAAATAAGACGAACAAAAATATAGACCGTATAACACATATGTGTAAATAAATATTTTATTTGTCATAAAACTATGTAATATTGTAAAGTTTTTACATGCTCTTTTATTTCATTTTTTCTTTATAAAAACATCACAGTTATAAGTAAAAATTAAACATATATTATTATAACACATTTTTAGAGTAATTTCTTATAAAATATACATCTTATTTATTATTAAATAAACTTTAATTCTTAAATTAAATACATGCAAGAATTTAAAAGCTTGTTGCTGGTAGATATGTGTTCCATTAGAGATTTTATTTATGGAGTCAATATGATTAATACACCATGTTTCTGGTAGGGATTGTTGAGAAAAAATAGAGAAACTATTGAATAGTTTTAATATTGAAACTACCGGTGAATACTGTTAAGAATAAAATTAAATTATACACGTCAACATTGAAGTTTTTTTTTTTTTTTTTTTTTTTTTTTTTTTTTTTTTTTTTTTTTTTTTTTTTTTACATTTAGTGAAAGATGATATTAGTACACAGTATTTTTTGTTTCCAAACAATATGGCCACGACAAATATTATATTAAAAATCCAGACTAACACTTATTCTTGTATTATTAATTTTTACGTAATTATCATATTGTTTTTAAATTTTAAATTGATTATTCCTTCTTACTTTAATTTATTTCATTCTGAATAAGTAGGTATAAATATAGTTCCTTTTAATTTTGAATTTCTTTCGCAATTTTTTTTTATAGTTACTTAACAATCAATTTGACACAATTTTTTTAATTTAAAATTTTTATTGATACTTAAAATAGAAATATTTAAATAATTAAATTCCCTGTTTCCATTTTCAAGAATTAATGAGATATAACAGTTTTTGTAAAACAAAAACGTTATCAGTAAACATGTCTTGCATAGGCCTAATTATAAAACCCTTCTTTTCCATGATTAATAAAAACATATAATATAACAATCACAGTATAATATTAATAGCAACATTAAATACACATTTAGTAGTAAAAAGTTCAGACAAACAACTTTAAAAAATTATGTTCCTATGTTTGATTTTTCCCTATATTATTATTATTATTTTAGACTGAGATTTCTTCGATCTGAAATCTTTTCTGTGCTGGTTTGAGCAAGGAGCGCGAGGGCATGTAGGCAAGAAACGGGGGAGATTCTGGAATTGTGGAGCTGCAAGCGGATCGCTTGGTGCTACATGGGGAAGTTGAGAGCTTGGTCATCGGCATGGCGTTGCACATGGATACGTCACTACTGCTGCTACTGCTGATTTTCTTTTGCAGATCAGATATTGTGCATCTAAAAGAAAAAATTTATAATTTTGGATTTTTTATAGCTTTATATGTAACAAAATTTTACTTTTGCTTTGCAGACATTTGACGCTCACGGTGATATAATATGGCGGCAAATATTAGGATATTGAGCAGCAACAAGAGACAACCCGCACCAATGGTGACAGCTAGTGCTGTAGTAAAGCTGGGGAATGACGACGATGACTTCTTGTTCTTACTGAAAAATCGCGTCAAAATATTAAGTAAAAAAGCAAAAAAAAAAAAAAAAAAAAAATCATTTCTTGTGATCTCACCTTTGATGGTGTAGCAGTTCACTTGCCTCTTCCTCTCCAAGCACATCTTGGCCAGGAGTAAAGACCGAGGCAATTTTCTCGCTGCTGTTTACCACCATGCACTCAATCAGCCCTGCCCCCTCATCATCCTTTTCCTCGTAATTACTGTTTAGAGGATGTGTGGGCCGGTGCACGTATGGTTTCGGACGTATCTCACCTAAGAGAACAATCTCTTAATTAATTAAATTGTCATATGTTTTTCATTTCGAATTTAAAAAAATACAAATTATGTATAGAACGAAAGTCTTATAAAAATGACAAAATAAAAATATTGCTTATTATTAGACTTGTAACTCAAGTTGACTGACCAGCATAGAGTGGCATGCCAAGGTACTTGAAATCGTGATGTTTTGATTCTACATCGTTGCTTCCTGGTTGATGCAGTTGCGGTACTAGATGCAACCATGTGGCCATCCGGTGCGCTCTGTAGTGGCTTTTTATTCGCAACTTTGAACCTATAGAATAGAAAACCGCAGTGTTTTTACAGTTAGGTTTAATTAGATTTTCAAGTACAATTACAAGTACAAGTACAAGTACAAGTACAGATTTTCAACTCAAAATTACTACTTTTTAGATACTTATTATAAACTTTAAAAAAAGGGTCAACAATTTATGTTAAAAACAAGCTGCTAACAGAAGGAGAGAGAGAGAGAGAGAGAGAGAGAGAGAGAGAGAGAGAGAGAGAGAGAGAGAGAGAGAGACGATCGAGTCAATATAGGATTTAATATTATATATTTATTATAAATTAATGATATTTAATTTTGAAAATTAAAGCGGCGCTTCAATTTAAAATCTTTGAGTATGAAAGCTTTAAAAACATTGTGTGTTGACTGTTCGTTTAAATAAAAAAAAAGTTGTATTTACTTGAATTAAAATATCATCACTGCTTTTCGTTACAAAAATTAAGTATCCTGTAGGATAGGCAACAATTGTGTCCGATGAGCGATGCGGGTTGCGGAGATTTCAAAATTTAAGGGGCTTGGCGATTGTGATACTTACCGATGCTAATATACATTTGTGTGCTTGTGTCAAAGGGTTCCCACGCGATACTGCGATGGCGCGTCTTCTCTTTATCTACGTTGTAATCCTCAAGCTGCGAGGGCTTGTCAGGCTTGTTTGGATTTCTGAAATATTTTAGGCTATGTATTAGTATTAGAGGTATATTAATATCATTAAGATGAGTTATTCTGATTATATTGCGTATAGTTCATTATATTCATTCATATGATTGAAAAATGATATTGATTACTCTTTACATACAATATGTAATTTTAATTTATTAAAAATATATATTTAAAAGGCAGGGAGTTAAAAATATAGCTATTTAAACGTATTAAAAAAAATAAAAAATAAAAACGGAAAAGAACAATCAAGTTAGCTACTTCAGATTAGGACTGACCTACCCTGACTTCGCGAAGTTGGCGAGAAAAGTGAGCATCGAGTGCGCCACCACCTGGTCTTGTCGAGTGAAGTTGTGAGGAAATAGTGCGTTGCCAGAAACCAGTGGTGCCCCCAAAATGTACGCCACGTCATCGCCACGTGCACTGCCGATGCGCTGAATTATACAAGTCAAGTCAATATATTTCAAACTCATGTAATAACACACAAAATAATCTTGCATGATTTTTTGCGTCCAGGAACCAAACAATGTATCTAATTATTATGCTGCTTTATACTGTCATCATATAGATTTTCAATAACTTCTGTTTAAAAAAAAAAATGTTGTTTTCAATAAAAAATACGTTAAATTAAAATTCCATTTTAATTTTTCAAAGAAGAGGCATTTCTTTAGATAAATTTTTTGCTTAGTTTCTATCATCTTTTGTGATTGTTGCTACCTTAACATTTTATTTTTAAATACTTAATTCTATATTTTTAGTAAAAAATTTAGAGTAAGAAAATGTGAAGTTAACGCATTGAAATATGTTGATTTCTTATATAGGAAGATTAAAAACCCTCTAAATTTCTTGCTCGGTGAT
This sequence comes from Ecdyonurus torrentis, assembly GCA_949318235.1. Lineage (NCBI taxonomy): Eukaryota > Metazoa > Arthropoda > Insecta > Ephemeroptera > Heptageniidae > Ecdyonurus > Ecdyonurus torrentis. The sequence goes on along the minus strand of OX439128.1, from coordinate 27,246,083 downwards.
TTATTGAACTGGTGACAAATACGTTGATATCTTAAAATGAGGACAAATGATGAAAACGGAACATTTCTTAAATCCACAGGAAAATATTAAAGGTTTTAATTTGCAATGGTGCCAGCGTCATTTATTGCCGAGAGAAGGATAGGAGATAAAAAGTAGGTACAATACGGTGGGCATCCCGGCAGTCTTCAATTTACCACGCTGTGTTGCAAAAACTTTCACGTGTATTGTTCTGACTCTTAATTGTTCATTTTCATGACACTGTTCAGTAATATAGCCTGATTGGCTGTAATGGCAATAATCGAAATAAATAGTTACAAAATAAAGATAATGTTGGAGGGCATGAATATGAATATAGCCATGTAATGGTTATATTACATTCGTTCATAATAGGTCTTTTTTGTCAGATAGACTACTACTACATACGCAGCAATCCCTGAATGATGTGCTTTGTAAATTTAATTTATACGTTATGTGATTTATACTAGAGATTTTTTTAGATAATAAAATTTTACGGCAATGAATGAGATAATATTGATTATGGAAATACAACTGTAAAAGCTATTTTAATATCTAACTAAAGTACTGACATACCTGAGGATAGTCCGCATCTTTGGCTTGGTGTGCGAAGTGGTAGACATAGGTGGTGGCTCCACGTCTCGAGTGCAGGTAGGCGACTCTGAGCAGTGGAGCCACGGTGTGTGCGTCAGTGAGCGCCTCCAGTGTATTGTCACGCAGTGAGATGGGGTGCTGCACGGCACGACTCCAGTCCGTGTACTCGTTCAGCACCGCCGCTAAGATCTCCGTCACGTGCCACGCAAATGCGTTGCGCACAAACGTCCTCAGCACCTGAGCTCGCCTCTCCTCCTCCATGCCCCACTGCAGCTCGTACGCGCTGATCTCATGCACGCTCTCCGACGTCGTGAACCCTAGCAGCAAGGGCACGCTTACGAAAGCACCAGCTGTAGCACATGAAATAATTAGCATTTCACATAGCTTTACAAGACTAATAGGCTGCAATTTACTTTCTAATTAAATTATATAAATGGTAAATAATTATTCATACAAAACATTCATTAACTAAACCTGTTTTCTCTTTCATTGCTCTTTCAGGGTTGAATCCAGCAAGGATGCTGTTTGCAGGTGGAGGTCCAACCCTTGGCAGGAATGCAGGTGTGGGTAGCGTGGCTTGCAGTAGACGTGCAAGTGATGCTTTCTGAAGGCACGGCGTGACGTCACGTTGTATCTCACACCCTACTTGACGTGCTACACTCTTGGCTACACGCTCGGCGTCTAACTGCACGGCCCAGGGACTGATTGCACTACCGCTCAGCAATACGCCGCGGTGGGCCAGGTCTGGATATTTGGGAAGGGAACTACATCAGTTCAATCAACTATACTGCTATGCAATCAACACGGATGGCATTTCCTCATTACCACGGTTATTACCTTTTGTAAGGCACCTGATTACACCCTTGGGTCAAACTTTTACGACGCCAAACACAACTCTCGACTGGTAGGCCAAATTAATATAATAATATACGTACACTAAAATTGCAAAATTTTGGCATAAGTCATATTCATATAATACGATAATATGATACGTATTATATCATATAATACGACATAAATAATTTTTTTTAATTACGTAAATGGACCAACAAAGTTACAATAGATATAGACAATAGAGTACACGTACAGTATACGATGCGTTGTTAATCATATTAAATTATTAGTTTTCATTTTAAAACACTGCATTGTAAAATATTGTTAATGTGTTATGAAGTGTCTTTGTGGTTGTATGATTTTGTTTTATTTTGGCCTTTTAATCAATTTTTATTTATTTGTAGTTATTTAGCATTGTAATCATATCACAAACATACAAACTTCTAATACGGAGTCCAAAATAAAACGTTTTTATATACGTAGAAAAGGTCTAGTAATGAAATACGTTCTGAAAATAACAACTCTTTTCTGCGTTAATGCTGAATAAAATAGTAATATTTCATGTAAATGAGTAAATAAATTGATTTCATGTAAATGAGTTCTCATTTACGTGCTACTTATTTAAAAATTATGTGGATTAAATCTAAAAATGTAAATCATTTCTATATCATGAAAACGATAGACATTAAAATTAAAGATACGGAGTTTTCTTCTTGCATAATGAATTTTAAAATACATTACGTAAATAACGGCTTAATTAATCCCTATCAACTTACCTTAAAATACTCGTGTGTATATATATATATGTATGTATGTGTGTGTGTATATATATATATATATATATATATATATATATATATATATATATATATATATATATATATATATATATATATATAATCGTTGGGTTAGAGCACAAACCGTGTATTTACAAAAGCAACGAAGTTTAAAACAGTATACAAAAAGATAAGAATATCAACTTTACTGCTTTTGTAGATACACGGTTTGTGCTGTAACCCGACGATATATATATGAGCGTATTATTATTTGGCAAATACAGTACAATGATGATGTTCAACTATTATATTCATCCAGGCTTGTAAACTTAATTATTTGTACAATTAAGCGTTAGGTAGCTTTGTGGATTTATCATTAATCTCTTACAAATTTACAAAACATTACAGTTTAATTTGTGTTGAGTTAAGTGGATAGATTTTCATATCAATATACATTGTTACTGATCCGCACCCAATAATGTGAGCTATTGTAAAATTATAGCTAACGGCACTTTTTTTTATTTTTTTATTTTTATTTTTTACGATCTATTTTAAAATGTGACCTCCTAAAAATGTCCTCTTACTTTTCCCCTCTGGTGTGAGCAGCAGTAGATTGACAATTGACGCTCCTGTGTGATGGCCAATAACGGTCACACGATTCGGGTCTCCACCAAAGTCAGCGATGTTTAAACGGACCCAATGCAGTGCAGCCTCCACGTCACGTAATGCCAGGAAACCCGAGTTCTCAGTGCCTAGACCCGTGCGGAGCAAACCTGCAAAAAAAAAAAAAAAAAAAAAAAAAAAAAAATTACTTTGTGTAACTGTAGCTTAAAATGTAATCATGTTTTCTCAGCTGCTACCAAATGTTAAGTCATAATATTTTGCACTTCTTTTTATAAAAAAACACAGGAAAGCTTTGCAAACAGTAAAGAAAAATATTGTGAATGAAAAGAAGTGTATTTCACTCTTTCTGCGATAAACAGTACATAATAAATATACTGTAGAGAAATTACAATAAATGTCTACTGCACTAAAACCTATTAAAATATAAACATAACTATATACCTTAATGCATTGCACATTTACAGGTTATTTTATTTAAAAATATAAATTATCTTTAATATAAAAATTTTTATTTCACATGAATTATCATTTATTTATTAAGTAAGGTATTTTATTAATTCCATTATAAAGTTTTAAGTTTAGATATTAAACAAGGTTTTACGTACTGTTCTATTTTGTTGAATAGTTCAATAATTTTCTATAAAATTTAACTTTTGAACTCAATGTTTTTTTTATATTTTAATGACATTGATCTAATAGTGGAGTGACGTGTTTCGTATTTATCAAGAGAATACTTCCCTTACCTGAGATTTTACTATTTTAATACACATATTCTATGTTAATTCAATAGCTAATACATGAGAAGCTTTCTTTTAACATATTTAGTAATTTATTATAAAATTACTCGTTAGAAAATTTGGCAAAATTAGAGAGAGAGAGAGAGAGAGAGAGAGAGAGAGAGAGAGAGAGAGAGAGAGAGAGAGAGAGAGAGAGAGAGAGAGAGAGAGAGAGAAAAGAATCAAAAGAAATAAAGCTTTTGCTTTGATCGGATTTTATCTTCAAATTCTTTTAGCTCTTATAAGATTTTCCACGTGGTTAATAATTCAATAACTGTAATTCCAATTTATTTTTTCTAATACTTCTATATAGAACACATCTGGCAATCTTTTGTACGCTTTGAGTTGTAGAAATACCTATATGCCCTTCAAAATATTACGAAGATATAAAATTTTTTAGTCATATCGAAAAATATGTAAAGCTTAGAAATGTCTTTTTATAAAACACTCATCAAATTTTATTTCACAAATATTAAAATTAGTATGAATCTATATAATGATTTTAAATTGATTATAAACAATGCGAATTAAAAAAAAAAAAAAAAAGTTACCATTGGTAACAAGTTTTTGCTTTCGTTTTTTGTAATTCTGATATTATAACAGATACATTAATGTGAAATAAATGGAAGAATACTACTTTTAACTTTTCGTTTAAACAAAATTTATGTGCTATGGTCCAGACCCAGTTCTTGGCAGGTCTCAATTGTTGGCAGATGGGTTAATGAAAACTTTAAAAAATTAACATCTCCTCAACCAATAAAGTTAGAGACTTAAAACTTGAAAATTTGGATACCCAGGGTATACGATTGGACTCAATGGTGCCATTAAAAATACTCCCAACTTAATATTTCTCTAAGTGCCAACAATTGGGACTCAGCCTTTTCCATTTAAATAAACCATAAAAAGCCGTTAGCATGCCAACTACTGGGTTGTTGGCATGCTAATACAGACAACCTAATACAGATAGGTTGTATATTATATAATATACTGTACATTTAATTATATATAATATATAAAATCTATAATTCAAAATTATGATTTGCTAAAGGGTAATATTGTTTTACAAACAAGAAACAAGTACTTATAATTTGACATTTCAAAGTAGTTTTGTATATTAATAATGACGAAGCAGTACACACACTCTATTCAATTTCTAGAACAAAAGTTACAGGAAAAAAACATGCAGTAGATGATAAAAATTCAAGATATGCAAGGGGAAACGTATTTTGCTGCCACTTCAAACTTTTCAACTCAAAGTAATAAAGTAGAGCAAATCAAATTTACATGAACTACCTATGGCACTTTTTCCAGAGCTAACAAAAAAAAAAAAAAAAAAAAAAAAAAAAAAAAAGCTTTTTATAGTACAGTAGTGTGTTTTATTTTTATAATAACATTAATAAACAAAAGACAAAGCTTTTAAGTGAATAATATATTAACAAGTAGAGTTTTAAAACTTTTTTTAATTTAATATTACTACTTAAAGCGTTTTCCTAAAATTAAAGTAGCAATGTTAGAAATTAATTATTAGCATCCTTAAAATATGGCGAATAATAGAATAGGAGCTCATTTTATTAGTATTTTATTTAACTTAAAACTCTTTAAAAAATGTATGAAGTATGGAAAAAAAATCCAAGCTCAATTTTAGTTTTTTTGTTTTTTTATAATTTTTTTTTTTGTTTTTTTTTTTATTTGTGACGATGTTTTATGATAATAAGTAATTATATTTTTTAACACACTGTAAGTCACGTACAGTTTCACACGTGTGTGCCAATAACATAATAAAAAAATATATAATAAACAGTGACATTGATTGAGGGGGTGTGGTGCTTGGACGGAGTCGACACTTCTAAAATTTTCCCTGCAGGGGATCGCTTCTCAAACGTTTTACTGGATTTTATGTCCCTATATACAAAGAAGTTTATTATTTAAACTTTCAAGTTATGCTGGTGATATTTATCACTTATCACCAATCATCCCCCCCCCCCCAAAAAAAATTGTTCACTTTTTTAAAAATATATACAGTATATTTATGTTTGCTTTGCCTGTTATTATTTTATTATATTCCATCTCACTCATATTATTATATAATTATTTATAATACAAGAACTTCTTTAGTTATTTAGTTTATAAATTAAATTAAATCTTATAAGAAAGTAAATTAAGAAAATAATAATTAATAAATTAGAGAAAAGAAAACTTTAATAATTTGTATATTAATAAATTCATACCAAGAAGCACGCTTCAAAAGTTTTCAAATATTTATAAACTTTTAATATAAACATTCTTAAATATTATATTCAAAGCTCACCGAATATATTACCTGATAATGTAAAGTTACTCACTACTTTTATTTCTATTAAGAATGTTAAAGCTTTATTATCTATATAATTTATATACATAAATGAAAGTATTTTATATTTTTTTTTATATAAAAAAAAAACTCTCTTGCTTGTATTGTACACTTAAGTCCCTCGTAAATGTAACATCAAAGACGATGCCGCTTTTTAAGGAAAAGGGTAGAAATGCGTAGTCAGGTAAGAGCAGCGTTGCCACCTGCTCTTTTCTTGCTTTTGCTAAGTGAGAAAGTGATTGACATCTCATTTCAGATAACAAAACCTGCATATTATTTGTAAAAGACAAGAAATATTTTGCTATTATGTCTTAAAAGCTTTTTTCACTTAAGTTATTTAGATTTGTTATGTTGTTTTCATGCTCGCGAATACAAAGAAGAGTAAAAATAATGAAGTGAGATGTCAATCACTTTCTCACTTAGCAAAAGCAAGAAAAGAGCAGCTGGCAACGCTGCTCTTACCTGACTGGACATTAAGCAAACAAATTTTGAACATGTACAGAGTAATATTATTTTCATTTTAAGAGAGTTATAAACTATCATTTTGTTTTGTTTTCTTATAACATAAATCAGGAAATATGAAACTTTTTACGTAACCTTGCACAGAAAACATAAATTTAGGAAAATATTCAGTTACATAGAAGTAACTCTTCAGTACAAACCAATAATTTGGTTGAAAAAAATTTTAAAGTGTAACTCGTTAGTATAAACGTAATTACTTCAGTGGTAAACAGTTTGCTCTTTACATCTTAAAAACTTTGTATGTATCTAACAAATTTATTATAAAAAAAAGTCTAAATAGTAACTTTTCAGTTACTTATTTCCGTGTTTAAACATTGCCAAGTTAAAATAAAAGGGGGAGGGGAATGAGGACACAGGAGAACATTAAACAAGTTGAATGTAAAAATTCATTACGTCGTAATTTCATTAAAATGCAGCTTGTAGAAAAGAAAACTTAATTTACAACTGCACACTGCAAAAATAATGGCTTATTATCATTTTTTTTTTTTTTTTTCGTTCCTTACTCTAAGTCACTTGTGGAATTTTAATGCAACAATAGTAGCTTATTGTAAGAAAGACCAGTGAGTTGAATTCATCACAAAGCAAGAACATTCATATCACTAAATTTCAATATTTAGATTTCTAACCATCAAAACCATACATAGGGTACCATTTCATAGGGTATGTCCTTCATTGGGAGTAAATATCCTTTTGGAGTGCAGAGTGCCACAGTTATGTTATTACTAAGTTGTTATCCGCAATTCCTTATCTTGTAACATATTTAGTTCAATGAGTGTGAGGAGGATTCACTGTTGATAATGCCACCATAACCAGATTTTTTACCTTTCATTTCTTACTTCCCTTTGTTGCCACAATGGTTTATTCTTCCATCATGCAGACGGGATCCAATACCCCACTATACAACGGCATAATCGCATGTTGTTGATATCATTTATTTATTGTAAAACAAAAACAGGCTTACGCCCGATGCACTGGTAGTACATAATACATACACGCAGCATAAAATGTTTTTAATTCATTACGGTATAAATTTAAAATTACAAAAATGGATGTACGGTACCTATATTAAAAAGAAATTAGCCACAACTCAAAACATTATTTCACAACATTTATAATATATTGTTTTATCATTGAGTTACAAGAATAAAGTAAAATATTTGATACACATTTCGTTACATAATGCTTTAAATGCAAATGCAAATAAAATGATCGTCATTTGAAAGAGTGGGAATGGAAAAAAGGTATGTTTATATTTATTCTTTACGTTTATATATATTCTATAATTTAGGTTTTCGCACCTCAGAAATTTTATTGCTGCTTAGTTAAGTTATAAAAAATGAACCTTCGCATCTCTTAATAATTAGTTTTATAACGCTCTTTTTCTCTTTCTCTTCTCTCTCTCTCTCTCTCTCTCTCTCTCTCTCTCTCTCTCTCTCTCTTCTTTCTTTGTCTTTGTAACTATTAGTTACTATAGAATTTGCTCAAAAAAATCCATGTATATATATTTTAAAGAAAATGAATTAATAATAATAACGGCTTATGTATACTTTTAAACTTCTTTAGTAAATTTGAATTTTGATCTTCTCAAATGAATGCAAGTGATTACAAAATATATATATTTAGAAAATATTATTTATATTTAATTATTTACAAAATTAAAATTACGTAAGTAAAAAACCAAAAAACAATGTTTCATTGTTTTGTAATATATTGATAATTGTTTTCGTTTGCTTTTACAGGAAATAGCTTATGGGATGAAATTTTACATCCCTTCACATCCCCCCCTCTCTCTCTCTCTCTCTCTCTCTCTCTCTCTTTTTCTCTCTCTTTCTCTCTCTCTCTTGCTCTCTCTCTCTATCTCTTGCTCTCTCTCTATCTCTCCCTGCTATAATAGTATTGATAATTACTATTATTACTAATAATTAGTGAGTGCTCACCAGTCTGAATTTTTTTTATTGGAATCATATTTTAATATCATATTGTAATCAGATATATATATATATATTATATATAATATATATATATATATATATATATATTTAAATAAAATATTAATATCAGCTTTTCAAATATAAGTATCTTTCTTTCATCAAGAAGAAAAAAATGGATTTAAAAACATTAAATTTAACATTAAGTAATACTTTTAATTTAAAAAAAAATGCCAAAGAGATTATCAAGTAACATTAAGTTGCTAAGATTGAATCAAGTTCTTCAAGTGAAATCGTTTTGAAATTTTATAAAATGTTTTCAACTTTTCACTGTGAAGTTAATCTATAAAGTACACTTGCTTTTTTTGTCTCCTTTAAAATCTTTTTTGCTTCAGAATAAAATCTCATTATTTACTTTTTAACTCTTTTTTTTTTTACCAGATTGTACAGATATGGTAGACTTAATACCTTGGTTCTATACGACTGATATAAAGCTAGTAAACCATTCATTACTTGCTTAAACAATTTAACATGACAATATTCAAAAAGATATAGTTATTTTGGAGTCAATTTATCTTTTCTTGTACAGGAATTGTCCAAATTGTAGTTTATATTGTATGTTAATTTTGTTATATAAACAGATCATCTCTTTAAAATCTAAACATTGCCAGTAAAAAGAGATTTGCTCACCTAACACTCCAAGGCGATAGTTGAGGGTGACAACAATGATATGACCCAAGCTCGCCAACACGGAACCATCGTAAGCACTACCCGTGTTCCACTCGAATGACTCGCCGTGCACCCACACCACCACAGCGTACGGTGCTTCTTCACCCCGGCTGCCTGCAACATTACGTATACAACCATGCTATTAGTGTCACTACCAGTTCCAACTGAAATTATTTGTGACTTTGTTCTCAATGCAAAAGCTAACTGTAATGTGATAAATTACGTCAACGCGTAATATAATGCATTTCTAATAATTATAGCAATAATAAATAATTTGTCAGGTAAAAAAAAAGCAATTAAACATTTACAGATACAGGGGTAATAAATACTGCCTCATGACAGTACATTTATATTTCTCGACTACATTACCATAAGATTACATTCTTATGGACACTTAAATTAACGTATAGGTATATAGTATAATGGTATTCACATATCAAGAAAATATAATAAAGCTTATGCCAGTGTCGTAAAAAATAAAAATAATTAACTTTTTTGGCTTTAGGTAAGTTATTAAAAATGAATTTTTTTTTTCAATTTATGTTATTTTGTTATATAAATTTTATTTTTTATCTTCATTTAGTTATTCAATTTACTATTTTTATCAAGAACATTGTATGATGGTTAATTAATATCTAAAATTGTATTTAATAGCGTGCTGGTGATTAAATATTACAAAATTAAATGCTAAAGCATACTGGATATAATTATAACTTGAATTTCATATGAATTACTTTTAAACTGATTATAATTACTTTGTAATTAATTAACATTCATTGAAAGCTGTAAATTGTTTAATAGTGATAAGTTCATTCCATGCATATAATTTTTATGATATTTAAATTTTATTTTTTTTAAATATCTGTTTCATCTCTTTATCGCTTTCATTTCTGTCCTGTCATGCTAACAGTACAGATTTTAATATGACAAATACAAACTTAATTTAATGAAATAAACTCCGGATACATGAAATTTAACTCTTTAATCATATTAAATCAATTTAGTTTCAATAAAAATCTGATATAATTTTAAATGTCTGTAGCACTCTGCGCTTATCATAACATTTTATTTTATGAAATTATTTTTAATTTTATTTTGATTGTTATACACAGAAAGTTAGTTTCTCGTGAATAGCTTCCTTTGTTGTTTTACTTTACACAACATTAAATAAAGTTATTAAATTTAATAAATGTTACTGATATTTTTAAGAAACTTACATTCTTCGTTTAGGAATTATTTAATTTTAGTTTTTTATTTATAATTTTTTTTTTATTATAATTATTAAAATCTTAGCTAAGAAAGTAACATTTTACCCCAAAAAATTACTTAAAAGTCTGAATTTTTCAGAGTTAGTAGAACTCATCATCCCAAGTGATCTGCCAAACGTTCTCAAAAATTGTCCTTGTGCTTTCCCGGAAAAGCATACAGAGAAATGTGAATTTATTATATTAATTAGTAAAATTTTATTTCATTACAAATTTCTACAGAAAACTGTAACAAGTATCAAGTTATTAAGTAATTGTTTCATGCTGTTTCCTTTTATAGGTATAGGCACAAATGAAGTGTGATCGAGAATGAAAAACAGAGAATAGTGAAAGCGAAATATAGATTCAGTTTTATTGTTATATAACGTAAAAAACTGTGCCAAAATCCTCCAGATATTAACATTCTAAGAGATTAATTGTTAAAAATATCAATCGTGAGCGTTGTATATTTAAATTTATTTTATTTTGTATAAAGTGATGATATAAAAATAAATAATCAATTATGTCATATGTGTTATGCTAATTGTAAGTATTAAAGAAAAAGAAAATTGTTATACTGTTAAGCAATCTCTTACAAGTTGTTGAATAATTTTATGTATGAAGCAAAATTGTTGAATTCTATTTTAATAATTTTAAATAATTTTTTGTAGTGTATAATTGTGAAAATAATCAAATACTCTGCCCATAAAATATTGTTAAAAGAAGTCAGAGGTCTATATAGTGAATTTGACCCTTTTTTACTTTTAAATAATAAAAATATTTATTATTATTATTATTATGCATTTTTGCCTTTGTTTTATTATGCTTTGTTGCGTGACTTCAACCGTCATAGTCTCTTTGATAAACAATGTGCAAAGAAAATTATAAATAATTCCATTGATGCGTAAAAATAAAATTACACATTTTTTTTCCGGAAAACAAAAATGTTATCAAAAAAAATTGTTTTATAGTAAAGATGTAGCATAATTACACAGTATGTCAGAAAAAGTATTGTATGTTTTATTTTTGTCTATTAATAGTATGCTTATATAGCCAATTAGAGAAACCAACTTCCCGTACCATGAAATATTTGCTCGAAAAAGAGCTGTTTACATAGAACTGTTCACAAACTGAGCTGTGTACAAAGCTGTGTTAATTAACAGCAAAACACTAAACTTTAAAATTACGTTCTTCGATTGTATTTTATTACTTAAAAAAAAAAATAAAGACTAGTTCGTTTCGTTTATTAGTTTTTAAGTCGTTTATTTTCATTTATGTTTAAATGTGCCTGTGTATTTGAACGCAATACTTTTATATGACAAAAATTATTTCGCCATAAAAATGTATGGGAGGGGGAACTAGAAATATTCAAATAGTAAATTTGTATTAAAAATATAAAAATGACTAATATTATTTTATGATATATTTTTGTACTTCTAAATTGTGATTTTAATCAACATAAGCTATAAATTATATTATGTAAATAAATTTTTTTCTGTGACACAATTAAGTTAATTTGTTGCGATTTAAATTTATATTGCATATTTGAAGAACATATTAGCATATTTAAAATACTTTAAATTACTTAGCACACCCAAATTAAAAGAGTGAACAAAATTTTAAGTGCATAATATACATAAACATGTGAAATCATATCTGCAAACACCAGTAATGCGAGATCCGAGAGTATATAATGTGGCACGTAAATGTGTGTTCCTCATGGCCTCGTGGGATAGCTAATATATATAATATTTTGTTGTGCTTGTTTTTATGTATTAGCCATTTTGACCTGACTTTTATGTATACAACGAACGGTATTATTAACATTTGTTAATACAAAATTTAGGCCAACTAATTTAGGCTGAGTAATTATCTAAAAATATCAATCAGAAAAGAAAAATAGAAAAGCAACATTTGGAACTTTATATTCCTTGGACTATAATATTATATATATATATTATATATATTATATATATTTTATATAAAATATATATATATATATATATATATATATATGTGTGTGTGTGTGTGTGTGTGTGTGTGTGTGTGTGTGTGTGTGTGTGTGTGTGTGTGTGTGTGTGTGTGTGTGTGTGTGTGTGTGTGTGTGTGTGTGTGTGTGTGTGTGTGTGTGTGTGTGTGTGTGTGTGTGTGTGTGTGTGTGTGTGTGTGTGTGTGTGTGTGTGTGTGTGTGTGTGTGTGTGTGTGTGTGTGTGTGTGTGTGTGTGTGTGTGTGTGTGTGTGTGTGTGTGTGTGGCATTAACTCTAACTCTCTATAAGTAGATTTTTTTGTAAATTCATAAATAAGACAGTGTTTTAACTTTTGAATCTGCCTTTTTATTTTGTCTTTAGTTTTGTTTTTTTCCTCCTTTGCTTACTTTTTTATAATAATATATATTGTTCTTTCTTTATTTGCCTTTCTCTTGATAAAATCAAGTAGATGTATTGAACATAAGAGCAAAAACGTGAGCAACAACTAGAAAGATCTTGGATATCAGAACAAGGCACCGCCAAGCTTAAAACTCAAGACAATAATAAAACGTAAACTAGTAAAGTCATGGATTTGTTTTTTGACCGTTGGTTTCTCTAAAACATAATCCCACGAGGATCAATGGGTGCGGCAACGATCGTCCTCCTCTATATCTATCGCTTGTGCCATTGTCACACACAAATCAATAAAAAAGAATGACTATCCACGGCAACCAAGAGAAAGCAGCCAAGTCACGCTGTGAGCTGCTATTAATGCTTTTTCTGCGACATTCTTTGTGTTTTTATTTTATTATATTTTTATCAGCAAGTGACTTTGTTATTACTCTCTCTCTCTCTCTCTATTTCATACATATACAATTTCCCTTAATTTGTACTGCAAGTACTGCTTCGTTCTTCCGTTTTTATACAAACCATTAAAAAAAAGAACTTAATATGTAAGCTACTTATTTTAGTTTCCCATTTTAATTCAACAAAGGATAATAGAAGAAAACGATAGTGCAGACTGCAGACTATAATACAATCTTGCCTTCAGTTAGATTTGTCGTAATAGAGACATTTATTTTAGTCACTGTACTTGCAATATATTAATATATCATTTTCATTTACTATTACAGTACAATGTAAGTATTCCAACTTGTATGTTCAAATATCCCTTTAATCGAATTATATTTATGTTGCGTCAAATTTCTCTTTGAATCATGTTGCAGTTTTTTTCTTTTAATTTTTATTTATTAGTTTATTAGTATGTGTGCGGGTGTATATAAATATAATATATATATATATATATATATATATATATATATATATATATATACATATATCATTTAATTTATATTTTCAAAATTTATAACATTTGAAAATAACAATAATTTTTGTTTCAAAGCTAAGAATTTTAAACTTCATGTTAATTATGATTATATATAAGGGACAAAAGTAAACAATAATAACATTGCTGAAATGATAAATTAAGATAAAAAATATTAATAATTCAAATTTTAGAATTTTAACGTTTTTCCAATTGTAAAATTAATACAATAAACAAAAACTAACAATAATAATGAATAAAAACAAAACGTGTTAAATTTTAAACAATAAAATCATGTTTGACTTAAAAGTTATGACATGTTGACATGTTTCTCCGTGCTAGAAAAATTAAGTTTAAAAACATAACAATGCAAATACAAACATGTTCATAAAAGCTGACGTTATGTACTTTTTATATAACACCAGCACATGTACATTTGGTATTATTTAGAGGCAGTGAGTAAAAATATATTTTTATGATTGAAAAATGTACATTTTTTTTACTTGGTATTGCTGTTTTGTTATGGAAGTCTCATAGCTTGTGTATAAATAAATAAAAATTAATAATAATAATAAACTTGGCTATGTGAAGTACGTTATACAAATTGTTTAGATGTAACTAACGAGTTTGTGCACCAATGATTTTCTTTGCAATTATATACACAGTATTATATTATATTATGATATATTTTGAATTGAGATAGCTTTTTGATAATTTAATTTAGAAAGCATATAATATGCATATCAATATCTCCTATTATATAGTTTTTAAAGATAATCAATATTGTTTGACGTGAGCTTTTGATTATCAATAAATCTTGTACATAGTGCGAGAATGTTTAGACGCAACACTAAAGCCAAGTCTAAGACAAGCTGAGCTCCAAACGTTGTGCCTGTCATAATATCTTCAGTAAGCAAGCACATTCTTGCGGTCTCTTCTTGATGCCTACATCACAGGAAGGGAAAATCTTGCACAGCTCAATATAATAATGAGATACTTCAAATATGCAGAAATCGTTACCTTTCGTGAACATTGTAAGATTTTTTTTACATTTATGTTAATGCTTTCTGTTTCGATGTATTGCACTATGATATTAGTGTGCACACCTGCACACACATGCTGATAAAGGCTTGGAACTCAAATTTTAATTTAAGTACTATACATCAAAGTTTAGGTCACTTTTTAAAAATTTTAACTCCTTAAAGAAACGCTCAATTAATATACAGTACTGTAACACGGCAAATCATATTCCACATTAATTCATTATTGTATACGTTTTATAGTTGCCATTACATAACACTAATAACATGATTTTATATTAGATTATATCTGCATTATAATTATATATTAACACTTCATAAGTAGTTAGATAATATGGTCTTTATTATCTAATATGTTTAAGTTAGAACTCGCTGAATATATTTTTTTACTCTTGTACTCTGGGTTTTGTGGGTGGAATTCGTACAGCATACAAATTAAAGCTAAATATTGAATTTATTTCTTAACTTTTAATAATATGCAATGAAACCACGAGAAACATTTTATTACCTAGACGATCTACCGACTTCAAGTATGGAGATTCAAATGAAAGACCATGATACATTATAAATTATAGATCAAATTTACAAGATCTGGAAGTGGTGACCCCCCCCCCCCCCCCTACATTGACAAACAATTTAATACGACATCTAATACAAACTTCCTCAGGGAAAAAAATGTAAATTTTTTAAAGAAATTTACTTTGGCATAATTTTATATAACATAATATAGTAAGTTAAAAAATGAAAGTATATTTATTTTTATGAGTTCTATAATACTCATTAATGTTAATGGTATAATCATATAAGAAAATACACACACGTATATAAATAAAAAGGAAAGAAAGAAGAAACAAAGAAAAAAAATATACTCTTCCAACAGAACTCTTTATTATTATTATTATTATTATATTTTTTTTTTCACATTCTCCAACCTAAGGTTATTAAAATACATTTAAAATATACTGTGTATTATTTGTACAATATTATTATGTACATTGTGCATACATTGTTTTTTTTAATTTAGTAACTTCTATTCTATCCAGTCTAAAAAAAAAATCAACATCAATTACAATGTATTAAAACCCTACATTGCATTTTATATTTTCTAATATAAAGAACTACAATTATATCTTGAACTTATAAGTTCTTTTTTATTATGATTTAACGACTGTTAAACAATCTTGTATTTCCAGTGAAGCCGTTAGTGCATTATTAACATTTGCGTGACAAAAATTGCTAAATACAAATATAATCTTTATATTATTAAGGAAAGCTGGATGGGATTGAATAGAAGTAGTATAAATACATTATGTGTATTATTTAATTTATTAACATGTATTGAGCTGAAAAGACATACTTTTTAAAGGTATATAGTAAATATAATAATATCATATCTCCTCATGTATAGAATTGTAATAAAAGTTCACACAATAATTAATAAGCTTTTGATTGATAAATATTTATTATTCAATATATAAAATTTAAATAAGGTACAGTATATTTTAAGTCCCATTAAAATAAAATTTTAAGTGCAATACATTCGTAATGTTAATAAGTCAAATGGCAGATATATCATTGTACATAATTAATGTCAAGCGTGTCATGGTTTAGGAATCGTGTGCTCTTACGTATTATATTATGAAAGGTTTGGTATAATATATACATAAAATTTTGATTCATTCTTTATGTATATGTATATAAAAAAAGAAGTTTTCTGGATATGATTCTTTGTAGCAATTAAAATATATTTGTTAAAAGATACAGTTAATTGATTTATCATAATATATGATTGCATCCTCACTATCAATGCACACATTATCTTTTATGTTTGTATTCCATCTTATTTATATTAGAAAATTATTTTAAACTAAAGAGAAATAAGTAATATGAAATCATCAGGCTTAAAGTCTGGAAAATAAGAAAAAGAAGAAGAAAAAAATTACTATCAAACATTTTTGATCATCAATTTTATAATTACAAAATACTTACAGTTGTGAATGCCGACAAAGACAGTTCATAATGAACAGCTAGCAAGGTTACAGGACTTTCACATTTTACAGCCATTACTATTAAAGTATGTTGAAGATTTTCTAATTCTTTGGGTATTTCAATTGCTTTTTGCAGACATACATGTCGTAATTGTTGTTCCTGTTAAAAAAAAATATTTAAAAGAAAATCTTTATAACTATGAAATTGTCTTCAATTAAACTCAAATTAAGTCTTTTTCATATTAAATTACTTTTAATACCATAATTATATAATACTTTGAGGATATATTATATTATGATATACTTACTTGTTCTCTTATGCATTGTGAAAACCAGCAGACGTAAAACAATTTATAAGTACACTCTATGAATACTATAAATGATCCAAATGTTTCTCCAGTGAAAGTCTAGATATTCAAACAAAAGAAAAGGTTTAATAAAGAACAATTTATATTTTATTTCCTCATGCTTATTATTGTTACAAGTCAATACATTATTAAGCATTTTTTAATTCTATAGTATGACACTCAAATATTTTATGTAATTAGAAAAAAAAAAAAAAAAAGTTAGCCTTCGTTGTTGGCACCATGTTAATTAATAATAAATATTGATCAATCAATTGTAGACATTAATAATTACAATTTTATTCAATTTTATTTATATTTCTATACGTGTTCATTACAATAAAACTATTAAATTATAATGAGTTTTTACCTGTTTTGTAAATTCAATTGCTGTAACTGACATTAATAGAACTCTTTGAAAATCCAGTAACATGCAGAGAGAAAAAATAGAATTGAAATTCATCTTCCTTCTGAAATAAGGATAATATGTTATATTACATATGTTTACATCTATTGTTTTTACATAATAGTTTTCAAAGGTGTCTAAAAATTAAAGAATAAATAACTTACTTGACAAGATATTGATGAAACATGGCCATGAATTTAATGTCTCCTGAGATTTCCTTAAACTGTGAGTTCAAAATTCCACGTTTCTTATTATTTTTGAGGTGATCAAACTTTAATTCTTCAAGCATCTTACATAAATGACAATAATGGCAAGTCAATGTAACTAAAATATAAATAGCCACAAAGTCAACAATTACAATAACTAATAATACTTGCAGTAAACAAGAGAAATGAAAACATTGAAAAGTAAACTGGATTATTTTGTTCTCAAAATGTACAAACAATAAAAATGTAACTGATCTATTTGATGCAACATTCTTTAAGTTATAAAGTTTGACGCATACAATGCCTACAACAATGATAAACAACAATAAAAATTGAGAAAATATGTGCTTAATATCTTTATTTATTTTTCTTTCTAATATAACTTTTATACTAATTAATTTCATAGGCACAATGAATTCCTCTTTTAATTGTCCCTTTTTTGGAAATAATATTAATATTTTTAAAAATGATAATAAAGCTAAAGAAAATCTCCACAGAACACTCAAAACTAACTTGAAATTTGATATATATCGTATATTAATAAGTACTGTACTAATAAGATACAAATGTGAAATAATAATCGAGGAAATGTAAATTCTACTTAAGACACTACGAAGTTTTGTTTTTTCACTCCATTCTATCAATGCACTGATTTTTAATAATCGAAGACCAAAGTTCAAATGCATCATCCTTTTAGAGATTATGCTTATAGATGTCCAGCCTTCAAAATTTTTACAGGAACTAAAAAAATA
The DNA here is from genome assembly GCA_949318235.1 of Ecdyonurus torrentis. Lineage (NCBI taxonomy): Eukaryota > Metazoa > Arthropoda > Insecta > Ephemeroptera > Heptageniidae > Ecdyonurus > Ecdyonurus torrentis. The sequence continues at coordinate 27,227,663 of OX439128.1, read as the reverse complement.
TATATGCACACATCAAGGAAACTGTGCACAATGAAATGCATTTCGTGACTTTTTGATTCTCTAGTTTGTTAGCATTATCAATTTATGGATATGCATTTAAAAAATAAATAAAGAAATAGGAAATTCTTTATTTAATTCCCGGAAAGAAAAAAAGAGACACATGGTCATTGCTTATTTATACAATACCTTTTAAAAATTTATAATAGTGGAAAGGGTCAAACGCAACTCTTAGGTTTTAAGGGCCTATTAGGAAAAAGTATTTGAGACTTTTATCACAGTATATAATGATTGTATAATATAATATTGATCTATAGTATCTATACCAAGATAATGTTTGACTTCTTACTGAAAATTAATATAAAGGTGTGTACAGTAAAGTTTGCATTTTTAAAATCAAAGGTTTAGATTTTTTTTCCTCTTTCTCTCTGATGTTTCTGTATTAATATTACGAAGAATTTTTTCTCTTTTATCAAAACTTTTTGTTTTTAAATAAATAAAAATGTTTTATATTTAATTTGAGGGGGAAAAACAACAAGGAAAATAAAAGTTGAAATAGCAGATTTTTTTTTTTTTTTTTTTTTTTTTTTTTGAAATAATTTATTTGTATTAAATATCAAGTACACTTCTTCACATTTTTATAACTCTTTTTCCCTAATTTAAAGTTAAATTTTATTTTCTCTCTTTATATGTTGGAGAATTGAGTGTTTTTCTTCACTTGAAAGAATGAAGCGTTTAGCTCAAGTGTTCCGAAGCTTTCGAATAACTGTGGTCGCGAAACTTTCGTCTGGCCTATGTTTTATAATATTATGTGTGAATTTTATAATACGTAAACTTTTTTTTTATTAATATAATAAAACTGTATAACTTTACGAACAGAAAAGTAACAAAAATAAGTCATGTTTTATTGAAAAATTAAGTTTAATTTCTTTATACTCGCAGATCTTTGTACTTTCACACGATTGTGTTGATATAATTGTATCATTCAACTGCAGCACGCATTATTCTCTTCAGAATTACATCGAAAAGTTAGTAAACAATTTTGAATGATAAATTATACTATCACATTTGTTTGTACACTGTACTACAACAAATGAGATCTCTAAATACTTTGAAAACTCTCAGCTCATATTTTAAATGATAATTTAAATACCATTTTGAATAGTACAGCTTAGTTTTATAAAATTAAGCTGTTTTAGAATACTAGTTTACTTAATATACACACGTTTAATACATATAAATAAATTTCAGTAAAATGCATGGGTGTATTCATAAAGAAGCTTTGCAGTACATATAACAAAATCCAATGTTAATTTTACTATTTTTAACCACTATAGTGTAGGCTTAAACACTTGAAAGCCGGCTTTTGTATTACACCACATTGAATTTCTACATAAACCCCTTTTGTGTTTGGTAAGAGGGTGACAAATAATGTGTAGTGTTTTGTTGCTGATATAACATCATATCACCAGCTCAGCCGGCTAACAATGACATCAGCTTGATCCCTGCTCATTGTTACTCGCTATAAACACACAATGGTTACATCACACAGAGGAACCACGTTGCTTCTCTCAATTATACTGGAAAACCACAATGAATCCTTTACCACAGTGCATTTCTCTTTTAAATTTTTAGCTAATGATATATGATCAAAGAAGCACCTGACAAACTTTTCAAATGTCATTTATCTCCTTGTTTTATTCTTACTTTTCTTCTTCATATTGACATTTAAACATATAATAATATCTTTGATTAAGTCCTCATTTTTTTTAGTACTATAGCTAAGTGCTAAACACCACAATACAACATTGTCTTCAATCATTAGTACAATTATTTCTTTAAATTTAAATGAACAAAAAGGATACGTTCTAATGAACTTACTTGTAGTACGTGTACAGCAAAATAGTTTTATAGCAGAAGAACGTTTAAGTGCATTCTTTTACTGTATAAGGTAGTTTGTTGTATGATATTTCTTCTTACTTTTCAGAGAAAAAAAAAAAAACTTTTGCCTATATAACGTACATATAATTATACATGTATATATATTTAGTCTTTGTTTCAAATACTATAGTTTAATTTCTTTAAATTAAAAATTTATCATTATCTATTTTTATTATTATTATTTTAAACACAATATATTACACAAATCCAACCAAGGCAAAGCCTTATCGGTCGGTTCATCGATCTAGTCTCACATGGTTTATAATTAAACAGTATTGCAATTACAAATATAACATATTAATATATTATTTAAAATAATGCTGATTTAAAACTAAAAAGGGGGGGGGGGGGGCATCAAAAGACATCAAAATCAAATAGTTGTTAACTTAATAATATGTATTTATTTTTTAATAAAGGAGGTTAAATTGAGATTTAAATGAGAAAATTATACAAGTTTAATTGTATAATGTATCAGATATAAAATAAACTGTGATTTTGGAACTTTTATTTGATCTGAAACCAATAATTTATTTTAAAAAATTAACCCCATGATCCATGAATAACCACTAATACTGAAATTTTTGCGAAATTAAAATTTCTTTACTTAAATTTTCACTGAATTCAATACTTTTTTACTTTCACTTTATAATTTATCATATATTTATATCATCCTAATGTTTTATCTAAAAAAAATAATGACATTTAAAACTATTACATTTATCTCTTATCTTTTAAACTTTTTGTTTTAAGTTGCATTCTTTTCATGTAATTTTTAGTGAACGATAAAAACTTTTTAGTAGTTTTATTCTTGTATTATTTTTATAAGATGTTTTTTTTTTAATAAAATGAATGAGCTGTAGTTTACCCTGTGAACTAAGTTTATATCATAATTATAAAAGTATATTACGTTTAAATGATGCGCAGATGAGTCATTTTTTTTCTTTATAACACAAAACTATATTTTGTCAATATAAATATACTTCGCAGTGTGAATTAGTCTTAAGCGTCTAGAGGAAATGTTTGTTAAAAATTATTATATGTTCTCTTTATTGATTGTGGTTAAAGCTTTTCATTTTTACGTATAGTCATCATTTTCATACTACTTTAAAAATTCACAAAGAAAGTTACACAATACACACGCACACACACAAACTAAAACTAAAACTGATATAAAAAAATCGCTGATTTTTTACGTCAAAATTTTTACATAGATTGACGTCAAAGTCATAAGCATAAAAGACCATCAATCACGTGGAAATATGATGATTTTCAGCAGAGCGTTACACTGAGCAGCAAATGTCATTACCCCAACTGAGGGTTAGGGGTGGAGTAGAGTGTAAAACTGGAATATTGACTTCTTCCATCAGTAGCATACATTGCGGTAAATAAAAGAAAGTTTCAAAAAAATTATGTTATTTTTCTCATAACAAAAACAATGTTCGCATTACACAATACATATATTTCATTTTCCTTCATTAAATTTTAAATAAAATTTTGTACATTTTATTTGTATTTACCCTAGAAAAAAAAATTTTAATTTAAAGAAAGAATATAAGCTATAGACAGTAGAAAGCATTGTTGGCTTGTCTAAAAGCTAAAATAGTATAATAATTTTATATAACTTTTAAATTTTGCTTCATATAAATTATTGAGTTATGTTATATCTAATAAAATAACAATAATTGATTTTTGAGAGACGTACGTAACATTTCAATTTGGTGAGCACTTCAGGCTTGTGTATCGAACCTTGTGCTATGTCTCGAGAGCATTTGGGCACATTTATTCTCAGTTTGAATTTCAAATTTAGAATAACTGAAAATAAGTACATAACACACAAAAAAGAAATAAATACAGGTAATTTAATTATTTTAAAATAATTCCAACTTTCGTTAATCTAAATCTTGGTTTACTACAAGTTTCTTTTTAAAAAATCTATTCCATCCACTAAAATCCACTGTAAAAAAGCTGGAAATTAAATCTCAAAACTCATATAGAATTCCATTTAAAAAAGTTTGCTAATAAACATAGCATTTAAAGTAAGTCATATACAAATTATATAAAAGATTTTGTTAAAAAATAATAATAATAAACAATAAAAAGCGCAATTTTGTAAACAGCCTCAATTTGTGGACAAATAAAATGTCAATACTTAATGATTGTAGATAAGTTACAGGTGAAAATTTATTTATAATATTTGCGAGCAAGCAGAAGTCCTGAAAAATCTATTTCTCTGTTGGTCGATCTGTTCATCCGTGTATCTGCCTATATACTGTACTTGTTTGATCAAATACAGAATTGATTCCAGAGTGTTTAAATTGTACAAATTATTTCGCACAAACTTTCAGATTTTATAGTATATTTAACTAATCATACAGTATTTCCAAATGAAAAACATATAGCAATCTTTTCTAAGTCGAAAATATTTTATATATATCCTAGCTTTTACGTATAAAACCCAATTGTATAACAAACCTGTTTTGTTTTATTGTTATTCAAGAAACAGTCAATATTACTTGCCCGATACTTGGGCGGTACTTTCAGCAATGAAATACTGCAGCAATAAAAATACGTTGATTTACGCAGAATCTTACGTCCATAAATAAAAATTTTTTATATATAGGTGTCCTATAAATGTCAAAAAGTTTAATGAATATAATTTACGATGCATGTTAAAGCAATGCATTTGTGACGTGAGTGTAACTATAAATTATATTGTGCAAGTGGGCAGTGGCATTATAATATATTATTACTACAAATTACAAAATCATGATATGTGGTAGTAATGATGACTTATATATGACAACAAAATTAAATATAAAGTAAGTAAATTACGTTAATATGTTTGCTGAGATGTATATTATGAGAGATACCGCAGTACATCCCTGCATTAACAAATTATTAACTAAAGTGTGATAATATATTTTATAATCTAGTTTGATCACATCAAAAGAACATTAGCATGCAATTTATCTTCCATTTACAGCAAACCCACACTCTAAAAATTGGTGCATTACTGTAGTTACGAATACTAACTTATTTAAGATAATCACTTTTAAGTTATTGTGAGTAGCTAAAATAATGCATTTTAGCAAGTTATTAACAATAGCTATTTTAACTTAAGATAGCTTAAATAAACTTAAAACAATTTAACTTAGATATTTTTAATAACTTGCTAAAATGCATTAACTTAAAAGTGATTATTTTAAATAAGTTAGGATTCGTAACTAAAGTAATGCACTATTTTTAAGCTTAAATAAACTTAAAACAATTTATATTAGCTATTTTTAATAACTTGCTAAAATGCATGAACTTAAAGTGATTATTTTAAATAAGTTAGGATTCGTGTTACTAAAATAATGCACCATTTTCAGAGTGCAATTAAAAACTTTGTGATAAAGTCAAATCTACAGGATAAATAAAATCCTTATAGAAACATTTTTTTGATTTAAATTGCATTTTTACGCAGAGATTTTGTTTTTATTTATATTTATTATGATATGATTTTCAGATTTAATACAACAAACAATATTTTACATTTTCTGTACAATTTTATTACAATAACACATTATACCAAAGATCAAAGTAGATTCCATATTTATAGAAGAAGTATAGAAATCAAAAGTAATAACATGTAATTAACATAATCCCATGATATGATGTTATTTTGTGCTTTGATATTGTATTGTGGTCTTTGACGAGAAAATATTTTGTTTTATTGCAATGTTATTACATTGTCACTCTCTGTTTGGTGATTGTTTCTGTGTATCTCGTGTCTCGTCCTTTGTTCGTTTCACTTTCTCTTATCTATCTGCTGAATTTTCATACCTCGAATCATATCCGCATGCTCAACTTTTCCAACCGCCTCACAAACGTGATAAAAGCGAGGCAAGATCATTTGTCGTTTTCATGCAAAAAAAATGTTACGAATGGCTAATGAGACAAAAATACAAAACAAATTCCGCACTTTGAATTTGAAAAATAAAAGTAGTTATAAACACATTGCTATGATATTATACTAGACCTATATTTGTCATTTTTAATACAATAACAAACAAAACCATTATTTTTAGTACTTTTCTTTTCAGTAATATTAAAAAAAAAGTGAGAACTCATGTTAAATTCTTTTTGTTCTCTTTTGTAGCTCTTTTTGGGAGATATGATATTGTTGTAAGAAAAGATCCCTTTCAGGCATCAACGGCTCCGTTATGATGCGAAACGAACGAAGTTTTTGTATGAAAGAAAGACAGGCACAGGGAGACTGCTAAAACCAAAATGAATTACTAAACACTGACCTTCATGTTTCTTTAAAGTTATTTAAAAACCTAGAAATATTTAAACTGTAGTTATATATATTTTATGATAATGTCATAAAGTTCCTAAATAAATATTAAATGAAGCGTTTTTATTCAAATATTGAAAACTATTATAACTTTTAAATTGAATATTAACAAAATATGAAAATAGTAAATAAAGAAATATACTGTATACTATACTATACATAGTGTAGTAAATATGTAATTATGTTGTTATATTAATTGATTGACGTTTTATAACTTGATAAAACGTTAATCAATTAAATATAAATTCCCTATAGGAAATTGTTTTTATAAAGAAGAAAATTTTTTTTCCTAGAATTATGATTTAAAAAACTATTAACCCTATAATTTATCTATAAGCAAATATAATTCTATATGGAATAAATAAATAAATTTTGCTGCACAGTACGGTGATGGGTTATGCAAAGTGCTTTAAAATATATGACAAAATATTTGTTATTTTTATAATTGATAAGGCTTATCCTCATGTAAAATAAGTTTGGTAAGAAGAAGTTACATAATTTACTTACCACTGCCAGGGATGTATAAATTAAGACTCAAACAATCTTCACTTTGGTTTTTCAAGAAGGGTAAAAAACGTTGCACTTGTAACAAACGTCCCGGTGGCATTAACTCTAAAGTTGCAGTTTGGTTTGTCAAGTCAGGCAGTCTTTGTGGACACACGGCACCAAATTTATCTGCTAAGCGGATGCCACTCCAGCGAGGTGGAGGTTGCGGGAGGCGAAAGCGTCGTGAACCAGTGGGGGCTGCAGCGTAGGGTAGTCCGAGGAATGCTTCCACCACCTCTATTTGCCGCGAGCCTGGCTGCACCAGGATTCCTCGTACCTGGCCATAACTGAAACATTGCAAATTATCAGTCTTGAAGTATTATGCAACAGTAAGCAACTATAGTTTCTTCTTAAGTTGTTTTTTATTAATTTTTATTTTTGCAGTGTCTTTAAGTAAAAAAGTACTGTGAAGATATAACTCAATATCATGCAGATATGAGTATGGTTTTGTATGTAAAATAAAGTTTAAAAATATCCATATCTAGACCTGTTTTACATAAGTTTTAACTCTCTCTCTCTCTCTCTCTCTCTCTCTCTCTCTCTCTTGCATCAAAAGTTAGTTCAGACTCCTTGTGTAACATTACCAATTCTAATGGCAATTGTATCTTCGACATGTTTTACACTAGCTCGGATCCAGACTCTTATATAATGATTTCTGTATGCCACAAGATAACAGTATCTAGCAATGAACTACAAACGTTCACATGAATATTAAAAACTTAAACCAACTGTATAAATAAATATTATACTACAAATGCAAACATTTTTATTTAAATAAACTCATGTAGTCAATGAAACATTAACTTGTAGAAAAACTTATTTGGAAGCCTAAAAATTTCATGCACTTCTGATATCCTTTGCAAAAAAGTTTAATATTTCATTATTATTATGTTTTTTCAATAAAAAAAGCACAATCATAAATAATGGTTAAATTTTTGTTTCCTTCAAAATATACCGTAATGGAAATGTTTTGTTTTTATATACGCTTATTTTCAAAACCGAATAAAACAAACTTTTATTTAATATCATCCAACTTGTCTCATATCTTTTGCACTTGGTGTCTTTATCAATTAAATTGATTTCAGAAAAAGAAAATACAAAAAGAAAAAGAAGTCAAAGAAAAAGAAATGCGCTAATTTTTACTTCAGACACTTTCTTAATTCTACTAAAAAAACTTGAGATACGCTCTCATTCAACCAAACTAAATTAAATATTATGATCATTGAGTACAAAAAAGTCAATCTCTTAAGATGATTTGTTATACAGGAAATTAATCTACTGTAGCATATCTGCATGTATATTTATGTTATGGATAATGAAACGAGAAAATTAACAATTCACTTTAATAAATACTATTTTTGTAGTTTACGTCATTTTTGAAGAAAAAAAGTGGAAATATGAAGAAAATGCGTGAATCGAAAAAAAAAAATAAAAAGAGGATACACTTAACAAACAGAGAGAGAGAGAGAGAGAGAGGGGGGGGGGGGATGTCTAAAATATTATAAACTGATATTTTAGTATTGTCCTCGTATCTTCCTCAATATTTTTCTGTCATAGTCATAAGTCATAACCCATAGCTTTTTTTTAAATAACATATTGTGTTTTGTGTGTTTGAACATAAAATACACAAGATCAGTATCAAAATAAAAAGAATGGTAAACTGGCAAATTTAACGTTAGCTTATAGTTCCATCTATTCAGCCATTATAACATTTTCTTTATCATTATATCACATTCATATATTTGCAATTTATATGTTGAATTATATGCGATATTAAATATAAATTTTTAATGTAAAGACGTATTCATATTACCCAGTGAAACTATTATTATTTTTTACAAAATATCTTTATACTTTAAGTAGATATTGGTAATAGATATTTGTAATAGTTTGCAATGAACTAAAACTATTGTTTACTGAGAACTACAAGTAAAGAATTCAAATTACGTAAACGTGTTAAAATCTATTTCATAAATTTTCAAAAGAGTAAATATCCACATAAAAGTTTGTACGTGTATAAAGTTCAGATAAGTTAATGTAGTTATAGTTTTGTTAAAGTTAAGTTTAGGGCACTTTTGCTTACCTTGTATTGACAATGCGAGAGCTGTAGCGAGGCTGTGGAGCTGCAAACGCAACACCCGCGGCGATTGCCAAGATTAGAGCTGCTAAAAACAGAGAAACTCTTGGTCTTAAATTTAATTGTTTAGTACTGTTAATTATCCGCCGCTCCATAAGTCCAGCGGTTATTTTGGGTCAGCTGAGAACTTGATTGGCCCAATTTTCTCCAGTTTCCCACATATTATTTTTATTTAAAATGTAAGTAGTCACAGTGTACAGTACTACACTACAGCACTGAGCTTAACAGTGTTGGCATATGTACGCACTCAGCAGCAACAGCAGTGGCAAAGTCGCATGCTGGAGGGTGGAGGCTGCTTATGTGAAGAACATTCGCTACGTCTTAGCATCTCTCAGCCGTTGCTTAGCAACTCAAAAACATCTCAGTCCTCACCTTCTGTGTGGGAGGCTTTAAAAATCTGCAAAATAAAGAGCAAAGATAGCCACAGGTTAAATACTTTTTTTCAACTTAGTTTTTAAAATGCTTAAATATATATTTGGAAGTATATTTTTGGTATAATGCATTCTGTTTCATTAAATGTCACCATCATGCTTTATTTATCTATAACAAAAAAGTAGTATTTACAAAGGACGTATTATATTGCGTTATCGGTGAGTTTTAATCATTATGATAATTATAAAGAATAAAAAATAGGGAGTTATAACGCAGAAATAATATTCAAGTTGCCTATTTGAGACTTTCAATTTGCCTATTGTAAAACAAAAACAAATGTAAAATTGCCCTTATTGTTTTTTTCCTTTTTTTCATAAACAAGTGATTGTATCATTGCAATTAAATTTAACATCCTTAGTGGATAATTTTTACCCTTTAAATAACAACGGTTATGCAAGTCACGATTAAAGTTTTTTTTTTTTTTTTTTAATAATTTTGTATTTGTCAAATTATTTTTTGAGCTAATCAATCAAAAGTCTATGTATGATGTTAAGGTAATTCTTCTTTTTTTCTTTTTTTTTACATCAAATTTTTTTTTTTATCATAAAGTAATGTGTGACGTTGAAAATTCTTTGGACAAGCACATTATTTTCACATTTTGGCTATGGTTCAAATTGTTGAAATGTCAAAACGTAAAAAATTCTCATGATATGGACGTTTTAATTTAATTTCACTTTATTATTATTATTTTTTATTGAATATGAAATCACTGTCACAAAGAAAAACGAACACCTTTATTTTAATATTTAAAATAATTCTAGTGAACAAAACTTATAATCCAATTAAATTTATTGTACTAAAAACACTGAAATATATATATTTCACATATAAAACTATAATGTACACGTAAAATATAATAACATGACGTAAGTTATTATGACAAAATAGCAAAAATGGTATGAGATAGTGTGCAGCTACAAAATGTTACTTAAATAAAAGAAGCACATTATATTATTTAGAAGTTTTAACTATTAATGACACATTTTAATTAATATGCTTTTATTTCTACAAAATAGTTATTTACTCAAGATATTAATAAAGTATTGAAGAATTGTTGTATGTATATATTGAAAGGTTATAGGTGCTTGCAACTTTCTGAAAACACGTGACGTCACGAGCACTGGTCCAGCAGCAGAGATGTACGCGAGAGATGTGGAGAGATGTTCTCTCCAGTACCACCGAGCTTGGACTGGCTTACAAATACAAGTATACAATAACTTATCCTCACGTCACTTACAATTGTGTTCACTTCTCATTTGTACGATTCTATTTTCTACGTAACCACAATAAATGTCACAGCTTAAATAAACAGTAAATGTTTAGTGCTTCCGTAAGAATCAGGAATGTAAAACAAAATTCTCTTCCATAATACTTTATTATTATTATTATTATTATTATTTTATATTTTACATAAAATGAGTTCTTTTCGTAAAATAATAATTATAATAAAGAGCAAATGAACTATCCAAGAACGTATTTTTTTAAACCGGTCTCCATTATACAGTACTTTATTACTTTTTTAGAATGTAAAAATGTTTTCATTTACTTTGAACGGATATCAATGAAAGTATCCTGCAAGCTATGCAGCCTGTTGGACAATCAAGAAAAGCCACGACATGGATAACTTGTGTTTTACAATGCATGATGTTGGAATATGTCAATGAAAAACATTTTAAACTGAAAGTAATTATCATAAGTTTATTATTATCATTAAAATATAGAAAAAGGAACAAAAATAATATAACTACAAATATTATTCTATTTGTTGATTAAATTATGGTCTTGAATAGAGAAAAAAAAACATTTAAAAGATAATTCAAACTAAAAAAAAAAAAAATGAATATATTATACTTAAATTAGTAAAAACTTCTTCCCCGCAATTTTTGTTATGAGTATTCATTATACTTAACAGTAATAAAATATTAGTAATGGTGCTACTTAATAAAAAGTTGTAAATTGTAATGGAAAATATTGATTTATCACGCCATAATAAATTATTTCATTCTTGAAATTCCTTTAGCACATTATATCTACTTGTTGCCTTAAATGTCATTTCTACTTAATTTTGGGCATTTTTAAAATAAATGACTGAGAGAAAATAATTTTCGCAAATAACTTTATTCATTCTTATAAAAAAAAAATAAATAATAAATAAATAAATACAACATGACAACTGATACATTTTATTTTATTTAAACACAAATAAGAGTGCTTTTATGTTTGATTTTCAACAATTATTTAAAAGTGTTTCTTTTAAGATGTGATTATATTTATGTTTTGATACAGATTAAATTACATATTACAACATGTGTAACTTGTAGATTAAAAAAAAAATGCCATAAAGCAAATGAAAGTCTGGCAGATAAAAATATAAAAAGAAAATGTAAGCGGTGGAATTGTACAATATTGTAAAATGTTTCTGAAACGAATTATTTTATTGTGTTTTTACAACATTGTAATGAAATAAAAAGAGGGAAGTAAAACTGAATTTACCAGACGTTTTGTGTCTACTTCAAAGTAATTTTATTACAGTGGCGTGGAGCTTTGAATTTATTTTTCTTCACAACAACCCTATAGTTTCTTTTTGGTAAGACTTATGTTTTATTTATAACTTAATGGTTACATTTATTGTTTTAATGGTTTTATTATTTATCAAAATACAAAAACATATATTTGTACCAAACAGTCTTGACTATAATGGACTGTAGCCTATCATAGAAATACGATAACTGTAATTTGTTTGCACATGTTGTAGATTAATAAAAACATTATTGTTAATATATTAAAAAAAAATCACTCACAATTATAATTGCATATTCGACACAAAAAATGATATATGTGTTAAAATACCTTTTTGCCTCTCCTTTGAACTTGAACTTCATGTGTTCCAACGTTCTCTTTTAAAACAATTAAAATATGACAGAATCTTAATTTTTATCAACAAGAATCCATTAAAAAAATAAAAAAAATAGTGGAAAAACGCTCGTTAACATCTTGTTTGCCCTACACAAAAAAACAAACAATGAAATAAAAAAGTAGCAAGCGTTTTTGTTGTTGCATGTTGTCTCATAATATGTAACATTATAGTATTTATTAGTTCCAGATTGTCCGTTAAAATAAATAAAAGAAAAATATAACTCCAAGAAAGAATTAGAAATTAAGAAAGACACAAGTTTGTTTGTCTGAGAGGGGAAGTGAGAGAGATTGCGGTGATATCGTAGCATTCAGTATATTTTAAGATTATATAAAAACCTTATAGCCATGCAAAAAAAAAAAAAAAAAAAAAAAAACTTTTATGCGTAATTTTCAAGCAAGAATATTAAAAAAAAAAAGTCACTATATTAGATAGCCTGTGAGGAAATGGTAGCCGCTCTTGCTGTCTTTTCTCTTCAAAAGATCTCATAGCTATGTTACAACAAGAACTACGATAGAAAATATACGTTTGTTCCTCTCGATTACTCACACTCAGCATTATTGGACCATGTTATCTTTTCGAACAAGAAAATCTTTAAAGTATTATATTATATAATTTTTTTTTTTCATATCTATAATATTCATATCTATAAACATAAATGTTCATATCTATAAACAAATAAAAAAAATATATATATAGTTTTACAGAAAAATGTATGAAATAAAACTTTGAAACTTGAAGAGTTTTGCTATATAATTTTTTTATACATAAATTATATATCTAAAAAGATTTTTTTTCCCAATGTTTTCCTTCTTTAATATGTTTACGAAAATATAAGCATATTAAAAAAAATGACTGATTAATGATAGAGTACTCTAATAAAACACTGTATGTAAGCAATATTTAGTATAACACAATATATTTATACATAAAGAATAATAATTTATTATAATACTATGTATTAAGAAATAGTTAGTAAATTTAGAAACAAGTAAACTTATGCATTCTATGTGCGCAAGAAAGTAGCAACAAAAAAGTGATCTTCAATTTTAATTTAAAGGCATACATTAATTTTAAAAAATTGCTAATTCAATAATATTAATTTTAATCAAGAAAAAATGATTTTTTTTTCTTCTTCAAAATTGAAAATAATTGTGTAACACAGAGACATGATGACACAAAGTTTAAAGTTTACACAACATATTTTGATCTTAAAACTTTGCCTGCGGATGCTTTTGTGTGTTCGCTTAACTCATTATAGACGTATTAGTTCATTATAGTAGTCGTTCAATATAAAACATACTATGCTATCTATACATTTTTATTCATATTTAGCCTGCAGTGCCAAAATCACTTAATTATTAGCAGAAACTCGATATTATATTTATTAAATTTTACTTTAAAAAAAAAATTTTCTCGCAAGACGGTTTCCATTAAATTTAGCTCCATTCTGACAGTATATTTTAATGCCTTCATTTCATTTTCAGCACATTTCTACTTATCATAAAAAGCTTTTAATGTGTGACATCTTTCACAATCTTTTATAAATATTTTTAAATTTCACTTTCAAAAATTATGAGACGCCCACTGAGACGCTCTAACAAATGATTTCAACTCATCTTTACCAAACTTAAACAAAATAATAATTTAACAATTTTAAGCATAGTAATTACATAGAAAAAGGAAGTTACTTTTTATAATTCTTACATTAAAAAAAAATAAAAAAAAAACTTTAAAGAACTAACAAGTAAGAAGTATTGACTTAATACAGTAAAATTGTGGTCCCATGAGAAATTATTTGTTGTGATATTTGCAATTTTATTCCTTCTATAGAGTTTAAGTCTGATTATTATGATCGCTATCAGGGCAAATAAATCCACAGAGTACGCGATAATATGTCACTTCTCAATAATCAATAACATATTTTGCTACTATGCTAGCTAATTACGCATTAGAGGGAATTTTTCTGACTTTTGTATTTATAATGATTTTATATTTTGATTTTGCACGGCTAGCACTAATGTTTGAGTATATAAATATATTATTTTGTTTTTATTTTCCAGTATAAGACAAACGTAATTTTTGACCTTATTCGTTGGTAAATACATATTTTTTAAAATTTTTTTTATAACTTAAACAGCTTTTTTTAACCTATAAAAAACATCAATAGTTTATAAATAACAATAATTTTAGTAATTTTTAATTTGAAAAAAAAATTGACATTTGTTATAATATATTTCTAATATTATTTTAATTATTTTCTGATATTTACGACATCGAAGTTCAAGCTGAAATTAGTGAGTGCAATCATCCAATATGTACCAATATTTTCAAATTATTATTTTATTACTTGTAATTTTAAATCCAATGAACCTTGGTGTTAAGATTTTTATTTTATTTTTTTATTTATTAAGGAAATATATTGGAAACACGCATAACAAAATATATTTTGTATACAACCGACTAACAAAATAATTAATATAATATCATGGTTAGGACGATAAAATTACGTACAGAACTTTAATAATAAACAAATAAATAGCATAAGCATAATTTGAATATATGATACATTCTTAATCTGTTATACAAAAAAATTTAGTAGCGTGATAAAATATTACTCTTCTATGTTTATATACAAGTATAATTGTAATTAAAATTCATGTAACATTCGTGGTTAAGTTCTTTCATAGAATATCAAGTTTATGAAGATAAAGTTCTCATTATGTCATATTTTTTATTGATAGAGTTTTTATTATAAAAAAGAAAGAAAAAATATCACATAAGAGAGAGAGAGAGAGAGAGAGAGAGACAGAGAGAGAGAGAAATAATTAGTCTTGATAATTAAAAACTATGAAATCAAGTCTGTGATATCTCATTTCAAAACAAACAGACAGTCAAAATAAGGATTGTCACAGTTATCATTTAAAATTCTACGATATTCTAGTTTATTAAAAATATGAAGATATTTTTAGTCTTAATTTGTTTATTTCTATAAATGAGTCAAAACTTAAATTTCTTACACAATTTTAGTTTTAAAATTTATAAAATTTTTCATTGACAATAACATTAAATTCTATACCCAGATCCTAATAGAGTTCTTAAAATATATAGCGATGAGTAAACGTGATGAGTGTCAAAAACATAATAAAGTAACCCACTATACTATACTGGTACTTTTTATTATGTAAAAAAAAAAAAGTGTTAAAAACTTTACACTTTATGAGTATAACATTTTTTGCCATAAAACAGCCATAACAATGTTGATAGGTAGTATTAAAGTTTCATAAAAAGTTAAAATAATGGATTTTTGTATTATGTTTAACATGGTAATGAAATTGTAGATTTTATATTTTACTCTTGAAATTTATAATGTAAATAAGATTTCAAAGGAATAAATATAAAGATAAGTATCATAAAATAGGTTAAACTTATTTGATTCTACAATTTAAAGCAAGAGTTTTTATATTATCAAACTATTAAATGATAAGAGTTGATAATTTGGAATATTATTCATTTGATGTCAATTTACTCAATTTAGATAAAACGTGAATGTATTGTACTGAAACATGTATTATTTATATATGAGTCGCTAACGTGGAGTATTACCTGCCAGTAAAAATATTTTAAATTTAAACGGAATTATTATTTGATATATCAATCTATTTTATTCTTAGGTCGTGTTTGTTTATACTAAAAAAAAACGTGAACAAAGTTTGTAAAACTTAGTGAGAGAACGTGATACGTGAATTTAACTAAATCCAAAGAAAGTGTCTATGACACGTCTTTTATCACAAAACAAACACTCGGCAATAAAAATGAGCAGGAATAGTAGTAAAATTATAAGAGATAGTTATCTTTTCCTTTTCCTTTTCCTTTTTTTTTTTTTTTTTTTTTTTTTGCAAAATTGTTTTGTATTATCGTTTCTTTAAATGTATAATACGTTGTCATGTTGTTAACTTATTTACAATAGCTGTAATTAGTTGCTAATTTTTCTAGCAAAGAATTTTTTAAAATTGTGTTTATTTGTAGGTCTATTCTATTTAATCTCTTAATGCTAGCCCAATTTTAGTGCTTACTGAAATTTGACGCACGTTGAAAGAAGCGACTTCTTTGAATTTTTTTAGTCGTAAAGACATTAATGTGCACCAACGTTAAAGATCTTGTTCTAACTTTTTTTTTTTTTTTTTCCTAACTAGAATGATTTATTACCATCCCCATGCATTCTATGAACATAAAGTTTTATTTATAAGGTAGAGACAGTGGTAAAAATATAACGTTTTTATTGTGACAGTGATAGTAAACTAGCTCTCTGATTAGCCAGAGAGAACCCACTAGCCAATCAGAGAGCTAATTTACTATCGCTGTCACAATGAAAACGTGATATTTTTACTACTGTCTCTACCTATAGAACCTATGATAATTACAAGAACACAAAAATTGTGATTACATATTTATTTGTGGATTTTGTTTCTGCAGTAAAATTTTGTCTCAAAAGAGGTAAAGTTTCATAGTATCAACTTCTTAACAAAGACAAAGTATCAGAAAGCAAAGCACAGAGAGGGATTTCTAGCTCAAAAATACTGCCACTTGTATTACACCCCTTGATCTCTTTAATCATGATTTGTGAGGACGATGATAAACTTTTCCACTTAAAAGATTCTTACGAAGCTCTAAATTTTAATCTTTCAAAGCACTGAATTATATAATTTGAATTATGCTTTCAAGTTATTCATTTTTTCATTTTTATCCAAAAAGTATTACAATACTGTACTCGCATGCTTTTATTCATCTAACGTTTTTTTTTTAATTAAAGAAAGAAAGAAAGAAAGAAAGAAAGAAAGAAAGAAAGAAAGAAAGAAAGAAAGAAAGAAAGAAAGAAAGAAAGAAAGAAAGAAAGAAAGAAAGAAAGAAAGAAAGAAAGAAAGAAAGAAAGAAAGAAAGAAAGAAAGAAAGAAAGAAAGAAAGAAAGAAAGAAAGAAAGAAAGAAAGAAAGAAAGAAAGAAAGAAAGAAAGATATTATATGTTTATTTGTTTATTATTTTTATTTTTTTACATTTAACATTATATAAAAAGTTATTTTTAGATCACCTGTCCTGTTTTGTTAGATTCGGTTGTCAATATTATATCAATTGAATTTTCTCATCCGTATTCAATATGTCTACATGATGTTCCATAAAATCTTCATTGATTGATGTCTAAAAATATGAGCCCCAGTGGAAATACAAAATTAGCTCAAAATTCCTGTCAATAATATGACACAAAGAAATATTTCCTTTTAAAAAACATCAGATTAAATTATGAGAAAAATATATAAATAATACAACACGACGCAAAATTTAGGCTTCATAACGCTTGTCTGCACCCGCTGTTAAAACTTCTATTACTTTCTACAATATATTTTTTCTATCAATATTCTAAGGTTTATAATTAAAAATTTCAAACTCATGTTTAAATTTAATTGCAATATAATTGAGGACAAACTAAATGACTTTAATATATGAATAATTATCACACAAAAATCACTAAAAGATATTTTTTTCAATATGCAGTATAAGTTTATACACGCATACAAATGTATCGAATAGCTGGATTTTTTTTTAATACTGATTAATGGGTAAACTGGTACGTGTAAATTCTTCACAATACGACGTATTTTTATTCATATATTATTTCTAAAAAAGTGCCTACAATGATACATTATATTTATTGTATAATTTAGTTATTAACTTAGAGTAAATTGCTAATCTTATTTATAAAATTTCTTAACATTTTGAATAAACTATAATATGAAGTTATATGCGTTTGTAGCAAAACTTGTTAACAATGTTTTTACGTAAAAATAGAAAACAATAGAAGAAGTTTCACAATATAAACACAATTACGTTAGTTTAATTCCATGTAGAAGTAAAAACTTATTTCAATAGATTTTTAAAACAATGAACGTATGTACGTATTTTCAAATGGTAGGCTATTTTATGTAAGCAAGAGTGTAAATCCACTACAGTTGCTTCTGTCTCTAATTGCCTCGATTTAGGGAATGTTCTACCTCAAGTTTACATTTCTAAATACATGTCCCTTTAAGCTTGAAATTTACTGGAGTTTGTATTTGGTCTCCACTAGACTTTATTATTTGCTATACGAATAAAGCTACTATTTTCTTATTTTAATTTGATGCTGTATTTGCAACTTTATTAAGCTTAATTTATATTCTAAATATTATGAAAGTTTTGTTTATAAATGCTATTTTTTATGTTTTAAATTTTAAACTATTTTAATTAAATAATAAATTACAAAAAACAATGAAATCTACGTAGAAAAGTCGACAGTAGTTTTAATATTTTATGTTCTGAGAGAAACTTTTTTTTTTTTAATTTTTTTTTTACGTATAGAGACTTCCTTTTTATTACAATATTTTGGTCTTATATATAGTCTGCATTATAATTTATATATATTATTAATATAAATTGTTATGAGAAAAAATATTTGATTTGCACAATGCTAGATTAAAAGACGACTTGCAAAAGGGGGTTCAGTGCGAAAATAAACAAACTCAGAGCTCAACAAGACTAACAAAAATATCTGGCAGATGATTTTGTGTTCCTGTACTTCCTGTGTTTTCGTTAACTCGAGTTAGAAATTTTTCTCGGTACTAAAATTTTTACTGTAGAATACTGACCTTTAAAGCTTTTGTTTCCTGGATTGAATAACAAATAAATAGCACATTCAGTTGAATAACAAATAATTTGTAACCAAGTTGCTTGAAATTCAGGAAAATAAATGCTGCAAGGCTCAGTATAAGTGGTATAAGCTACAAACAACAAAAACAACAACAGCAACATTAAACTTGAGAAAAAAATACAAACTGGAGTTCCAGCTGCTTGATTCCCCCTTAAGAGAGCATGTTAAATCAAGACAGCTATGGAAACGCAAAGTTGTCTGCTAGCACTTTGGTAGTATTGTTGCAGAGCTCTGGGGTTCTTTATTTTTTCACTAAACCCCCTTATTTTGTCTTCTAAAATAGAAGACAATTTACGATACATACGAGTAATATATTTTTATTATAAAATATGAATTATTTGACTCGCGACAAAACAGAAAGTCACGAAATTCATCAACTCGTCATTGGCCTACTTTCCAACACTATTGTCGGTTCATGTGATATAAAGTAAAGTACGTATTAACTGGCTTTGATGAGTTTTTACCTTTTTTACGTATTGGCATCCCTTAGGGGTACTGTTATACTATCCACGTTATTACCACAAGTCTCACTCTCTTTCTCATGTCCTCAGCAGACAGCCCGAGGAAAAAAAAGTATAAGAGGGTCCATTCCAGCTGCTCATCTCGGAAACATGAATCGTGTGGACCTGCGCTGAATACACACCGGCATATCATCATTCTTCTCCGCCTTCCTTACTTCTACACTGATCATTTTACATCGTTTCCTATAGCTATCATTGGAAAAAAAATTGAAAATATTATGCTCATCAAATGAAAGAGCTTGAATATTTTTTTACTTTTACAGAGCTTAATATTTCCAGTCTTTTAGCACTAATTAATGATTATAAGTTTCTATCTGCTATTTTTTCCTTCGTTTGCGTACGGTATCGCATTACTAAACAAAAAGTTTGATTTCTCAATACAAAGGTGTAAATTTAGACTTCTTAGGAACACGTTAATGCATTGTAAAAGAACGCTTTGATATCAACATACAAGTAACAAAAAACAAAGTCATTAATAATTAAATAAAATATGTCACCACTTTTAAATATTTTAAATTATGAGAAAACAAACGTTTGGATTGTTAACAATATACAAACGGGTACTGAATTTGGTGTAGTGGAGCAGTAAATTTTTACTTTTTTTTTAATGCACATAATATATTATATAAAATACTTGTAGTGTAAAACGTCTGTATTATATATAATATACTGTATTGTATATATATTTGTTTATTTTTGTTTATTTGTTTTGTTATTTCCACATACAGACATTTGTCCAATACATTGGAGGTACACACAGTACATAAAAAAAAATACATATTTATATAAGATTAAAAGTTACTGAAAATATTTTAAGAAACAAAATATGACAGACAGTAAATCTACAAACATTACAAATAAATTTAAGTATATTTTCTTTATAACTTTATAAGTATCATGCATCAGATCAACTTGTAGATTATTACACAAAGAAGAAGATCTTTTTATAAATGTGTTTTTTGATACATCATTTTTGCATGTGGGTACATGAAAATATTTTTGATTTCTTAACATTTTTTGTGGTACATTAAGATTAATTTGTGATAATACAGAGCAATCATCAAGTTCATTACAGACATATTTTTTTAAAAGAATAATGTCATTTCTATTACGCCTATTTTGAAGGGTTAGAACATTCATTGATTTGCATATTTGCACGTAGTTATCGCTACAGTATTCAGCGTCTGCTTTTTCGTGATAATTACGCACAAATTTTCTCTGAATGGCCTCCAGTGACTTTACCTTAGTTAAATGACATGGAGACCAAACTGGGCTGGCATAATCAAGGTTGGACAATATAAAACTTTGATAAAGCAATTTATAAGTGCTGGCTTTAAACAATTGTGAACTACGATTAATGAAACCAAACATTCGTGATGATTTTGATTTAACTCTTTGAATGTGTGCATTAAAAGTAAGTTTTGAATCAAAAGTAACACCCAAATCTTTGATTTCGTTAACTTTTTTTAGAACTGCATTATTTATTGAATAATTATATGTAATTAATTTTTTATTTTTGTTTGCGAACGTGATAGAATAACATTTAGGCAGGCTCAAAATCATCTCCCATTTGGTACACCATACATAGAAGGAAGATAGATCCGTTTGAAATTTAATGCAATCGTCTACATTTTTTATGCGTCTAAATAATTTTAGGTCATCTGCATACAAGAGACAGCTACTTGAGTCATCTACATCTACCCCCTCATTATTAATAGTTTTTCTATTAAATATTTTTGGGAGGTCAGCTAAGTACAAGTTGAATAGCAAGGGCCCTAAAAGAGACCCTTGTGGGACACCGGACGTGACGTCAGAAGGGTCAGATTTGCAACCGTTTATAATAATTATCTGTTTACGATTAAACAGGTAATTTTCAATGAGATTAATAATATAATCAGATATTCCTAATTGTTGCATTTTATCAATTAACAGGTGGTGCGGTACTTTGTCAAAAGCCTTTTGAAAATCAGTGTATACCGCATCAACCTGCAAATTATCTTTAAATGCAGCAGCCAGGAACGAGTGAAAATTTACAAGATTTGATACGGTTGATCTTTTCGGTGTAAATCCGTGTTGTTCAGGTGGGATAATATGCTTTGCCTCGTTCCACAATATTTTGTAAATAAATTTTTCCATGAGCTTTGAGAAAAGTGGTAAGAGAGATATAGGGCGGTAATTACATACGTTAGTTTTTTTACCACCTTTATGAATAGGCGTAACATGAGCGACTTTCCAGCGGTCAGGAAACACACCGGAAATAATTATTTTATTAAATAAAATTTCCAGAGGGACAGAGATTTCATCGGCAATCACTTTAACAATAGACACAGGAATATTATCAGGACCAGGTGATTTGCCATTTTTTAATTCTTTTATGTATTTTAAAATTTCACTCATAGATACTTGAGGCAACGTGTTACAAAAGTATGCTTTGTTAATTACATTGTTGACATTCACATTAGATTTTGAGCCAAAAACAGAGGTGAAAAATTTCGAAAATAACTGGCAAGCATCATTCACATTTTTTGCGGACTCTCCATTATAATTAACATCAATAGGTACCCCACTTGTTTTTTTCTTGTTTGATATAAATCTCCAAAAACTTTGTGCATCTTTTTTGATATCATCCTCAATTTTTTGAAGGTACATTTTATTTTTATATTTTTGCAAGTTTTTAAAATATTTGCGAGTAGTTCTGAAATTTTCAAATAACATTTTTTTCTCATTATTATTTTTACTTTTTAGATATTTTTTATTTGCTTTCATTTTTTCTTTATGTAAATTTATTAATTCATCATCATACCAATTTGGAAATTTCTTACATTTATTCTTTACAAAAGGAACACATTTTTTTATAGCATTTTCCATTAAATCATAAAAAATTTCACATGCACTGTTTACCTCGACATTATTCATTACGTTCCAATCACATGATTTTAATACATTTTTTAAAATATTTAAATCTGCTTTCCACCATTTAAATTTCTTAATTACGTCCTTGTTTTTCTTATATAAGGGAGCACGTAAATTTATGTCACAATGAATTGAAAAGTGATCAGATTTCACTGCACTATCGATACGCGCCACGTTGATGTCGTAGTGGTCAGGGTTGGATGAAAACACAAGGTCTAGAGTATATATATATATATATAATAATATATATATATATATGTGTGTGTGTGTGTGTGTGTGTGTGTGTGTGTGTGTGTGTGTGTGTGTGTGTGTGTGTGTGTGTGTGTGTGTGTGTGTGTGTGTGTGTGTGTGTGTGTGTGTGTGTGTGTGTGTGTGTGTGTGTGTGTGTGTGTGTGTGTGTGTGTGTGTGTGTGTGTGTACAAAAAGTTACAGTACTGACATGAATTAATAATCTCCTTGTTGTTCGTTTTGAATGGAATTTTAAAGTATATGTGCACGAAATATAAAACGTGCATCATAACATAACTTAAGTATTTTTGTTTGTTAATAATTTATTAGTACATACTTTTCAAAACTCAACTCTGATTGTGAGCACATAAAATTTTTAATTTGACAGTTACAAAAATTTAAAGATTTTTCACCCCCCCCCCCCCCCACAAAAAGAATGATGAAATATCATGCTGAAGAAATGTCTTTATTATACCTAACACATCACATGCAAGGAAAAATAGCACAAAAATAACAAATCATGCAAATAATATAAAAAAACATAATACATTCTAAAGAAAAAAAAAATCTAAGTACAAGTAAATGCTTCAAATTTGAAATTGTAAACAGAAAAATGCTGCAGTCTATCGTTCTCTGTCTGTGTCTGACACCATTTTTATTATTATTTATTTTATATATAATGTTAGACAAATATTTCTTTGCACTCATTAATAAAGGCTTTAAACCTGAAAATAATCCCGAATCATTTCCATGAGTAAGGATGTTTTATTCAGTAATATATATTAAATATATCTGTACGACTACGGGGATGTTAATTTGAATTTTACGGCTATGCAATGTTAACACTTCATTAAAATAGCTTCCATAATGTTTTTCACTGTAATATGTGTATGTATCTATAATATAATTCTATTAGTTTCTAGCAATTTTTTTACTGTATTTTTTGGATATCCTGAAAGAACTTTAATTTTTATTCAGTAATTTTGTATTAAATTTGTTGCATTTTTTTAAAGAACTGGACGTATTTTTATATAATACTTTTTTTTTATTATTATTATTATTATTTTTAAGGTGAGATAATGCCAATACTTATAACACGATCGTTGTATTCCGTGTCTATTATGTATACACTGTATCTATATTGACAATAATTATAAATTTATTAATTAACATACATGGCTATTTCAGCTATACTACGTAATATTGCATACATGTCACGTCACATTATTATATATATAAAAACAAGGAAATCAAATCATGGACTTTCAATGCAAGAAAAATAAATTAAAAATTGATTTAAAAACAATACAAAAAAGTGATATCAAATTCCAAACCACTAAATGATAACTACTTTTTTTAGAATGTTCAATTCAAATATTTTAATATGCTAGAAAGTAATTATTTAGTACCTCACACATATGCATAAATATGCATATAAATATACCTATCACATAATAAGTTGTATCTTTTTAATATTGAAATATAGTAAAAGTTTGAGAAAGAATACGATTTTAATTCAGTTTTTTAAAAATAGAATGTAGTCTCTCTCTCTCTCTCTCTCTCTCTCTCTCTCTCTCTCTCTCTCTCTCTCAATCTGTAATACATCTCCAAAAAGGAGCGAGCGCCTAGCTGGGATGCTGTATGTAGAGATGTGAAAAAAGGAAGGGTTGGATTTATGTATTGTTGTGTGCTGCTTCTATTGTGGACCAAGCAAGGCTCAATCTCAATGTTGACGTTCACTATTATATATCAAGACACTTCACGAATCTTCTTAAATCCTCGTGATGCAAATTAGCCTCACACCCACTTACTATATACCATGTAAGGTTAACTTAACTATATATTTTCTCGCTAGTTGAGAACATAAAAAAATATAATAATACAGAAAAAAATAGCATTTCTCAGCATACATCGCTCTTATCAATTTGTGAGTATTTACCGATATAAAATTTATTCAGGAAAGATCAACTTTGAAAAATTGAAAACTTTGAGTGCATGGCATTTTCTGCAGTGCAGTGTACAGCTCTGGCCAAAAGTTCCCGAATGATTTGCATAGGCAACCCGCAACCACACTATGTTATCTTTATGAGAAAACGCAGCGGCCGCCGCTGCCCCGTTCGGGAACTTTTGGCCAGAGCTGTACGTGTTCTTTGCATTGCACTTTAAATATATGGATTGGATGTAACAGTTTGAAAATGTGTAATACGTTGTATAGTGCTCGATCAGGAAAATAACTTAAAGGAATAGACCAGAGAAAAACATAAGCATTTATATCACAAAACACTTGATGGGATTTACATAAATAACATTAGTATGTCTCAAAACTAGCCCCGTAGCAGTGAACAGAAAATTCGATTTTTGCAACCCGCAAAACATTTTCTTACTAATTTTTGCATGTTTCTGACGTCATAAACATGAATTTTTACGCAAATTGCATACTTCAAAGTTTTTTCACGCTCTCTCATGGGGCTACATTAACTTTCTGGTAAAAATTGTCATCAGTTTTGAAGATCCCATTTCGTGTTTATTCATTAAAAAGCACATGTTGTTTTATATGTTGCTTTAAGGAGGAAATTATAATATTGTTACAAACCTGTATAGAGTTATGTTAGTAGATTTAAAAGTATTAAAATATTGAAAGGATTCAAAGTAAGCCATTTATGGAAAGTGTTGAAGTGATATAAAAAGTAATGTATTTTAGCTTGCATTTAAGTTGTTTGTTTCTAAAAACATAATATTTAACGTTATAACGAGAAATATTCTAAATGCTTAGCACGTATAAGTACTTCTACGGTGGTATTTATGAAACGTATATGAGATGTATATAAATGTTTGTATTCCTAACACAAGTAACAAAAGAAAAAGAAGAAGAAGAAATCTTCACGCTCTAATCAATATATTCACATAATTATGTTATAAATATACTGTACTGTATTTCAACTAAAAATATTAATACATTAAGAGAAAAATTAATCAGTATACAGTATAATTCTATTAAATAATAACATAAGTAACTTAATAACTTAAGTAAGTTTATACTATGATAATAATAATAAATAATAATAATAAAAACAGTAAAAGCAGAAAAACATCAAAGTATAGAAGGGACTAATTTTAAAATTTGTACTTTCTTTTCTACGCAAAAAGTCCATATAACTTATAACAAACTATAATGTTGATCATAAAAAATTAGCCTCTCTATTACACATTTGAAACTGAACTCTGCGTAAAGTTGCATAAATCAACCTGCAGTTAGTTATTTTAATGAAAGAGTATATTATTTAATGAGACAGTTCTAGTTTGCTATGAATGTTGATGACAGTAGCAGGCAAACATATATTTACCCACACGCTTTCAGTGTATACGTACATGGAAACCACAGCATATATAATAGCTAACATTTTGTCATCAATTCAAATAAACACAATTAATTTATTTACTCACTTGCTTGCTAGCTCAGGTGGCAGACTGGAAGTTGTCTGAAATTCAGTGGAAGTTATAATATACGATACTGCATTGTTTTTTATTAATAATTTTGCAACAAAAGGTCCTTTAAAGTTTTCCTGACACCTATAAGAAATAAATAAAATATAATAAAATTATTAATATATATATATATATTTTATACATTGACCTATTTTTTTCATTTTCCTATAGAAAACTTAATATAATTGTATAAAATATTCATTTTCCCATCAGCAACCACGTGTAGTAAAATATACATTCTTCATTATAAAGTCTTCTGTTTGGGGTATTTTTTTTAATATTTTTTTTTTAATATATATATTTTTTTTTGTTAATAAATAAAAATCTGTTCTCATTGGAAAACTTACGCACAAGTTGAAGCAGCTCTTATGTTACAAAATTAGTCAACAAGAATTCCTAACATTCTTCTAAAATAGTTTACTATATCGAATAAGCTTTAAATCTTACATTACCTGTATACAGATACCTATATATCTTTTCACTCTCAATCTACAGCAATATTTCATTTTCATATAATTAAAAGCATTATCTATCAATATAATATGTAAAAAGGGATGAAATTTCAAAACAGCTATAGATTCACTAGGCGGAAGTGACGTCACACGTACACATTCCCTTATGGACGATAACATTGTTGTTGTATGCACGTGACGTCCCAACAGCTAGTAAGCTCCCTTCGAGGAAAATTATAAAAACAGCTTTAATTTTTATTTTAAAACTATAAAGACGTAATAGGAAAACAATTACACTATCTATCGTATTTATTTAATTGTATCAATTACAATACACATAATATTGTTATAGTAATAATATAAATAATAATAATAATTATTATTATTAATTGTCGTAAATTTTAGCTTCGTTTTGTGCAGCTCTCAGAATGAAAAAAAAAATGCTACTTTTGTCAAAAATATTTTCTTGCTTTTGCGGACCCCCTACCCACTCTAGAATGCTCAAAATAGCCTTAAAAATCGCGTAAATTTAGGGGCGTTTTTTGTTCCAATCTTTGTATTTTTATCTCAAATTTGTCTATTTTTTCTTCTACTTTTTATTGAATTATCTGATGTCCACTGTATTGTATACTTGGACTGAAGAGGATAGGGCAATTATCAATACAGTCATGTATTGTTTTTATGTATAACTTATATATTTTTACGGTATTTTGTACTGTGTGGACAAATATAAACGTGTAACAAGAAAAGAAATATATAAACAATATAATTGAAAAGACGTGTAATTACTCAACTGTATGGCTTTTTACATGTAATACAAACGCGTGTATGTACACAGTGAATTACGTATGGTTTGAAAAAAGAGAAGCCTGCAAGACCAGTGTGAATAATTTATAAAAGAAAAAAATAAGTTTTATACACATTTACTCTGTAACACTGCAAATTAAATAATAACAACTAAAAAATGTTTTGCATGTATATAGTTAACATCCGTATGATATGATATGACATTTTCATACATTAAATATACAGGAACATTTTTATGAAAACTTATAACGAGCGTAAAGTTAACAAAAGCTACAAATTTTTTCATTCTTCATGATGTGTAAAGTATAAATATGAAGTATAGCGTTGCATTTAAGTACGATCATGATGTAAAACACATATATTTGTATTTACAAACATGTAAATTTTATTTTATACTAAGGATAACATTATATGTGTGTGTGTGTATATATATATATATATATATATATATATATATATATATATATATATATAATATTATGATTTTCCACTCACGTCTGATTGGTTACTCGTCAGCAACTATCAAAAATGCTTTACGTCAAAAATATTTTGGTAACCTTTAATGAAAGATCAATTAGCTTGCTTGTGATGATGTAAAAAAAAAAAGTATTCAGTGCATGAGGTGCTGTCGTGGTTGACTTATTTTAACCACTCTATTGAACTTTTGTCAAAGAAAATGACCACATTGAGAATTTTGAAAGCAAAGTAAAAATTCTTTGAGAACGCATTCATTCCTCAGAAAAGCTTCAGTTGACAGAGTTTATGTATAAAAATTTATCTTTGACAAGAAAGATGCATTTTTGCAGTGAAAATAATTTTATTTTTAGAGTGAATTATTATAAATAGGGCAATTATATATTTAAATGTACAGTTCACAGAAATTACATTGTACTGTATATGCTACAAAATTAAAGGAAACTAAGATAAAGCAGTTATAATTAACATTAAATAGGTGCAAATACAAGTTATTCAACTGTGATAACTGTGCTACTTTGTAAAGTTGTTATAACCTAGTACCTTTAATAATAATAATAATTAATGGCTTTTATTGGGCAAAATCAGGCGTACAACCTCTCAATTTAACCCAACTGTTAAACAGTACAGTCAGTTACAATATGTAATAATTAATAGTGCTATAATGTTAAAATTCTTTTAAAATTTATGTTAACAAAATTTCAATAAAATTAGTTCATTTATAAACACAATATTTTAATTTGAAAAGTTTTCATTTCACTAAATTACATAATTGAGAATATATTTACATTTCATGTTTATTATAAAATTGAAAACAAATTTGATAATATATAAATACGTTATGAGAATTTTTTATTGAGAATATTAATATATATCAATGAGCAACAAGAAAATTTAAAGCTATAAATCCAAATATCTCTCAAATAAGAGTTTTTGTAATTGAGATTTAAAAACACTAACAGATTGAGCATTTCTCGGTTTAGTTGGTAACTTATTCCACAATTTGCCCCCCAAAACACTAAAAGAATTATCATACATTTTATAATTTGTGTAATAATCATATTGTTAATAAATCAGTTAACATCAATGTTCATTGTTTATTCCAGCTACTAATTTAACTTAATTACCTACAATTTTCAAACATTTGCATTGATTATTTAATTCTAAATACCAATATTTGTGCAAAACTACCCGCCATTTAAGGGATGAAGGTACATTTGACTTTATTCATGCAAGTAGTTGATACAATAAAAGCAATAAAAATTAAAAAACGTAAAATTAAAAAAATAAATATTTTGTGTATAGCTGGATATAGGCGACGAGGGTGCTGTTTTGTACAACATTTGAGCGTGGAATGTCATGTGTGGTGCGCTGTAGCTCCCACACCGCTGGTCCAAATTTAATAATCAAGGTACCAAAGTAATTTAAAAAATATGTTCTTTACTTTTTATAATAACTTTTGTTGCGCCAGGTTGCATATCTTTGGAGTTACATCGAGTTTTCCCAATCGCATCAATAATTTTTGACAGTTTTTACCACCCTGCCACCCCAAATACCAACGCAAATGTATGAAATTTGTCACATGGGTAGCTAAAAAGTGTATTATATATATCATGTAGTTTTTAAATATTGACGCTATCTTTATTTTTACGCGAGATATTATTGCGCGCATTTTCCAATTTTCCCGACAACGCAAGAGTTTCTGTGAGGAGGTATTTTGATATGTTGTTACTAATGACTTAGGGCATATTTGGGTATAAATTCAGCTCTCCCCTAATTTGTTTTGGGTAGGTATAGGGCAAAGCCATAACTTGGCTACACTAATATTCAAGAATGAAAAAAATATTTAATGGACCACTTGCAATGAAATGTTTTTAATTCTTGCAACAATAATAATAACAATAAGTAATAATAACAAGTAAGTGAAAACGATTTTTTTGAAAACGAAATGCATTAATAATATTTCAAATTATTTTTAAAAGTTCATTCATTGCAATTCCCATTCACTCACAATCTTCTTCTCAATTCACGACTTGCATTAGAATATTTTTAATTGTTGAAAACTGTTGTTGGTTGTGATCAAACCAAGGCATTTTATAGTCTCCATTAAAATACCTTGAACAAGCTCGTTTTTCCATAAAAATAAAAGTATTGAGTTAACAATTTGATTACTATAGGTTTGCAACGATAAAAGAAAATACGAGAAAAAAAAAAAAAAAAACTAATGTAAATCGTGAGTTGACTCTAATTTTTTTAAATTCACATTCTGAAGAATCTTTCAATTTTATGCTCTAATTTAAAATTAATTAGAATCATGAAAATAATGTATTATAAAGATAATTTATTTTATTTATAAAAATAAAGTCTTATGCAGGGAAAGTTTACGGCATAATTTTTACATTATTAAAGCTAATGTTAAGTCTGGTACCTTTTTCTCTCTCTCTCTCTCTCTCTCTCTCTCTCTCTCTCTCTCTCTCTCTCTCTCTCTCTCTCTCTCTCTCTCTCTCTCTCTCTCTCTCTCTCTCTCTCTCTCTCTCTCTCTCTCTCTCTCTCTCTCTCTCTCTCTCTCTCTTCCGCGTTCTATAATGTAAATAATCTTTTTTATTTGATAATTTTTATAAATATCACCCTTGATATTTGATAACCAATTTTCTGCAAAATTTTATATAAAAGTTCATTTATATCGATCAAAAGAGTTAAGATTTGCATTTTAATTTTATATTAATTTAATTTAATAAAATGTTTTAAAAGTATTCGTACAGCTTATATAAAATTAAACAAAACAAAGAGCTTTAATATGTTTACATCTTCCACAAATAAGAAAATAATATTTAACTTTTTGTTTAACTTTCATTTTTCATTTGCTCAAAAAATCATTATTTGTTATTTGTTCATACATTTAAAATTTGAATACATAGCACTATATAAGTTCTTTTTGGAAAGTTGGTGAGTAATGGATCACAAATATAATGTAGAAGGACAGCTCAACTTCAAAAGAAAAAAAGGCAAAGAAAAAAAAATGATACAAAAAGGAAAAGCACTGCAGGAATAGACGCTACGGAATTTTGATATTAAATTATTTTCCGTTGGTGCCTAAGCTTATGAAAAAGGAAAGATTATACCAAAATAATTTTTTAATTTAAAATTCATGAGTTTATAGCAAAAAGGGATCTTTGATAATATAAATTATGTGATTATGTATATTAAAAATGCCATAATTGTTGAAATTTTAAAATATATTACGTCTAAATAAGCGTCCATAAAAGCTTGGTATGCTGAAACAGACTTTGTTATGATTAATATTATTTTAGAAGTTCTATCAAAATAATAATCAGAAAACATTTTGTAAAATAATGAGTGTTTTTGAAAGGCACAATCAAAGCAGTAT
Source organism: Ecdyonurus torrentis (assembly GCA_949318235.1). Lineage (NCBI taxonomy): Eukaryota > Metazoa > Arthropoda > Insecta > Ephemeroptera > Heptageniidae > Ecdyonurus > Ecdyonurus torrentis. Next base: position 27,196,350 of record OX439128.1, on the reverse strand, counting down.
TTTTATTTTGTCACGTTTTTATGTCTTGATTCTCAAAATTAAATTGATTTTTTGAGGTATACTGTGTAAAATACAAAACTAATTTATAGTAAGAATGAAAGAAAGAAAGAAAGAAAGAAAGAAAGAAAGAAAGAAAGAAAGAAAGAAAGAAAGAAAGAAAGAAAGAAAGAAAGAAAGAAAGAAAGAAAGAAAGAAAGAAAGAAAGAAAGAAAGAAAGAAAGAAAGAAAGAAAGAAAGAAAGAAAGAAAGAAAGAAAGAAAGAAAGAAAGAAAGAAAGAAAGAAAGAAAGAAAGAAAGAAAGAAAGAAAGAAAGAAAGAAAGAAAGAAAGAAAGAAAGAAAGAAAGAAAGAAAGAAAGAAAGAAAGAAAGAAAGAAAGAAAGAAAGAAAGAAAGAAAGAAAGAAAGAAAGAAAGAAAGAAAGAAAGAAAGAAAGAAAGAAAGAAAGAAAGAAAGAAAGAAAGAAAGAAAGAAAGAAAGAAAGAAAGAAAGAAAGAAAGAAAGAAAGAAAGAAAGAAAGAAAGAAAGAAAGAAAGAAAGAAAGAAAGAAAGAAAGAAAGAAAGAAAGAAAGAAAGAAAGAAAGAAAGAAAGAAAGAAAGAAAGAAAGAAAGAAAGAAAGAAAGAAAGAAAGAAAGAAAGAAAGAAAGAAAGAAAGAAAGAAAGAAAGAAAGAAAGAAAGAAAGAAAGAAAGAAAGAAAGAAAATATAGTAATTATATTGTACTCTTTAAAAAAAAAAAAGGTTCAGGCATGATAATTTTTTATTAACAAAACTTCATTTGTGGATGTCGCTTATTTATTTATTATTAATTTTTTTAACAATTTATTTTACGTATCGGTTCATTGCTTTGTTTTATTATGTTCATTGTGTGTAATTCATTTTGTTTAATATGATTAAACACGCTGAAAATTTTACTTTTATCTCGTACTTAGCGCCTATTTTTTTTTTAACTGAATTTCCATTAGTTTTAATATTGCTCCATTATTATTTAATGGAGGTTATCGGTTTAAAAAAAACGCTTAAAAATGACTATGGCTTAAAACACGTAAAAGTATGTCTAGTATTTCTCATTTAAATTTCTCCGAAATCGGTGGAGTAGTTTTCTCAAAAATCGCAAAAAAAAAACAAAAAAAAAAACATGTTTTTCCCAATAAGCGTAATGTTAAATTAGGGGACCCTTAGCTTTCCCCGCAACTCCCCGCGCGCTAAACCGATAACCTCCACTAATTTGAATGGAAAATTTTTATTTGCAAAAAAGCACACACACACACACACACACACACACACACACACACACACACACACACACACACACACACACACACACACACACACACACACACACACACACACACACACACACACACACACATATATATATATATATATAATATATAGTTAAAAATTTTATATAATCATACAGCTTTTCCTCCATAATTATAACATTGAAAGACACAATTTTCAGTAAGGAAATTTTTGTATGAAGATCGAGATATTAAATATTAAAAGGCGTAGAACACCTTGAACAAAAAACATTTCTGATATCCTAATATACCTGACCTGAATATCAATGTTGATTTGGCCGGAGTCATTGATTTCTAATTTATTTTCCATTCACAAAATCACAGCTGCAGACTTGTGACGTCACAGTTCACGCGCGTGGAATCAAATATTTAGGTATGTTAGGATATTGGACCTGTTTTTTGTTCAAGGTATGTACAATGACTGATTCTTATAGCTACAGAAAGTAAGTAAGTGAGTATTAGTAACATTTATAGAGTTAAGTTAATAAGGCATTCAGTTAGTGCACAAAAGTTATAGAAATGATTTTACTGTGCTGACGTTCAAGTTCACTTTTCCTCAAACTCTTATTCAACTGAATTATGGTAGGTTCATGGTTTGGAGACAAATTCTAACCATTCACTCTCACTCACTCACTCACTCACTCTCTCTCTCTCTCTCTCTCTCTCTCTCTCTCTCTCTCTCTCTCTCTCTCTCTCTCTCTCTCTCTCTCTCTCTCTCTCTCATTCTCTCTCTCTCTTTTCATTTGTAATCCTTCTTGACTTCTTGAGTTGTTGATTATACATTAACTTTTATATAGAATTTTAAACTTCATCACCGCAACTTGACAGTTTTAAATTCTGTGCAATTAATTACAGGATACAACATTATTATAGTGACGATAATTCATAAGTAAAATACAAACTACAGTTACTTAGACTTACATGTTCTCATAAATTAAATTAGAAACTAAAAATGAATATATATATATATATATATATATATATATATATATATATATATATATATATATATATATATATATATATATATATATATATAAATGAAAAATATTTGTAATATATATATATATATATATATATATATATATATATATAAATATAAATATAATTTTAATGTGACATTTTATTCTCCACATTTTTCTTTTGTAAAACATTTAAAATTGACTAGATGAAGCCTAGAATATGATACATTAAAATGTGGAAGCTTCAGTAAATAATCAACATTATTTTGTTGACACCAATAATGGTAATAATTATACATTATTAATATACATCAAAATAATAGTATTTATTTTATTAGCATTTTTAAAGCACAGAACGATACCTTAAAGGCGTAGAACACCATGAACAAAAGCTTGCCTATTGTAATATACTTACATTCCGGAATATCAACGTTGATTTGGCCGGAGTTATTGATTTATAATTTATTTCCCATTTACGAAATGGCAAATGCGGACTCTAACTTCACAGCTCGCCTGGTCCACGCGCGCGTAAAACAAGTGAGATGTGACTCCACAGTCCGCACCCACCTTTTTGTGAATGTAAAATAAATTAGAAATCTTTGGTCAAATTTGACTTTGGTCAAATCATCGTTGATATTCCGGTATGTTAGGGTATTAGGCAAGTTTTTGTTTTGTTTAAGGCGGTGGGGGACCGACCTGGACCGGAAATCGCTAAAAGAAGAACTATATTTTTCCAATAATTTTTTGTAAATTATTTAATGCCAATAAAACAAACACTATAAAATATTTCAAATAAAATCAAGTAAATTCAAAAAAAAAAAAAAAAAAAAAATTTACCAAAAAAAATTTTTTTAATGATTTTTTTAATTGTAAAAAAGTTTCGAATTTGACTAAAATTTTCCGCTCACATTAAAATTTCCACAATTACATGTTATCTTAAAAGTGTAATAACTTAAATATTTGATCGTGTTTTCACATGTTTGAGTTCATGTCAATTGACATAACTAAATTTTTAAGTAACATTTCTTCTTTACTTTGTGTTATTATTATTATTCGCAACCGTCCTATTTTGCGAGATATCAGTCGGTCACTTACCCCCTTAAGGTGTTCTACGTTTTTAACACCTCACAGGTGACACTTTGCAGGTGACAGATGTGATCTGCAGCTCAAAATACACGGAGAAAATCAGTCATCAAATCGTTAGCCGAGAACGCTCGGCGAAAAGGTCAAATTTCAAATCTCGCGCCATAATTACAGCTTTCGACCAAATGACCTAAAATTAAAAAGCTTCTTCCTTATCATCCTAAACAACATAATGATTTATTTATTTTTTTTTTTTTTCAGCAAAATCAAAGATGCTTGGTTCCGATCTCCGGTGATCTAAAATAAACGGACACCGTTATGAAATATTAGCAAACTCAATAGTGAGTAATGTTAGCAAGAAATTTTTCAATCAAATTAGCTCTAATGTTTGATATTTTTACTCTTAATTAATACGCTATAAATAAGCTGTATGCGTCGGTTAAATTTCAAGAACATTAATTCTTATAAGGTATAATAATATACTAATATTTATATAAAATATAAAGTGTCACTTATATCACTTATATGCTTTGTATTTTAGAGAATTAATTTGAATTTATAAAAAAAAAATCTTCTATGTGTGTAATTTAATCAATTTTTTTATGTTTATTTTGTAGTTGTTGTTTTGTAGTTATTGTTTTGTAGTTGTTGTTTTGCTCTTTTAAGAGCAAAATGTTAAAAACGATTGAAAGAAACTTTTTTCGGAAGTTTCATAAAATGACTAAATTTGACTGATATTGTCAAAACTTCTAAGTTAAAATATATAAAGTGTGAATGACTTGACACTTCAAAATGGAATGACTAAATAGAAGTGACATTAATATTTTTATGCAATATGATATATCTCAGGTCAAAGATGGTAATATCTCAAATAAAAACCAAGGTCCCGAAAGAAAGAAAAATTGTATTTATATTTATGTATTAATATGACAAGTTAAAAAACTCATTTATCCCTATAGTTTCAATTTATATATATATATATATATATATATATATATATATATATATATATATATATATATATATATATATATATATATATATATATATATATATATATATAAAAATATATATAAATAATATATATATTTAATAAATAAATGATTAAAGTCTCTAAATTCTTTTAAGTTCAGTGAGTTTTAGAGGCTAAAATATAAGTAAATACTGCGTATCTCTTTATAGACACTTAATACCTACAAAAGTGCGAGAACAATATTAACACTTACCGTTGAATTGACACAAACACGCAAGTTTCAGAGTTCCACACGAGAACTTACTCACGCAAGTACACAGGATAGATACGTCCCGTACGGCGGGCACCGGGAGTCTGCCTGCTTGTGTGTTACCCCTGGTAGCTAGGCATGTCGGAGAGCACACCAAGTAGCGCCGCACAGTATGTAGAGTATGCGTGGAGCATTTTAGCGCCACTTTGAGTTGTGCAAGATCAATGTGGACCATATATAATTATTTTAAGTTACAAAAAAAAAAAAATAATAATAATAATAATAAAACAGACAGCCAGATTATATAGCTACAATGTAATAATTTAAAATTAATAAATTAGAGAGCAACGTCAAAAATTAACATGTATTTACACGTGCAAGATAAATGAGAAAATATCAAATATATTCAACTAATTTACATTTTATTTACATTTTGGTGAATAACAAGTGTAGTACGTAAAGTATACACTATGGTTAAATATACGGTATTTTAACTTTACAGTATATTGCAAATATTTCAACAGGATTAATTACTTATGTATATAAAATACATTGGTTTGCTTTATGTCCATTTATTTTACATTGTTTTGTGTAATAAGTATATACTATGTAAGGTAATTTGAAATTGTTTACGTCTACACTCATTTCTAATCAATTCTAGGTTATGTGTTTGTAAATAATTAAATTATTGCATAGAATGTTATAAATTAAATAAATAAAAAACTTTGAAAATTTTTTCTTCTTCTTTTTTTAAATATACACAGTTGCATCATCTATTTAATGAACAAATTTAATTATCAATAATTTTAATTAAATGAATTGTTAATAAAGTTCTTAAAATTATCTGTTGTACATACTTGTAACGTTAAAAAACAAAAACAAAAAGCTTTGAGGAATTAAAAACGACAACATGGCTTTGTTGTTCAATGAGCGGTACAGAGCAGTCACCCCAGTCACTGAACTTTGAAGTAAGGTATTCTGCAAGGTAGATACAACGCAAGTTTTCTACTTATAACATTAAAATCACATTTTGAACGGTTGCGAACAGGAATAACGACGATTTTTCCGGAATATATATATTTTTTTTTTTTAATATTAAGCGACATAACTTTTATTTTACGTGCTACATAGAGAAAATAAAATTTATGATGGTGTAGCATATATTTGCGAAATAAAAAATACCCTTTGAGAATTGCTGTCAAAAATAAGCCATCAATCCTTTTAACAGATTTTTTTCTTTTTTGCTAAAGAAAAAATATGAAGAGCTTTTATATTATAATATTTATCTAGTACTTCTTTTTCTAAACTATATGTACAGTACATACAAAATTTACATAACGGTATTTTTATACAAAAGTCTAGTTATATTTCTGCTTGATGTATGATTATGTACCTAAAGTAAAAATTAAAAAATTTATTCCATCATTCATAAAATGATACACATGGTTTATTTAATATAATCTGGCTATATAATAAAATGCCAGTTACAGCGCAATAGATGCAATAAAAAAGTTAAGCTGATATCGGCCTATAGAGGAAGAGGAGGAGGAGGAGGAGGAGGAGGAGGAGGAGGAGGAGGAGGAGGAGGAGGAGGAGGAGGAGGAGGAGGAGGAGGAGGAGGAGGAGGAGGAGGAGGAGGAGGAGGAGGAGGAGGAGGAGGAGGAGGAGGAGGAGGAGGAGGAGGAGGAGGAGGAGGAGGAGGAGGAGGAGGAGGAGGAGGAGGAGGAGGAGGAAAGAAATCAACCATGAGCTCAACTAAATAAGTGCTTATTATAAGGACTTTTCTTTTATTATATATTTATGTGCTGGGTTTCAATTGAGTAAACTTTGAGTTTATTCTGATATGTGAATCGAATAACATAAACAAACATGCAAATTTACCTGAAAATATTTACGAAGCACTCAAAGTAGTAAAAGGTAGACATGTAACCATTGCATTAAATTGGCCAACACACACACACACACACACACACACACACACACACACACACACACATTGTGAAGCAACACTTAAAAATATGACAAATTGCATATATATAGTTACAATTGTTGTGATTAAATTTAATCTAAAACAATTATCATATTTTATAATTATTCAATATCATATTACCAGCATGTTACTTTAACAATTAAAAATGCTGATTTCTCCAGCCTTCTTACACTGTTTTAATATTTTAAATTTTATTATTTGACATGTCAATTTACGTAAATATTAACCTAATTTAATCTTGAAAATAAACTGATTTAAAAAATAATAATAATTCATTACTTGTTACTATATTATCATTTTTCATTGTAAAATTCAATATTTGTTGAACTCTGTTTACTCTCTCTCTCTCTCTCTCTCTCTCTCTCTCTCTCTCTCTCTCTCTCTCTCTCTCTCTCTCTCTCTCTTTCTTTCTTGTTTCCCCAGGGTCATAATACAAACAATACAATTTCAAATGAAAATACAATAACTATAGAATTATTGTAATGAAATGAAATAATAATATACACACTCATGTAATACCTACACACCAGATTAATTATACTCTATGTTATAACAAAAAAAACTAATTCTGAGAACTATGTGGTGTGATATTTTATGTATACGTATTTTTTGTACGTATAACTGTACGTTTCTGTGCAGTACAGTACATGTCTGTAATATACATAAAAATTCCGTTGTTTAACATGTCCACTGTGTTGCATACATAAAACACAGCAAAAGCATTTAATTTAAAATTATGCAACCTATCTTGTAATATTTTAAATAAAATTTTATTTAATCAAAATTATTTTATTTGTTATAATGAGAGTGCATGAAATATAATATATAAATTAAAACATAACGGAATTATAATATATTACATTTTTAAATGTGTTTACTTTCTGTTGAAGTCAAGCTTAGTGACATTTTTATTTCATGTTGCTTTCTATACGAACTCAACTTTCTATTACTTATTTTATGTTGGACAAAATATGAAGTTTTGTATGACTTTTTATACAAAATTATGAAACATACCCTCTGCAGTTTTGTCCGACTCAATTTTTTGTAAAAAATAATGACATTAATTGTAGTGTATAAAGATTTTTAATATAATCATTTACAAGCCAGTTTGGGACAATAAAGTAGATACTAAACAACAACTTTAAGTAAAAATAATTTATAATAATAACAATATAGAGGATTTTCACATTGTTGCAATAAAATTTTATTTTGAAGAACATTATAGCTAATATTTGCTTCT